>CM045770.1:31262138-31862138 GCA_025200525.1 Camellia lanceoleosa
CTCGGGCTTTATGATTTCTAAATGTTGTTAGTATCTTTATCCCTCTTCCTCCTTAAATTTGGTTGTGGATTATAGTTGTGTGTTTGAGCAAGGGTTGGTTTAACTTGTTTTTCTGAAACTTGTTACTTGATTTGGCTCCTCCGCTCAGCTGACCATCTTGTCTTTCGGCGGGCAAAATCTTGGTAGTGTATTCTACTCGGTGGGCGCTCAAGCGGTTTTGCTCATTATGCTGTAATCTTGGAGATGTGATACTATGCGTTAGTGGAACAACATTGTGTCACGATGGTCGACGCTGCCAATTCTTGTGCTCGAAAGCAATTTCGCAGTATTGTATCGTGAGTCCCTTAAAAATGACTTTTTACATCACTTTTCATATCTTTTCTCCTCGAAACCTAAAGTTGAAACCCTCTCTCTCTAAAACCTCCTCCTCTCTACATTTTCACCTAGTTCTAGTGATTTTCTCAACCATAATCCCTTTATTGATAAAAGGTAGGTTATCTCAAGATCTATTAATCTCTAATTGAATAGAGGATTGAATTTGGTGCGCTTTATGTATCACTCTTGCTTGGCTCATCTTCTCTCTCTTTGAGGTATTGAGTTTTCTACACTTTTCATATGGTTTTTAGCTTCCAGTTATATGTCATTGTGGTAATAATAATGGAATTTCGGAGAGTGGTTTGAGCAAACTTAGGGTTTGATTGTGTGAAATACAAGAGGGATTTCCTGAAAGTGCCAACATGAAACAAATGGTTATGGGGTGAATGTGAGAGTTGGTATTGTGGCCAAATAACGTGATTTGGGGCCATTTCAAGGATATTTGAAGAATGAAAGTTTTCCCTAATCGGGTCAAAAATGTTATTTTCGGTATAAATAACTAAAATTGATAATGATAATATGTAATTGGATGATGGATTGTTGATGTAAATGGTGGAGTTATTACACATGAGTTGTCTTTTGCACCTATGGAAATTTGAATAATTTATCTATAAAGGAAGATTTTATATATCCTGCTTAGAAATATCCTGATTGGGCTACTTCCAGAGAATATCTATGATTGTTGTAGAAATTGCATGAGGATTAGGTAAATTGAAACTAATCCATCATTGATTGTCATTAAATATGACTCATATTTAAATACATTGCGTATATGTATGATGTTTGGGAGAAGAAAGCGGATGTACTTTCCATTGTTTGGGAAGAGATAGTGGATGGACTTCATTGAAAATTAAGTTGGTCGGGAGCGCCTGCGGGTGAAAGTCCCAAAAATTGTATATACGTGGGTGTCGATCCAGCGAAATCTAGCCTTTAAGTAAAATGTGATTTAAGTGTTTGTGTGGTAGTGTATTGAATTGAAACCACCGAGTTGTAGTCTCAGTTAGGTTATCAAAAGATGATGAAATTGACTCATGAATTGAGAATCTTGAATGAACTTGGAACTACTAATTGAAATAAAAAGTATTGAGATATGAATCTTGGTGTCTTTAAGTATATAAAATGTGGAATTTTGTCATCGGTTTTGTATAGCACAGATACTTATATCTTCGTTAAATCTCATATATTGTGTTAGAATATTTCTATTGGGCTTTGGCTCACCCTATTTGGGGAAAACCATTTTCAGCAAGGTGACATGCTTCCTTCAGGGGCGTAACTTGGGAGGGACCTAGGAGGAGGAGCTCTTTTGCTATTTTGTATTTAATGATTGTCCAAGCCTAGGGCTTATATGTATAGAGCTTATGACTCTCTTTTGTTGTAAAAACAAGTAATGTCTTGGAATGATTCTTCTTAAGCCAGTAGAACCCATTTCTTTTGTTGATTATTAACCGGGTATTACATGCTATAGATTTAGGATTAACATTTAAGAATGTATATTGCATGTATTATCTTTTGTAATGCAAACTTCGATGAATGAAGGCATATTGTTTTATGTTATTACTTCTCTTATGAATTGGATTTATAGTATTATTTTGGGGCGTGACAACTTGGTATCGAGCATACCGGTTTGAATACTTTGAGTACGCTGTGAAGTGGTTAGTACCACAATGGGTTTGTCTCACTTGCTAAAGACTTAAGTGTGAATGATTTCTGCTTATATAATAACATGCTTATATGATTATATGGGTATGGCATTGAATTTCTAGGTTGTTGATTGAGTCCACGAGTTCTTAGAAGTCCTATTAGGAGAGCAGTTGATCACTACTATTTCTAATTGGAACTCGCAATGCCGAGGGACTCATTATCTGTAAATGAAATTCATCTGTGTTTATGTGAATACGTGCTTACATGGAGTGAATTATTGTTGTCCATCGTATTAGGATGCAAGAGAGTTAGCTTCGACATATTTGTAAATGTGCTAGTTTCTTTTGTTACCTTTATTAGGATGTCAGCACGTGGACGGAGTGGTTAGTGTGGTAGGCGCAGATGGTAGGACATGCCGATCAATGATATTCCAAAGACAGAGGAGGGTGTTGGTCAAGCCAACGTGGCTGAACCAGTTGGTCAGTAGGCTATGGGCACCTTAGCTCGCGAAATGGCCAAAGCATTAAGGGAATCCATGGACATTCTCAGGGTTGAGAATCAAGTCCAGGCCCAAGTAGTCGTGGTAATATCCTTTCGAGCGGAGTTCTTCCGATCAAATTCGATGAGTTTTAGGGAATCCCATGAGCCACCAAGGCGGATAAGTGGCTAGAGCAGATGGTTAAGACATTTAAGATGCTTGGCATCGAAGATAGAGAGTTAAAAGTGACCTTGGCGTCCTTCCAGCTAAAGGGAGACGTGGGTCAATGGTTGAAGTATGCGCGGGGGCATTTGAGGGACTTGAGAGGCTTTCGTCGACGACTTCCAGAAGAAGTTTTTGCCTCCCATGGTTAGGGAGAAGTTGAGAGACCAGTTCACTAAGCTGGTGCAGTTGAACACACCTGTGGCAGAGTTCGAAGCCACCTTTACTAGCTTGTCTAGATTTTCACCTGAGCTAGTGGCGACTGAAGAGCGTCGTTGCTTAGAGTTTAAGAAGAGATTAAGGATCTAGCTAATGTATAAAGTGGCCGATTTGATGATTAGAGATTACGGACACCTTGTGGAGGCGGCTCATCCGGAGACCGTGACAGATGGATAAGGAGAGGATGAGGGCTCCGTGAGGAGTCAAGATGCATAAAGGGACAAGAAGAGATGTAGAGGTCCTAATACCTAATGTTCTAAGGAGTACGATAGAGATCTACCTTTCCAAGACGAGTTCAGGTTCTAGAAGAGGTGGATGGGGACTTCACTTATTTTAAGTGTGGTCAATTGGGCTACAAGTCTCCAAATTTTGTTCGCAGAGAGAAGGAGGGCAACGATCTGATCTTCACTCATTCTCGAGCTAGAGTCGTGAGAAGCCATCCGCTCACTTGTTATCGCAGGGATAGGTAGGGCACATGAAGAGGTTCTCATTTATAGTTGGATGGCACACTTAGTGCATCCGTTCGAGGCAGACACAAGAGCCACCAACATGCACAAGACAAAGCCGAGGGCCAATCAGGAGCCTATTTGGCTCAAGACATCACCCCATAATTGAGGGTGAGTAGGTAGATCGAGGCCTTCAAGGCATGTGTATGTTGTTACCATGCCGATCTAGTACCACCTTGCAGAGAGGTACCTTCTTGTTTTGCAATTCAATTGCTAATGCATTGATTGGATACTGGTGCTTCCCATTCATTTATCTCGGCTGCATTTGCATCGGTTTTGGGGCTAGAGTTGGCTCGCTTAGCATCTTCTATTTGTGTGGTGTCACATATTGGGGTGAGATGATTCTAAAGCAAGGGTGTCCGGGTTGTGGTAGAGGTTGCCGATCACAAATTCCCTTTTCATTTGTATTGATGGATATGTCTTGTTTTGACGTTATATTGGGTATGGATTGGTTGTCTTCATACCAGGTTGTTATAGATTGCTACCTTCAAAGGGTTACTGTATGTACCTTGAACGAGGATTGTTTTCATTTCTTGGGGGACCGGGGTTGGTAGAGTCTTATCACCAATGTATGATCCGTGTGGGCGGAGTGAACTTAGTTGTCTTCTTGTTAGCTTCTTAAGTAGTAAGTGTGATGAAATCCGGGTTGAGTTGCCAAGAGTGGTTTGTGAATACTCAGATGTCTTTCTCGAGGATCTTACTGGTTTACCACCTTACCGAGAATCGAATTCTCTATTGATTTAGTGCCTGGCACGACACCGGTTTCTATGGCACCATATCGGTTTGCACCTGCTGAGTTGAGTGAGTTGAAGGTTCAACTCCAGGAATTGTTAGATAAGGATTTCATGCACCCTAGTACTTCACTTTGGGGAGCACCCCCTCATTGCTAAAAAGAAAGATGGAGCTGCTACTTTGTATTGATTATCGAAGTTGAACTGGGTAATCATAAGAACAAGTACCCAATGCCTCGTATAGATGATCTGCTTGATTAGTTAAAGGGTCTTGTTTTTTAAGATAGACTTGAGATCTAAGTTATCACCATTGAGGGTATGTCAAGCCCCAAATTTCAATTACTCAAACATTACCAAAGCCTTTAAATTAGGTCCTTTTTTAAAATAAAATAAAAAAAATCTATTACCCTTGGGTGATAGAAACACAATGATATATGTTCTCTCTCTCTCCATGAATATTACAATGACAACAATAATACATGCCAAGCTTCCGCTACGGAGCTACAAATAAATAATTACAAACCACAAGATACATTTTTCATTCCCTTAACATCTATGATAAAATTTATACAAAGAGATACATGGAATCCATGTTCTTCAACTAATGAATCCGAAATTCTCTTCCTGAAAAAGAATAAAACAACGAGGGGTGAGCACTAATGCCCAGTAGGAATCTCATAGGTCTACAACAATAGCTAACACATAGATAGAAATGATCATGCATGCTGAGTGATACCATATAGTAAGATGACATTTTGTAAGCTCAAAATATTATACAAAAGTATCTTTTCTTAAAATTTCACTTGAACCTTTTAAGAAAACTCCTTGCCATAAATGTAGTCTCTCATCATTAAGAAGCCATAAATTTTCTTCGAAAACAAGTACACTTAAAAAAGAACATCATCTTAAATTCATTAACCTGATTCCAAATTATTCCTCATTTTGTTTCCATTTTAATATTTCACATTTCGCTTCCATTCTAACGCTACACATTTCATTTCCATTTCTAATTACCATACTCCATAACATCAAAATCCAAAGGATTAGAGTTCAAACATAACACAAGAATCACAAACCCTTTTTAATTCAATTTCCTAATTATTTACAAAACAAAGCTCATAGTCTTCCCTTTTGTGACAAGCAAGCCATTGTGTTCATCATCATTAGCCCTTAATCCAATTACCCTCACAATGCCAATTTCAATCCTTAATCAATTTTCCTTCGCTCATTTTCAATTCATTTATTCTTCTCTATTCATGAGTAAGTTTCATTATTTCACAACAACCAAACCGAGACTACAACTCTGGTTTTCCCAATCATACAAAATATACATAAACACTTCAAACTACAATTTAAAAATTTCATCCATGATCGATACCCATGTATAAATTTCGGGACTTTCACCCACTTACACTCCTACCAACTTAGTTATAATGGAGTCCATCTCCTTTCTCCTCCAAAAATAATGAAGTCCATCCCCTTTCTCCTCCCAAACAAACATACATATACAATATATTTAATCACACAATCACACATGGAGTACATTCCTTTCTCCTCCCAAACAATCATACATATACAATGTATTGAAACACACAACATATTCAATGACAACCATTTCTTAGACTTATCATATTATTTACTCTTTTCAACTAGCACAATACATGTGATCCAAAATATGATTTTCAAATGAAACAAGTGCTCTTAAACATAGCACAAGAATTTCCAAAATCTTTTCCAAAACATACAGCTTTAAATCCTCAAAATCCATTGCATTCTCCATGATATGCATGATTTATAAATAGTACGATTTGCCTAGTCAACATGCAATTTCTATACCAATCACGGCTATCCTCCACCGATAGCCCAAAACAAATACACCTAAACCAATACATAAATTCCTTTAAAGATATGTTTGTCCAAAATCTCATATAGGAGTGATAATGCATATCAAACTCCATTATCATCATTAATAATCCTCCGCCACATTTACAATGCCAATTTTAATTGTTTATACACAATAACAATTTGATCAAATTAGGGCAAAACTTCCTTTATTTATATCAACCCAAAATCAAGACAACTCAACTTAATTCAACACAACTCAACATAGTCAACACAAATCACATGATTCAATTCAACACCACTAGATATAATTCAACATAATTCAAGGTAAATTCTAAATCCCATTTCAACATTCCATAACCGAAGTTTATGTCATCTATATCATTAATAAATCATTTCCAATTTCCTTTCTCATTATAACATGATTTACAATGCTCATAACAAAGTTCATTCGCAAATTTTAAACATAACTTTCAAATATAACCAAATTCCAATTAAACTTGTACATATATAATTCAACCTACCAATTTCATGATTCTACTTTCAATTTGGGCCAAATCATTGATTATCATCATGAATCAACCTAGGGTTTCTAGAAAACCTAGAAATTTCAAGAAAAAATTCAAATTTCTTAACCCATTACTTTTTATTCCAACTTTCCCATTGATTATACACCTAGGGTTCATAATCCACCATTTTAACCCATCAATTGAACTCCCAACATCTCAAACTCTAAACCCCCAATTCTCATAATATACTCTAGATGCCCAAAAATGTAGGTTTTGTATGTATATAATCAAAATACCACAAATCTATCTATTTATGGAAGTATTGAGGAAGAACAAGAGCCCCTACCTCAAGAATCAAGCAAAGGAGCGAAGCTTTGATGAGAATCCGTCACAAATCCGAGCTTCAATCGGTTTAAAATGTTGATCTTCCTTATTCTCCATCCTTGATGTAAGATCCATAGTGGATTTGTTGATAAAAGTGGAGGAAATCAAGGTTTTTACGGCTAAGTTTTGGGACCTAGAATGAGAGGAAAGAAGAAGGGAAAAGAAAATATAAGAAATGAACTAAAAATCACGTTTTAAGCTCGAACTCGCAGTCCGCCGAAAGGCCCCTTTTCCCGCCGAGCGCACTCGCTTCAAAGACAGATTCCAAAACTTCGAATAGGTATAACTTTCCCATCTAGACTCCGTTTTAGGTCGTTCTTGTGTCCAAATCGAAGCCCCAAAAATAAGATTTCCAATGGTTCTAGCCTCATATCCAAATTCAAAGTGTGGAAAAAGAAATGGGCAAAAGAGTGACGGCTGTTCAGAGGAAGATTATTCAATTAAAGTTTTTGGTCCAATCTTACTTTACCATCATGTTACCACTTCAATCAATGACCCAAAATAAAATATGGAGGCCTCAAACATAATAATAAAAGGTTAAAACAATCCCACTAGCCTCAAATTCAAACTCAACCAGCATCGCCGAAGCGCTTAATTCAAGCCGAGCGCAGACAACAAAGCCGCCGCTTGAGCAACCATTTACGCCGAAGCGAGAATTCACAACTCTAATTTCATAGAGACCGCAAAATATCGAAGTTTCACAAGTCCGCTGAAGGTTAACCTTCGAGCGGAGGGAAAAAATTTTGAATTGCTAGAGGGTAAGAGATGAGGATATCCCAAAGACGGCATTTCGTACGCAGTATGGCCATTACGAGTTCCTTGTGATGCCTTTTGGGCTAACTAATGCACCGGGTCAGATGGCGGATTTGATGAATCGGATTTTCGTGAGTTCCTAGACCGCTTCATAGTTGTCTTTGGATCTACATCTTTATTTATTCACCCTTTGAGGAGGAACACAAGGAACATTTGCGAGTAATGCTTGAATTATTTAAAGCCCACAAGTTGTATACTAAGTTTGGGAAATGTGAATTCTGGCTGAAAGAGGTTAAGTTCTTAGGCCATGTGGTATCCGAGGAAGGGGTGACTGTAGATTCATCCAAGATAGAGGCAGTTCAAGATTGGGAGCAACCTAAGAATGCTTTCGAGATCCGTAGTTTCTTGGGGTTAGCAGGGTATTACCACCGATTTGTGAAGGATTTTTCTAGACTAGCCTCACCTTTGACTAGATTAGCGAGGAAATGAGTCAAATTTGTGTGGAGTGAGACTTGTAAGAAGTCATTCCAAGAACTTAGGGTTAGACTTACCACTACTCCAGTCTTCATTATTCCGGAGAGAGGTTTGGGCTATTTAGTGTATTGTGATGCCTCAAAGGAAGGCTTAGGTTGTGTTTTGATGCAAGAGGGGAAGGTAGTAGCCTATGGCTCGCGGCAGTTGAAAACACATGAGAGGAACTACCCTACTCACGACTTAGTGTTAGTGGAGGTGATCTTTGCCTTAAAGATTTGGAGGCACTATCTGTATGATGAGAAATTTGAGGTATTTTCTGATCATAAGAGTTTGAGGTATTTGTTTACATAGAAGGACTTGAATTTGAGGTAGAGGAGGTGGATGGAGTTCATAGAGGATTATGACTTTGAGCTGCATTATCATCCAGGGAAGGCCAATGTTGTGGCCGATGCATTGAGTAGGAAATCTATTAGCAACGTAGCTTGTATTGCCGTACGGGAATGGGAGATGTTGGGTGCTATTAGGGAGTTCGACTTGTATCTTGGCGAGTCTGTTGAGTCTACTGCTTTGTTTTCGATAGTTGCACAACCTAAACTTAGAACCAAGTGATAGAAGCGCAAAGTGACCTTGAGATAGAATCCCTTCGAGAGAAGATTTCCTGTGGAAAGGTAAAAAGAAGCTTGGTTGTGTATCCCGACCTCAGTGTGAGATATCGTGACCATTTGTTTGCGCTGGAGTCTTTCCGAGAGGAAGTACTTTGAGAGTTTCACTATTCACGCCTTACGATGCATCCAGGAGGTACAAAGATGTATCACGACCTTAGTCGCTAGTTTTGGTGGAGGGATATAAAGAAGGATATGGCGGTGTTTGTATCGAGGTGTCTTACTTATCAGTAAGTGAAGGCCAAACATTAGAGGCCAACGGGTTTGTTGCAACTCTTACCTATAGCCGACTAGAAGTGGGAGGATGTCATGATGGATTTTGTTGTGGGCCTTCCGAGCACTCAATGGGGGAGTGATGCCATTTGGGTGGTAGTTGACCGATTGACCAAGTTGGCAGACATTATACCTATGCATGAGAGTGACTCGATAGATTTTCTTGTCGACCAGATATCAGGGACATAGTGAGGTTGTACGAGTCCCCGTGACCATTATATCTGATAGAGATCCACGCTTCACGTTTCGGTTATGGCAAGTTTGCAGAGTGCCTTGGGCACTAGATTGACTTTTAGCACCACGATCATCCTGATTGACAGCACCGAGCCGCATTATTCGTGATCCTCGAGGATATGCTCCGGTTGTGTCATCGATTTTAAAGCTTCCGTCAAGTATTGGTATGGCACCGCTTGAAGCCTTGTATGGCGGATCGTAGATCCCCGTGTTGGGCCGAGGTAGGTGATGCACCTTGTTAGGCCAGAGTTGGTCCGGGAAACGACGTAAGAAGGTTGCACTTATCCGTAAGAGGCTAATCACGGCCCAAAGTCGCCAAAAGTTATGCCGATTGTTGGAGGAGACCTTGTTCTTTGAGGTGGAATACCATACCTTTTTGAAGATATCACCTTGGAGGGGTTTGATAAGGTTTGGAAAGAACGGAAGTTGCCCTTCGATTCATTGGGCCTTTGAGATCCTTGAGCTTAATTGGAGAGGTAGGTTACCATTTGGCATTGCCGCCATAGCTTTCGGGGTTCATGACGATTTCACATTAGTATGTTCGAAAGTATGAGTCGGATCCATTGCACGTTGGGTTGGACCGACTTAGAGGTAGATGAAGATGCCTTATATGAGGAGAGACCGTGAGGGTTTTGGATAGACGGACTAAGTTTTATGAGCAAAACGATTCCCTTGGTTAAGGTCTTGTGGAAACACCACCGAAGTTAAGGAAGCAACGAGAAAGCGAATTGGGAGTCCGAGAGAAATATCCTGACTTATTTATCGATGTTTGAACACGATTGAGATTTTGACTATATTAATGAAATGTAAAAGCATTGTATATGTTTTGAAATATGAGGGCATTGTATATATTACTAAGTCCGGGAAATGTGGATTCACTATAAGTGTTGTATATGCTTTGAGAATATGGAATATTGTGGGTGTTGTGTCGATTGGGAAACATTGTATATGTTGTGTAAATTTTGAAAACTTAAACCATCCCCACATTTGTTTGGCTATTATACTACGGATGTGAGCCTTCAAAACCTTTTTTCAACTCCTCATGTACCAACACACAACTCAACCCAACCCAACACAACTCAACACACTCAACACCAAACAATGCAATTCAACATAATTTGATGCAAATTCACATAGTTCAATGCAATTCAACATATTTCAATGTAACCTCTAAACCTCAACTTCATCATTTCATCACAAAATTCATATCATCCATACCATTAACAATTTTCCCCCAAAACTTTGTTTCATATTATCACATAATTTAAAAATATCCACAATAAGGGTTCAATCGCAACTTTTACATAAATTTTCAAACACTTTGAAAATTCAATTAAACTTGTATATGTTCAATTTAACACCTCAATTTCATTATACTACTTTCAATTTAAGCAAAACCATCATCTATCTTCATGTACCAAGCTAGGGTTTTAAGAGAACTTAAAACACTTTTATTTCCAACTCTTCTATTAATCATACACCCAAGCTAGGGTTTTGTAAACCCCAACATTTCAAACCCTAAGCCCCCAATCTCATGATTTATCACAATATGCTTAAAAATATAAATTTTTCCAATCTCATGATTTATCACAATATGCTTAAAAATATAAATTTTGTATTTGTATAAAGAAAATACCACAAATCTATCTATAAATAAGAGTATTTAAGGAGAACTAGAAACCCCTACCTCAATGATCAAGCAAGAAAGCAAGGCTCCAAGAGATTCCCTCATAAAACCAAAAATTCAATTGGTAGGAAAATGAGATCTTCATGTATTCTTCACTTTTTAATAAGAGATCTTAGCCAAATCTTTGAGAAATTGAAAGTATTTGGGTCAAGAAATCAAGGGCTTTTTGGACTTAGGATGAGAGGAAGGAAAAGAGAGAAGAAAAGTGGAAAGAATGATTTAGAAAAGCACTTTTTAAGTTGCTAAATTCGTGCAGTCCGCTCGAGCACCACTTTCTGCGCTCGAGCGCACTTGCTTCCAGCACAAATATCAAAACTTCAAACGGGCATAACTCGCTCATTCGGACTCCGTTTTAGGTCATTCTTGTGTCCAAATTGAAGCCCCAGAAACAACCTTTCCAATGGTTCTAGCCTCACATCCAAATTCAAAGTTTGGAAAAATAAAAGGGCAAAAGAGTGATGGTTGTTTATAGAAAAATTATCCGAATCAAAGTTTTTGGTTCAATCTTACTTTACCACTGCATTACCACTTCAATCAATATCCCAAAATGAAACAAAGAGGCTCCAAATACACTAATAAGAATGCCAAGGGCAATCTTACTTTCACGCTAGAACGACACTTCGTGCTTGAGCGCCCGCCTACAAACACACGAAGTTACTAGGAACAACAATTCTACACTCAAGCGCCACTTCTTGCACTCGAGGTCATCTAGATAGATCGTCATTAGCCCTCCGCCATCTCAACCTTCTCTCTTCTTCATGACACCCCGCTTATCTCTCATCTTGTTTTTTCCTCTCCTCTTATTCTTCTTTATCCACTTTCTTAAAACCCTATATCTACAAGTAAAAATCACAGATAGTGAAGGGCAAATGGAGATGGATTGTGATGACGGTAGGGCTGTGATAGGAATTGTAACAGTGGTGATGGTGATGTCAAAGTGGGTAACTTGCGATTACGATGGCTAAGGTCGTGATGGTGGCTGCTTGCATAGGTAAACCGTATGGGCGAGGTCATCGGTCGTAGAGGGCTGCGATGGTAGTGGATTGACGGTAATAGATGGCAGTGAGTCGACTATCGTTGAAGTTTGCAACAATGGTGGTGTGCGCAGTAATAAAGGTTTGCAAAGGCAATATATAGCGATCCTGGGTTCTTCTCGCTTAAATGTGTTCCTGACTTAGTTCCAGAGATGTGTTGTTGTCGATTCTCATTCCCATCCTTTACTCTTGTATTTGAGTCATATGTTGTGTTGGGCAGATTTGGAACATGTTGGTGGTGTTAAGAAACCAAAAGTTGATCCCCAGATTTTGGCCTCCACGCTCGAGCGGGGATTTTTGACGCTCGAGCGGGCATTTTGATGCTCGAGCGTGATTATTCAACTCTCAAGATTTTTCTACAGTCATCGGACGCCGAGCGCCCACTTTCACGCTCGAATGGACTATCGATCGCAAAACTTCGAAGTGTGCATTCGACGCCGAGCGCTTGACGCCGAGCGAGTTCAGGTTCAACGCCGAGCGCAAAGATTCCACGCCGAAAGGACTGCTTGTATATCAATCCGAAAACCAGCTTTTTGGATCACTTTTTCGGCACTTTCTCTCTCTCTCTACCTTTTCAAAACCCTCATTTGAGAGCTCATCTCTCTAGGTTACAACTTCTCTCTAAGAAATCATCTATCTCTAGTGATCTTTTACCTTAATTCCTTTATATGAAGTGTGAGCTTGCCTTGATCTTCATTTTGATCCAAAATCTTGGAATTTGGAGCACCTTCAATTCTTCATCTTTTCCTTTGAGTCTCAAATTTGAGGTAGGGATAACTACTCATTTTTATGATCTTTAACATAGATGTTGGGCATTTTGTATAAATGGTTTGATTTGGGAAGTTAAGGTTTGAGATTTGAAATATTGAAAAGAGGGGTTTTGTTCCTTTTGAACTATATATGTGTATTTGGGTCTTAAAATGAGGTTATGAATGTTTATTAATGATATTTGGACCTTTGGGTCAATATTGGAAAAAATGGGAAAAATGCCATATTTGGGTTATATTGGGTTATTAGTGTAATTAATGACTTTCATTGTGAAATAATGAAATTGGCTCGGAAATAATGAAATTGAGAAGTTATGAGAATGAATGGTGGAGTTGGATTGATTAATCACTCACCTTTGAGAATATTGATAATTTATCTGTTGATGCATTTATTATCTGTTTAGAAATAATTGCTTTGAGCTATCAGTGGAGGATAGTCTTGATTGTTGTAGACAATGCATGATGATTAGGCGAATTAAAACTAATCAATTGAATATGTCATTGAATATGACAGTTGGAATAATACATCGAGTATGTGTATTGATTGATCATGTATATGATGAGTGTTTATATATATTGTATTGTGTGGGAGGAGATAGGCGATGTACTCCACGGTTTGAGAGGAGATAAGGGATGGACTCTCAAACCCGTTTAAGGTGAGATAGGGATGGACTCCATGGATACAGAAAATATGTGTATCAATTGAAGTATGGAAGTGTTTAATATGAGTTGTAGTCTCATGTGAATTGGAAGTATTGAAGTGTTGTTGATATGAGTTGTTATCTTATTTGAAATTGATTTATGGATAAAGGAAGTGTTTTAATATGAGATGTAATCTCATTTAATTGTTTGGCCAGGTTCTGAGCCATGTTTATAAATTGAAAATTGGATAATTAAAGGAAAGTGAAATGAAACATGGACATATTTGTCATAGAACCGAAATGTGTTATACGCTGATTTTATGAGTTAAACATTTATCAAATGCTAATATTTTAGTTATTGCTCATATTATGTTTAGCATATCTCATCGGCTGGCTCACCCTATATGGGATATCATTTTCAAAGGTGATATGCCGCTCTAAGGTCTTAGCTTGGGAGGTTGTAGAAGTCAAGGCTTATCTTTTGTGATTATCTTTTGTTTTACATGTATATGAAGCCAAGGGCTTATTTTGTATAAAGAGTTAGAACTCTACTTTTGTTGAACCCAAGTGTTAACTTGAAAAGTTGTAAGCCTATAGGGCATTACTTTTGTTGTCAACATGTAATATTTCTTGTAAGAATACTCTAATGAATGAGAATGTGCTTTATTCTCTTAAGTTTATAGATGTCATGAATGTATGATTTATGTATTATTATGAGGGCGTGACATAATAGATAGGGTGCTGCTAAATGCATCACAGATGGACAGGATATAAGAAAGGGTTGGTTGAAAATAGAAGAAGGCGATGGTAATGCGGTTGTGAGATTAGTGTTTGAATGAGTTGAGGGAGTAAAGAGAAAAAATTTGTAGGGATGAGGATTGGTTTGAAATTATGAAAAGTATAAAGTGATAAATATAAAAAATTTAAATTTTATAAAAGGTGTAACGAGAAAAAGAGTATAAGGAGATAAATTAATTGTATAAGTAGAATTACCTTAAAATTATAAACTAAACTGTGAAGGCTAGATTGATAAATAATCAAATTATAGTTTGGACAGTTACAATTTGTTAGTTAATTAAATAATAATATTAAACAATTATTAAATATTTACATAATATATGACTTTCATTTGCGTAATATTTTATATATATATATATATATATATGTCTATGATATTAATTTGTAATAAATTTTACATATAAACCTGTGACACACTGATGTTTACTTTGATATTTTATTAGAGGTAAAAAAAAAAATTAGGTATAAACTATCACATAGCGAGATGATTTAGAAGACGGATTATAAATAAACTAACTTTTGTGGTTAACGGATTGAATGATATTTTGCACCATCCTTGTATGTAATATTCAAATATTAAGGTTTAAATTTTTTTTTTTGGTTTATTACACTTTGTACCATTAAACTATCATCAAATTGTCTACTTAATCCATGAACTATCAATTGTGTCTATTAGCTCCCTAAAGTATATAAATCAAAATCTATTTAGTCCCTAAATTATCGATTGAATCTATTAAGTTCCTCAAGTATTTAATTAAAACTTATTTAGTCTCTAAAATGATTATAAAAATAAAATATAAGCCCATAAATATTATAAATTAGTAAAACACCATATTTAGTTAAAATTTTATTTCAAAAAAAAATCTTAAATTTTTATTCTGTCTTTGAAAAGTGGGTGCCAATTCATATATTGAATTTCCTTTATAAAGATAACGGTAATTATCTATAGTATTTTTTTTTACTTATCTTCTACAATAGATTCGTGATTGTCTTAATATTTAGTATTATATGTCAGATTTCGTTTATAATTTCTAATTGATTATTTTTAAGTTTTTCACTAAGTTCTTTTTATTACTTAATTAATGTATTATTTTGTTTTATTACTAGAAGTGTTATTATTTAAACTATCCAATTCTACTTCTTCAGTATATCTAATATTCATATAATCTGTTGGTAAGATTGAAAAATCAAACTCTAATATTAATTTAAATACACAGCGAAATAAAATATCTTTTAAAGACAAAATAAAATTTTTAAAGATTTTTTTGTAATAAAATTTTAATTAGAGAGGATTTTTTACTAATTTATAATATGTATGGGCATATATTTTATTTTTATAATCATTTTAGGGACTAAATAGGTTTGAATTAAATATTTTAGGGACTTAATAAATTAAAGGGCAAATTACAGAAATGGTCCCTATAGTTTACCCGTGTTTTCATTTTGGTCCTCGTGACTTCTAATTGTTTCAATTTTACCCTTGTAGTTTGGTTTTTGGCTAAATGGTCCAATAGTTAACCGTTAGCTTTTTGGTGAAAATCGATGTATGCAAGGCACGCGCAGCTAATTTTGACTTTCTTGAGTATTTTTGGATCAATTCAATTTGTTTAATAGATGTTTTATTTAATTTCATTATTTAATTATTATTGTTTTTAAAATAAACTTATTTAAAATTTTAATTAAAAAAATAACATATATTTTTATTGATATTTAATTTAAAAAAATAAATTTATTTAAATGTGTCAAAAATAAAATAAAATAAAATAAATTTTTATTTAATCTAACTAAAAATAATTAAAATATTAAATATATGTTTAATATTGTTGTTACTTAGTAAACAACTGAAAAATGGTAAAATAGTCTTTTCTACATTTATCCTTATCCAGTTTGTTCAACTAAACATTGATTCACTAAAAATAGTTATTTCTACACATCCAATTCAACCAAATAGTCCGGGAGATTCATAAAAAATATATTAATAATAAAAAATATAAATTATAAATTATTTTTTTAGTGTTGTTAATTTAAAATTAGATATTAATAAAAAAATATAAATTATAAATTATAAATTATAAATTTAATTTAATTAAAAATAATAAATTAAAAATTATGGCTATATTAAAAATTATCTTTAATATTTTAATTATTTTTAACTAGATTAAATAATATTTTAGTTTATTTTATTTTTAAAAATTAAATAAATTTATTTTAAAAATTAAATAAATAAAATATCAATAAAAATATATGATATTTTTTTAATTAAAATTTTAAATAAATTTATTTTAAAAATAATAATAATTAAATAATGAAATTAAATAAAGGTAAATTACCGACATTCCCAGATGTTTATGCTTAGTTCCCCTCACCTTTTGGAAATTACATCTCCTTCGAGGTTTAAAGTTTCATTACAAATTCCCCCCTCAGCAATTTAATTTTTTAAATATCAATTTTGCCCTCACTGGGTAAATTATATTGACACTCTTCACATTTTAGAAATTACAATCCCCTCCCTAAAGTTTAAAATAACATTACCAATTGCCCCCTCGGTTAGTATTAGTTGGAAAAAAAAATTCATTGAAAAAAAAAATTATTTGAAAAAAAAATAATTGAAAAAAATTTTGTTAGTAAATTTTTAAAATTTCTGTTTTAAAACCAACGTAAATTCATTTTTTGAATTTACGTTTTTTTCTCAAATTTACAAACTGAGACAACAATTTATAAATCAAAAAAATTATCAAACAAGTTTTTATGATAGTTTTTAAAAATTTTGTAAATATAAATTGAAAACTTAAAACGAAATGGTTATCAAACAGGTCTCAGATAGTAAAAATGTAGTAAAATCAACAAATAATTAAATAAGTTATCAACGTAAGAAATGGCTTATCAAAAAATTCTTAGGCTATGCATGGTTTGATTTTTAGAATTTTTTTTAAAAAATTAATTTTTTAAAAAATTAAAAATTAATTCGGTTTAAAAATTAAAAATTATTTTTTTTTCCAACTAATACTAACCGAGGGGGCAATTGGTAATACTACTTTAAACCTTAGGGAGGGGATTGTAATTTTTAAAATGTGAGGGGTGTCAATGTAATTTACCTAGTGAGGGCAAAATTGGTATTTAAAAAAATTAAATTGCTGAGAAGGGAATCTGTAATGAAACTTTAAACCTCAGGGAGGGAAATATAATTTATAAAAGTGAGGGGGGAACTGTAATAAACATAAATCTCAGGAAGTGTCAGTGTAATTTATCCTTAAATAAAACATCTATTAAACAAATTGAATTGTTCCAAAAACACTCAAAAGAGTCAAAATTGTTCAAGAAAGTCAAAATTGGCACGTGCCTTGCACACGTCGATTTTCCGTATCAAATAAATTAGTTTTTTTAGTATTAAATTTTTATAAGTTGATTTTGAGTCAATAAATTATGTTTTAGCGAAAGTTTCATTAAAAACTATATTTTAGCAAATAGACATGTTATTTCATTACACCTCTATTTGGTTGTGTTCTAGAAATTATGTTTTGAAGAATATTAAAATTTAAAAAATTAGTTTGGTAAAAAAATAAAAATATATATTATTTTCATTTGATTTTTTATTTTTGGGTAGGAAATAATTTTTAATATTTTTGATATTTATTTATGTTAAATTAATTTTTAATATTTAAAAAAAATAATTAAAAACTCAACCAAAATGTACCATGTCAGCAGCATAATGCTTCAAATAGTGGGTTTCATCCCGTGCGTGCAAGGGATGCGCGGGTTTCCGTCCAAAAAGCTAACGACGGTTAACTATTGGACCATTTCAAGCCAAAAACCAAACTGCAAAGGCAAAATTGAAACAATTAGAAATGCATGGACCAAAATAAAAACACGAGTAAATTATAGAGACCATTTCTATAATTTGTCCTAAATTAAATCGATAGTTTAGAGACTAAATAGACTTTGATTTATATATTTTAGAGACTAAGGCCTTGTTTGGGAATAGGCTAATTTAGTAACTTTTTGGCTATTTGGCTAAAATATGAGCTTAAAAAATTAGTATGTTTGGAATGACTTTTTTGCTTTTTACGAAAAGATGTGCAAAAAGTAGAGAGAAAAGAGAATCTTTGACTTTTTGGTATTGATTGTTGGTTTTTTGATTTTTTTAGTGACTTTATGACTTTTTAACTTTTTGGCTAAAAAAGTCACTTGCCAAATGAGGTCTAAATAGATTCAATTGACAATTCAAAGGTTAAATAGATAATTTGATTATAGTTTAAGGGTTGAAAGTGTAATAAACAAATTTTTTTTATTTTTTTTGAAAAAAAAGAAAAAAGACTAGGGTTGAAATTGTCGTAGGAGTTAAACCATAGCCGGGTTATCATTTCGCCGAACAAGCTTTTCGAAATTAGGGCTCAATTTACCTTTTATTAGAAGAACGAAATTTTGGGGCAACAAAATGGTGGTGATGATGATGGAGGAGGAGGAAGAACACATGAAACGCATGAAACGCAATGAGTTGATCGAGGAGGAACGCAAGAAGTTGTTGATCGAGGAGGTATTTTTGAGGCTTCCACCGCCGTCGGTGGCTCGGTTCAAATCTATTTCCAAGTGGTGGCGACGATATCTGTCCGAACCACCGTTCGTGGATAGATATGAGGCTAGAAATCTCTCGGTTTTAGGGTTTTTCTACCAGACCAGCTACAACAAGTTCGTTTTCAGAGCGATCCCATCCAATCCCAATTCCAATCCCAATGATAAGAGTTCGAGTTCGAGTTCGATTTCGATTTCCACAGGCAATCGCCTACGAACCGGTTTTGAGAGCCATTGCGGAGAATCAGATAACACCCTGCTAGTCGTTAACTCTTCCAATGGCCTACTCCTCCTCTACTCTTCAATGCCCGTTCCTTACTATGAGGTTTATAATCCTACTACCGGTGATAAAGTCTCTGTCCGATTATCTTACAATTACGAAACGTTTGCCACACGGTATATGGTATTTGGATTTGCTTTTGATCCTTATTCTACCCATCCCTGCTTCACAATCGTCGACATTGCAGATACTGGAGCTCGTAAGTTTCGGGTTTTTCTTATTCTTCACTTAGCTCATATTGGAGGACAACCTATCACAGGGTCCCCTCCAATGTCAGGGACGACTATGCACTATCTGGTCGGTCCACCTTCTGTAGAGGGGCTTTGCATTGGTTGTTGGAACCTTCGGGTGTCGTCTCCTTTGATGTTCGCACCAAAACCATTTCATTCTCCTTGATTAACCTACCGGGCGATGAGAAATACTTAGATGACGATGGGTTGTGCATATGTGTTAAGAAGATGAGGGATGCTGGGTTATATTCCAACGGTTATTGTAGTTGCCGTTATTTGGGGGTATCCGGAGACAACCTAATATACATTCGAGTTACGGGTCATTCTCAGTTGTCCCTCTGGGCTCTCAACCGCGGTACATGGTCTCATACCAGTGTCATTAATGTTGGCAACTTACCTGAATCTCTCTTCTTGGGTTGCGTTTTAGAGTTCCACAAAATGGAGACCCCTCTCCTATACCTGAGGCTGAAAAGGAGGATTTTTTCATATAGCCTCGGTAATGGTGTGCTTCAAGAGCTTTTTAGAATCACTAAAGAATATGGAGGAGGAGAGAATTGCCTTGGCTTTATCATTCCCTATCAACTGCCGAGAATTTCCTTGTGCATTCCCAGTAAGACTCCCCAAGGTAACCTCAATATCTGCAGTTTATGTGTGTGTATGTATATGTTCTCCCCATATAATATAACCCTGTTTCCTTGAGATAGTTTTTAGGTAACTCAAATTGTTCTAGTGGTGTATCTAACATGAATATATTGTTCTTTCTGACAGATTTACCCGCGACTGACACAAGTTTTGCTTTCCTGTTCAATGCTGTGAAGCAGTTGCAAGCGGATCCTTTAGGTAAAACAAGGCTGCACATGCACAGGATTATGGTTCTTCTAAATTATAATTATTTGATAATTTAATTGAAATTATTTGAAGTGTATAAAATAATATTGAAAACAGAATTTCAATGAGTATCATTCAAAAAGAAATTTTCTTACTTGATAATAATTCAATCAGTGTACTTATATAATTTGATACCTTGTGCAATGGCGTCTCTAGTGTTTGAATTGACATTTGAATTGACATAAAGTTAGGTATCTTTTCTTTTGAGTTTTTTCTACTTGGGATTGACAGTTTTCTGTAGAAGGTTGTTTTCGGCATGGCCTTCAGGTTGCTTCAACGGATGATTTGTTTATTATGTCGTTTTCATCATGGGTGTCATTCTTTTTTATTTCTTCCATATTTAGATGGGCAATTGGTATTATCAAATATTAGTAATGAGCCGATTTCTTCTCTCCCAATCCCTCCTTTTGGAGAGATTCAAAATTGGGTTTTCAGAGAAATCTTTTTCCCTTCATTTCTTCCCATTTCTCTCCTCTTAAGTAGCCAAGAGAAATTCATTTCTCGTCAAATCACCCCATCCAAAAGGACTGTAAAATCCATTTGTCTTGTGAATTTTTTAACAATATAAATATGTTCACACATAGAAAAACATTTTATCTATTCCTTTTTAATATTGATAGCCGCCGTAGGCTTTGGGATGGTTTTATATAGTACTTTTTAATATTACCTTACATCAGTCTTTTTTATTCAAATCGCATATTTCCTTTTTGTTCTTCACCCTTTGCATTGAAAGAACAGATTAAAAAAAATGATTCAACCCCATACCCAAACTAGAGATAAACACACTTTCACATCTTCTTAACCCGAAATGGGAATGATTGTGTAAAGTGTTTGTAGGGCCACCCTTTGGTATACTATATGTATATGCATCCGCACAATTCCTTATAGAGATAAGCTAGAGATAAAGTGCTTTCACATCTTCTTAACCTGAAATGGTTAGGAAGAGGAAAGGTACTTGATTGCCGATGATTTTATATTGGGTCATGTAAATGGATACCCTTGGTGAATTTTAATTGGGGATTCTTTGTGAATTAGAGTCCAAATCAAAGTAGGAATTGACCTAGAGTTTAGATGTAGCTATGTAATCGTCTCTTGGGAGGAGTAACATGAAAGTTAGAATTATGGGTGTATTCAATACTCCCAAATAAAAAGGGAATTGATCTATAGTCGACGTTTACTGATTCTATTCTTTTGGATGCGCTCATGTGTTCTAAGTTCTAACATTTTGCTATTTATTGTTATTTTTGGTTTTGTAAGCGCATTTGTGTGAAACTTCGGTTTCAATATGTACACCCGATTTTGTTCAGCTCTATTTGTTATCCACTTTTTGGGGTCCAGTTCATCTTGAAATCTGAAAACTTGTCTTTGGTTACTTTTGTTTGTAATTGATTTTGCTATGTTTGTCTTATTCTAGATGCTTTCTTTTCGTTCCCAAGTTTTAAATTCTCATTTCGTCTTTCAATTTTAAAAACATTAAACTATTGTCTATACCAGCCTTCAAAAGTGTCTTGAAAATAGGTTTAAAAGTTAAAAAAAGGGATGGCTATATGTTAGCTATTTTTCACTATTTTATAGGGTAAGATATTATTCATATTTATTATTTTTTTAATGTATATATATATTCCTCAAATTGTTACCAAGGATAGAGTAATAATAATAATACAAACATCAAGAATATGAATATATATAATTTGTATACAAAATAAGTATTAACATTTATTAATTTAAAATAAAATATCTATAAAAATAATATTTAATTATCAAAATCCCCCCACCATATTATTTTGATAAAAAATTTATAAGAATATAGTTTGTATAAGAATATCATTTTATTTTTTAAGTTTAATTTTATTCACTAGTAGGTATATTGTTTGTTACAACAATTTGGATAAATGTTATTTATAGAAATGCCACGATAAGACTTTTTGTGCATGGGAGTACTTTGAATCAAATTGCCCTAAAGGAGTTATAGTTTTTTTTATAATTGAAATTATTTTAAGTATATACTTGTAGATATATTGTTTGTTACTACAATTTGGATAAATGTTATTTATAGAAATGCCACGTTAAGACGTATTGTGCATGAGAGTATTGTGAATCAAATTGCCCTAAAGGCTCTCCACATCCGTCAAATTTTATTTTTTAAATTTTGTTGTTGTAGCTATAACTGAAGACACGTTTGCTCACCCGAAAGCAAACATGTTCTTAGCCAGAGCAAAATCAATCGTTCGTCGTCTGAACGACGATGGCCTTATTCATCTCTATAGTCAGCTCGGGATTTGTCAAGTGGCTGCGAAATGTTTTCCTCATCTCCAGCATATCGAGTTCGATCCAACTGGAATTCCTGTATGGTCCTTCTACAACTTACATGCCCCTTTAACATTCATCGGCCTTCGCGGTGACCACATTTTCTTTATTTGATTTTATTTAAATTTACATTTGACTTATGGATTGTTGGGTTATTTAACTTTCTGATGACAAGAAGTTTTTTTTTTTTGCTCGTCAGATACAGTGGTCAAGTACAATGACTTCATTCGGGTTGAAGGATGTTTGTATGGATGCACCGTTAAACGTGAGGACTCTTCTAAAGTTTGCATTTTCTTTATGTTAGTGATACATTTTTTTTTTTCTATCGCATTTATCGTGTTGTTAGCATTAGAAATTAATAATAAATAGATTTATGGAATTAAAATTGTTTATAGTTTTATTTTTAAAGGCACTTGAAAATGCCACTTAAAGAAGAAAAAAGAAGTGCCTTTCCTAGGATGGCAAAGACTGCGACCCACCTGACCCTAATGTGATTATGTGACTTGTGTCGGGCCATTAATAGGATAAAGTCAGGTTTGGGGTGAGCAAGGGTGAATCTGTTCCATGGATGGGGATGGGAGAGGGTAACCTTGACCTGATTCTAAATTTCTGATTATGCAAATAACTCCCATTCTATTGCTTAGTTTCCAAAAATATCCCCAATTAGTATTCTAGTTTTTCTTCCCTTTGCGGATTAAAATACAAAAGTAATATATATGTATAATGGACGACCGTACATCAATTATAATTAGCTTCTTGAGCCTCGGGCTGCTTTGGCCAAAACATGGTCCTTATCCTATCTACTTTCCTAATCTCAATATAGCCAAAAACAGTACATAACCATAAAATATCCTGGATTATGGAATCAACTTCTCTGTTTGTTGATCTTCTTTCGATTAACTCCTGGACTAACACCTTGTACTCAGTCCAAATTTCAACTGCCCTGAAACCTTCCTGCATGCACCACTGTACAGCTGCTAAGCAAGCTCTGGCTTCTGCTACTAGAGGATGTGAACAGAGACCTACATTGTTGATCCTCCTCTCTGCCCTAATAGTTGAAGCTTACCCAAGCCATCCCTGTTGCACATGAGTCTCACACCCAAGCTGCATCCACTGCAACAAGCTTTCTATTTTCATCTGCATTATAAAGAAGATGAGAATGTAAACGAAAGTCAGTGTAATCATCCTTCCACAGTCCATAGATAGGATACTGTATTTGTCTACACTCAAAGTTGGAATCCTTGGCCTTGGATCAGGATGCCCATAATTGCTTTGCTAACTCTATTGTAATTCTTACGAGAACCAAGTTATTATCAAAACAAACCCATTTCCGATGTAACCAAATTGCCATAAGACAAGGCTTTAATTGGGCTCCTTGTTAGTGGAGGGGGGGATTGGTCCTCCGGATTAGTTGGTCCATTGGGCCAGATATTGAGTTAAATAATAATGATAATAATTGCATCACTATCTTGTGCCAGCCATAGCCAACTTCTAAAATAGTTTACAGCCTGACCTTGCTCAAAGTCTAAGCCCAGCACTAATCCCTTCCATAGCCACTTGAAATGGGTGCATTCAAAACAATCCATCGTTTCCCCCCGCCTTCCACATCTAGGACAATTCTCATTCTTTTCCAAACCTCTATTTCTAAGAATAGATTTAACGAGTATAGTGCGGTGAAGTAGTTTCCAGAGAAAGAGGGCCCATTTTGGAACCCCCACAAATTTTTCTAGATGTCACTTTGATTTGGAATGGAGTACGAACCAGGGGTTCCTCCAAGTCCTGGACTTGCAATCTATGAGGTGTGAGACACGGAAGATTGAATTAATTTTCCCTTTGCCCATTCTGCAGTGCATATTCTGCAAGATTGGGATCCATTGTTCCTGTTCTGCCCTATTCCCACGACCCATCTTCGATCCCTTTTGGCAATTCCTTTCCCCACAGAATGCTATGCTAGCCTAAAGTATAACCTGATTCGGTTTAAGCTCTATAAAGTTTTTATTACTAATACTTAGCAGAAAACACTTTACCAAAGACCAACAAAGTTGGATATGAAATAAACCCATGTTTGGCAAGAAGAGCTTGATTGAAGAACCCATAATCCTGAACACCAAATACAAGTTGTATTATACAACCCTCTACCCTCTTTAATATCCCTCAAGGACATAGTTACTACACTCTTTACTTGTGAAATGAAATATTTAGGAGCTGTGAAAGCTGACAACAGATACTTGGGAATGGCTGAGAGGACATGTTTGATCAACACACATCTACACGCAAAAGACCTAAGAAGTATGGATACGAACACACGGCGGGACACGACATGGATACGACATGTCGACACGTCAATTTTCAAAACATGTAGGACACGACATGTAGGAAAGATGTACAAAATGTATTATATATTTATTATATGTCATACATGAATAAACCATTGAAAGATAATAAAAAGATGCGATATAATGCTAATTGCTATAAATGTGTATTAATTTTCTTTTGTTATTGTATGTATCCTAAGTTAATTAATTCAAACTTCTAATTAGTTTTACGTATGTCTAATTGATTGACATGTGTGTTTAAGTGATGCACACATGTGTCCTCCAAGTTGCCGAAGAGCGTTCAGGTTTAATTAAATTTTTTTTTTTTTATAAAAAATGTAGGGCACATTTTGATGAGTGTTGGACACTTGTTGGAAAGTGTCCGTGGAGTGTCCTCCAACATGGACACGACATGGACTTGCCAAATTTTCTATTTAATTATTTGCAAAAAGGAGAGGGGTTGTGATGGTGAAAAGTTTGAATGTCTTATTGTTATTTTGCAATTTTTATGGATGAGATTGTTTATGGAGTGAGTCTTAATTTCCCAGAATGAAGACATTCATTGCTAACATATTTTGTCAAGGCAGGGTAAATGCCTTTCCTTTACCATCACACTTTAGAGGCAATCTTGTGCTAGATGCTTGGTTTATGGTCAATAAACTGAACAGTTGCAATAGAAACATTTATTTTGGGTATATCCAAACAGTTCACATTGGAGGGCTTGACAAGTCAATCATCCATGTAAATGTCAAGACATTGGAAATAACATAATTGGTTCGCATTTGTCATATAATAATAATAATAATAATTTAACAGCAAATGTAATTTTGAGAATAAATTGCTTATTTTTTTAGTGACAAATATGATTTGATGGTGACTATTGATGCCTGATCAATATGTTTTGTTTTTTGGTATGAAATGATCTTCTCGACAAGTCCGATAAGACCACAATTACGAGTTCGAGAACATGAGCGTTAGCTTGATTTATGTTCATTTTAGAATTTATTATTATTATTATTATAGATGACTTGGAGATTCATGTACTTGTTATTTTTATCTCTTTTTTGTTATTATTATATATATTTATTATGTACAATGGCATTAATTAATAAATGGGAAAATTAATAATCAGTCCTCTGGGAGAAGTTTATAGTTAGTGGGGATCTTAACAAAAGATGCTTTCAAGTTGAGGTCCTTAGGTTTTTAAAATTTAATACATTTAAATATACATATATATATATATATATATTCCTTGCGTTTATAGGCTATTGTTTTGTGAGTAATTTGCCCTAAGCTATATTGTCTTACTTGTGGGGCTCTGATATATTTTGCTTTTACCAGGTGCGATGTGAGGTCATTCAGCGAGTAAGAGCGTGGAGTAACCACACCACTAGAGTGAGGAGTTGCTCACCTTCTGATCAGCAGAAGTTGAAGCTGTAGCCATTGGAGCTTCTTGGGGGAATTGAAAGCATCTCCAGTGCTTTACCCTCGATGTGGAAATTTATGACTTATTTATGTTCTTTTGTTCTTCCCTCTCAACAACATTTTCTTTTTTTTCCTTTTCAGAATGAATTCCAATAGCCAACTTGAAAAATTAGCTTTTATATTGCAGTAAAAAGGATGTTTTCTTGTGTTGCAGCAGTGCTATTACTCAAAAAGCATAAAAAATAGAGCCTCGTCATCCATTCAATTTTTCCCTAGTCCAGGCCATATGTGGTATTGCCACAAAAAGATCTAGGTAGTCCAGTTTCGTGAGTTTTTACATTTGCGCCACAATAGATTGAGAATTCCGTTAGTGAGCCCTCATTGAAATCAACAAAAGAGGAAATTTCTAGAAGCTTCCCCCTTCCCTGTTTATTTTGTCTAACCGAAGTAGGGTGTTGGTGCTATGAAGTCCAAGGTGTGACTCTAATCTATTTTGATGATTCAAATAATTGTCGAGTGGTAGCCTATAACAAGATCACATGATTTTATGAATGATATACTCGACGAATCTTATAATATAAACGATTTGAATTATCAAAATATATTTGGAACAAACAATGAGCGTGTCTTGTTGTGACAATATCCACCCTATATTCGTTTTATACAGGCTCTTATTGGATTTGAACTAGCAAATGTCTTTATTTATTTATTTAAGATCGTGGATATAATCAAATGTTAACTGTTTATTTGGTAATATTTATTTTATAATTTTTATTTACATTTATAGAATTCTTGAAAATTGTAAATAAAAATTCGTTCCATTTTTATTTTTGTTTTTAAAATTTTGTAAATTTGAAAATCTTTATTACAAAAATGTATAGACACAATTATTGCAGTCTCAATTATCCTTAAAAGGGTGTACACTAAGAGATTAGGAGTGATCATAGATCCGTCCAGTTTGCCTAACTCAACTGAATTGATTCAATTCAATTAATTTTAGATGGATACGTGTCTTTCAGCGGATGAATGCGAATGAAATATTTTAAATTTGCTGATAAGGTTCGGATGGCGGATTAACTATTTTGCACCCGCGTGAACTTGATCCGCCTATAGATGAAGTCAAAAAAAAAAAAAAAATACTAACCAGCAGCAACATAGAATAGAAATAATAACATATATATATATATATTTGTGAAAAATAGAGAACAATATCTTAAAAATATACATGCGTGGTGTCATGGCCTATTATAAATAAATAATACATATTTTTTCAAATTACTAATTATTGAAAATTGTGAAAGTTATGAATGATAATTTTACAAAATGTCCAAACCACTAAACCGATCGGATCTATCTGCCAATCCGCACAGCTCATTCAATCTGCATCCGCCAAACTGGTGGATGGATGTAAATTAATTTTTTTCAATCCGCTTAATTTTAGACAGATGGCGGATGGAATGCCACCCGATCCAACGCTATCTGTGATCACCCTAAGAGAAAGTCATGATTTTTTTTTTGGTAACTTTTTTTATTTATTAGATAGGTTATGGTAAAAATTAGTTTTATCAATTTGTAAGAAATCTATTTATTTATTTATTTAATTTTTAGAAAACAGAAACTACATTAACTTACTAACAATTAGCAGCCAGTGTTCAAGGCTACTTTTGCCCCAAATGAATAAAATTAGAGAACTTTTAGATAATCTAAAATAGCATATCACTGGTACTATGCACGAGATAAAATAATATATTATTTAATAAAAATATGATAATTATATTTAATTTTTTATATTTTGTAAAATAAAAGTTAAAGGAAGTTAGTCAATCAAGATTTTCATAAGGCTTCTCACTAAAAATCTCATTTTGCTTATATAAATGGGAGTATAAGATTTACTTTATGTAAGTGAAATAATTCACTTTTTTTTTTCTCGATGTGAGATTATAAAATGAAAGTTAAATGAAAGCTAACAAATGAAGATTTTCTTAATTGTTTAAAACTTAACAATTGTTTGGGCAAGAAGTTTATTTCGAATCAAGCAATCTTAGCCGTTTAATCTTTAATTAGGTCAATTTTTAATTTATTTTGAATCAAACAAATTTAACCAATATATTTTGCTAAAATCGTGGTTAAACCAGCGAATTAGTCAAACCGAAAACGGTTCACCCTATCGGCTAGGTCAGAGGACCACCTAACTTATACAAAAATTAATTAGTTAAAATTTTTAAATTTTATTTCAATTTTAAAATTTAAACGGTCTTGAATTGAAACATCCACAACACTACAATATTAAATGGGAGTATAAGGTTTATATAGTGAAACAATTCATTTTTTTTTCTTTTCTTGATGTGGGATTGTAAAATAAAAGTTAACAGTTGTTTAGACAGAAAGTTCATTTATAATCAAGAAATCTCAGTCGTTCAGTTTTTAATAAGGTCAACCTTAGTTTATTTCAAATCAAACAAATATAAGCAATATATTTTGATAAAATAAATAAAACTGTGGTTAAACTACTGAATTAGTCAAACCGAAAACGATTCAACCTAATCGGCTAAGTCAAAAGACCAACCAATTTATAATAAAATTAATTAATTAAAACCTTTAAATTTTATTTTAAAATTTAAACCATCTTGAACTGAAACATGCATAATACTATAATAGTAAATGAGAATATAAGATTCACTTTATATAAGTGAAACAACTCACTTTTTATTTCTTTTCTCGAAGTGGGATTGTAATTATTTAAAGTTAAATATTATGAGAGTTGTAAAATCTCATATAAAATTATTTTTAAAATCAAAACCTCTATGTGAGATTGTAAAATGAAAATTAAATGAAAGTTAACCAATGGAGATTTTCTTAATTCTTTAAAATTAAGAAAAAAATAGTATTGATTATAAGGCATCTAATTAAAAAAATTCTTTTATTTATATAAATGGGAGCATAAGATTCACTTTGTATAAGTGAAACAATTCACTTTTGTTAAATGGAAACTAGCTAATGGAGATTTTTTTAATTGTTTAAAATTAAGAAATTTCAATAATTTATATAAATTGGAGCATAAGATTCACTTTATATAAATGAAATAAATCACTTTTTTTTCCCGATGTGGGATAGTAAAATAAAAGGTAAATGAAAGCTAGCCAATGAGAATTTTCTTAATTATTTAAATTAAGAAAATTCAATAATTTTATAATGAGGGTTTGGAGCTTGTAGAAAACTTCTCCCTTAAAATTCCCTTTATAAGATTCATTTTATGTAAGTGAAACAATTCACTTTTTCTTTCTTTTCCCGATGTGGGATTGTAACATTTTGTATAAGTGAAACAACTCATTTTTTCTTTATTTTCTCGATGTGGAATTGTAATTATTTCAAAGTTAAATATTATAAGAGTTTCAAAATCTTATACAAAATTATTTTAAAAATAAAAACCATGTGGAATTGTAAAATACAAACTCTCACAAGGCTCCTCACTAAATGTGATGGAAGTATAAGATTCACATTGTATGAGTAAAACAATTCATGTTTTTCCTTCTTTTCCCGATGTGTGATTATCAAATAAAAGCTAATCAATGGAGTTCAGAAAATTAGTATGAGATATTGAAACTCTCCTAAGGTTCCTCACTAAAAACTCCACTTTCTTTATATAATATATAGATTAGGTCTTCTTCAATTCAGGATGTTGGAAACATATAAAGATCAACACAAAATTATGATTTTTGTGCTAGTGATTTCAAGGCATCCCATATGACTTTTGAAAAATGAAAACCAACTACTATTCTATGATTTTTATTACAGAAATAGAACTTGTATTCAAGTAGATTATTTTAATATTATCAGAAGAAAATCAAACACATGAGCAATTATGGTAGACAATCCTGTTAAACATCATGCACAGTTGTTTTGGCAGCTTTTATTTGCACACTACACTTTGTTTTAGTTTACGATATTTTTGTCGTTCGAATATTAATTTTTGAACAAAAATAATTATTAAAATATTAATTTCTGAATAAAAATTAATTGCTTGGATATCAATGACAGAGCATGGTTTCGTTCGGAAGTTGAAATCTAAGCACTAAAATTGTGTGAATTGAGAATTTTTGGTTGAGATATTGAAACTCTTACAAGACTCTTCACTAAATAGGAATAGGAGTATAAGATTCCCTTTATATGAGTCAAATAACTCATTTTTTTTCTTCTTTTCCCAATTATGGAATTATCAAATAAAAGTTAACCAAAGGAGATTTTTTTAATTATTTAAAATTATTTTTTAATTAGAAAATGAAGAAATTAGGATTGGAATAATGGAGCTCCCATAAGGTTTGTGGGTTAAAAAGACCCTTTTCATTATATAATAGATAATATAATATAATATATAGATAGATAGATTTAATAAGAATTTATATTTGTTTTAGATTTTTTTTTATATACAAATTATTTTTTTAGATTTTTTATAAAAATAATTTAACAGTCTTATCACTAACCATAGTGCATGGGAAAAGTTGAAAAGGGTGTAGCAGTAGGTATGTGAGAAGTCCAAAAAGCTTACAGGTTGGAAGAAGTTCAAAAAGCTTATAAGTTGGAAGAAATCAATAAATGCTGAGATTTTTTTTTAAATTAAAAAATTAAAAAATTAAGATTAAGATATTTGAGCTCCTACAAAGCTTGTGGGATAGAAATTCCATTTTCCTTACATAATATATAGATAGATATAGATAAGTATTTTTATTTTATTTTTTTCATAAAAAATGTGTAAATTGGTAGAGTTGTCATTTAGCAATTGACTTGTTTAGTTGATTTTTTATTTATTTTAGTTTGAGATTAAAAAGTTCATTTTGATTGACTTTTTAAATTTTTATAAGAAAAAAAATAAAATAATTATGATTAAGATTTGACATTTTACCTTATTAATTTTTAGCCTATTTTATATTTTATTGACTAATTTAGCACTAGCCAAAATTGCCAAACTAAATCAGGTGATGTGATTAAATAAAATAAAAAAATAAAAAGATGAGTTAAAAAAAGTGAGGCCCTTTAGTTAGTAATTGGCTAAAAGGTTGGTAAGAAAAATGTTAACTTTTTGGCTAATTTGTAAAAAGTAGAGAAAAAGAATCTTTGACTTTTTGGTATGGGTTGTTGGCTTTTGGCCTTAGTTCCAAAAAAAAATCCCTTAGTTAGTTAGTTGTGGCTTTGTTTTTACTACATACTCTCCCTTTGAGAAAAAAATCGTGTGTTTTCAAAAGTAGAATGGATGGGATTGGTGATGAGAGAATTAATATTGAGGAGATTGTTAGTAAGAGAATTAAGTAAAATTGTGTTTATTTTGATGATAGTTGTTAGTGTAAGAATTGTTAAATTATTACCATATAAAAGAAATATAAAATATTAAAACAAATAAAATTATGATTTTTACTTAACAAAAAATATAAAAATATTAAACATTAATACTCCCAAAAAAATGCAACATGTTAAAAAAAAAAAAAAATACTAGTTAGATGACCACTTCTAATATCAACTCTCTCACCTCCATTCTAATCCGGAGACCCATTTCAGACCCCTCTCCATCTGCCAAAACAAACCCAACATTATTAGGTCCACCTTCATGTCAAACTCAATCCCTCCTCTATCTTCCAAGACAAATGGGACCTTAGGGTTTTGTATTCTCTCTCTCATTCCTCCGACAATAGTGATCTCCAGTGACAACGATTCCAGCGACCGTTCTCTCTGTCGACTCTGACCACAGTTCTGGCTAGGTAAGCCTCTCTCTCGTTCTCTCTCTCTAGCACATAGTAATTGTTTCTCTGAGATGGGTGTGTTGAAGTTGTGGGCAATCTTCACTTTCCCTCTTGTGTTCTTTTCACGAGTTCAAGTTTTGAATTCCCAGAACTTGACATGCAATTCGAACGATCTCAAGGCACTAGAATGAATGAGTGTAAAAGTAAACTGGTTATTGTATGAATGGATGCTTCAATTAGAGAATGAATATATTCTTTGAGTCTTGATTGGGTTCATCAAAATTTAGTTGTAGTGATCCTATTTCTCTGATTTTTTATTTATTTTTTCCTTTCAAAACCAGTAGCACATTATTTTTTTTTTTTGGAGCTGTATTATATTTTTTTCTTCAATTACTAATAACTTATTTAATTGTCTCAAGATTATAAATTCCATTACTTTAAAATAAGCTTCTTAATTAGTTAACAATGTGTATTTGGTTGTGGAAAAAAGGGGCTCATGTCGGGTCGGTTATTACGGGATGGAAATAAAATCTGCCCGGTTTTCCCACTGCCCCTACTCATTGGTCAGGTCGGGTCGGACTATCGGGTTGGGTAACCGTACCATTTCTCCATATATTTTGACATGCCCGGTAAACAACAGCTAGGGTTTTCATTTCTGTCCAAATATGTTCTCTCACTCCCTCGATCCTTCACTCCTCCAACAGCTGCAATCTGCGGCAGCGTGCATCTCCGGCGGCATTGACCACAGTGGTTCTCCAGCTTGGTGAGTTTCTCTCTCATTCTATCTCTCTCTTTTAATTAGCACTTGTTTTGATTTTTTGTTGCTCTGATTGACCGTGTTTGCTTGTTTGTTGTTCTTTGTTTGTTTGTTTGATTTCTTTTGGATTTGTGATATGTTCTTTGTAGTTGTGAGATATCCAATCATCCATGTTTTTATTTTTATTTTTTCAAAACCAGTAGCACATTTTTTTTTTTCCAATTATTAATAATTTATTTGATTGTCTCAAGATTATAAATTTGATTACTTTAAAATAATTTTCTTAATCAATTTACTAAATGTGTATTTGATTGTGGTGTTGAACCCAAAAAAATAAAATTGAATGTGTATTTGGTTGTGAACTTAGAAAAAAAGGGGTTGGGTCAGGTCGGGGAAAACCTAAACCCGCTAGGGGATGGTGAATGGGGAAAAATTATAATCAGGAAATAGGGAAGGAGAATTAAAATCCACCCCATTGCCATTCCTATTTGTGCTGTTGAAACAAAAATAAAAACTAAACGGGTCGGGTCGGTGAAAACCCAAACCTGTTAGGGGACGAGGATGGGGGATGGGAAAAAATTATAATTGGGGATGGGGGACGGAGAATTAAAATCCGTCATGTTGCCCCCCATTGCCATTCCTAAAAATCACATTTCAAGGGTCATAAGCATTGTTATTAAATTGTGAATTATAAATCATTTTGCTAAAATAATGAATTTTTAATCGTAAGATTAAGTGGTTAATTGGGATGGAAGCCTAAGCGAATGCAATTTCAACATGGGATGGATTCCCATCCAAAGGAATCCTAAACTCTAATCTAAACCTTATTATTGATTGCATAGTGGAGTTATAGGATGGTAGAGATGATATTTGCAATGATGATGTGGGGGGAATCGTTTGTCCTGGGAAATGCTTTGATTTGCTCGGGTTGAATTAAGGCATATTGTAATTTTGATTGATGATGCTTATTTTAAGGAAAAACAAACAACCAAATTTAAAAAAGGAAGTAAGAACTTTTATTTTAATTATATTTCCTCCCCCAAGCAAAAACAAACAAGCAAAATTAAATAGGGGGCAGGGTGGGGGAAGCCCGCTTCCTGTTACAGGCAGGATGGTAACTTAAAAAAATCCTCAATGGGGAACATGGTGGGGACTAGGGAAATAAGGTACTCAGGAATCAGGAATGAGAAAAGCAAAATATACCCGAGGTTGTTAAGATCGGGGTCCTACACAGGATCGTTTTGCGGGTCTATTGAATCGGATCGTAGGATTGGATTGAGGATCGTAGATCCTACTAAAACGATAAAAAAATGCAATAATTTTTATATGACTAAGTAATACTATCAAAATATATATATATATAATAAGCCCCAAAAAAAGAAATATAGCAATTTAAGGTAGCATTCAAGCATTTTTTTTTTTCAAAAAAAGAAGTAAAAAACATAAAAAAAGCAAATACCAACGCTTGCACACCATGTCCTTTTTTCTTAATGAAAACAAAACAAACTAAATAAAGGAAGAACAAATAAAAGACTAAAATAAGTCATCATAGTCGCTGAAATTATCATCATTATTGCCACAATCAACATTAATCATTGCCACATCATCATCATCACCACCACCACCACCACCACCACCACCACCCATGATGCCATCCAAGTCCTCAATGTCTTCACCAATAGTAGCATCTTCAAAGTCATGATCCAAAAAAGAAAAAAGAGAAACAGAACAACACAATCAGATCAGTGAAAAAAAAAAAAATGAGAGCAAAAACAAAAAAGAAGAGAAAAAAAATAATATACAAAAACAAAAAAAATTTCGAACCATGAGAGCAGCGAAGAGACAAAAAAAATAAGAGCAAAAAACAAAGGGTGATTCGGTATATATATAATATACAAAAATAGAAAAAAATGAGAGCAGCGAAGAAAAGGGGAGCAGATCAGAGAAGAGAAAGGAAGAAGAGCAGCAAAGAAAGAAAAAGAAGAGAAGATTCAAACCACAGAGAAGATCAAAAAACAGCGGCGAAGAGAGGAAAAAGAACAGCGAAGAAAAAGAAAAAAAGAGCAGCAAAGAAGAAGAAGACGGAAAAAAACAAAAAATAAATAAAATACAGAGATGGAAGAAGAAGAAGAAGAAGCGTACCTGGTTTGTGTGCTGCAAATTTTGAAATTGGATGTTGAATTTCTCTTTCCCCAATTTGTATTGCCCTAATCGCAGGTCAGATGATCTAACTCCTCTGCTTCTCTGCCTTTTTTGCTCCCGATCTTTGCTTTTAAGTTGCCAAAAAACCCTTCAAATCTGGATCTCATGGAGTCGCAATCCAGATATGATCCCAACGATCCTTCGACAATCTCACCATGATCCTAATTTGGGATCGATCCAAAGCACGAGTCGGATCGAATGATGTATATTGGGTCGTAGGATCATACGATCTGGATCACGATCTTGACAACCTTGAATTACACCCCATCCATTGCCATCACTCATGGTGTTACTAAGGAAAGGGAGGTTTGACATTGTCTCACACTTAGAAATTTTTATTCTTTGGGCTATTGCTGTTTGCAAGCCTTTAAGTATTTGTCACCTAATTTTTATCACATATAGTTGACTGCCTGGAGGGGAAAGGGCAACTTATGGAATGCTCCTTGATTTTAAAAAATATTTATTATTGGGATTCTATTGGAAGGTGAGATGAATGAACAGTTGAATCCCTCTGCCGTTTATAATGTGAAACCTTTAGGTTTTATGGGGTATGCTGAAACAGAAAATGGATGGGTTAAAGAAACTCCAAGAACCTCATACATGTGATAATTTCTATCTACCCCTCTTTACTGAGTTCCTTCTCTTGCTGCTGAAAGAATAAGAGTTGAACCCCTTGAGCCGCCAAAGTCTAATTTCTCTATTATACTGGATGGAATTAAGGAATTACAACTTCAATTTGGTTCTTTGGGCGGAGAATTGATCGAGCTAAATGGTAACTTGGACACTTTTGCGGGGAATATGGATTTGGTTTAAATGAGAAACTTGATGACATTGTACACAAGTGACATTGGCAGTCTTTGAAAATTTGAAATGCATGTTGTCTTAGATTTGCTTTTTGTGTTATTTTTGAATAATGCTTGAATTTGTTTGCCTTATGCTGGTTGTTGATGAGAATGGAGGAGAAAGTATATTGTTAATGAATGATTGACAATTTTTTATCTTATAAATTTAATAAATGATAACAAATTTTGATGCTATGAATGAACAGTTGAAGCCCTCTACAGTTTATAACGTGAAACCTATTGGTTTTATGGGGTATGCCAATGTTGTGAAAAGTGTGCCTAGGTGCAAGGGCAATGCCTTAATCCACCCAAGGCGAGACACATTCAACAAGTTGTGAGCCTTGGCCGCGATTTGGGCAGATATACAACTCAATACTCCATCCGGCCCCAAATCTATCTACAACTGAAAAAATCCCTTATCTTCAATGAAGAAATCTTGCGGCAAGACTCTTCCCTTCGTCGACCAGGTTGGTTCTCCTTCTCTTCTTCCGTGTCTCAGTTTTTTTTTTTTTTTGTGCTTCTTCGATACTGTCTTCTTCTTTGCTGTCTCTGTTTTTTTTTTTTCTCTCACTCCTCTCTCTATTTCTTCTTCTTCTTCCCCTTCACTGCTGTCTCTGTCTCCTCCTTTTTTTTTTTTTTTTCCCTTCACCTCCTCCTCCTCCTCCTTCTTCTGGTGCTCCTTCTCTTCTTCGCTGTCTCTATTTTTCTTTTCTTTCTGCCGTCCTTTTTTTTTTCTTTTTTGCTTCTTCGATGCTGTCTTCTTCTTCCTCTTCCCCTTCGCTGCTGTCTCTCTTTTTTTTTCCTGCTGTCTCTATTTTTTTTTGCTTCTCTTCGATGCTGTCTTCTTCTGTCTCTGTTTTGAAATATTAGAACTTATATTAGTATTTGTTGGATATTTATGATTTAGACTTTTTTTTTTTTTTGAATGTGGATTATTTTACCTTTAAAAATTGGAATGCTATGCAATATGTTACGGCTTTGAGAATTATTCTATAATTTTCCCTAGTTACTTTTTTTTAAAAAAAATAAAAAATAAAAAATTATCTTAGTACTTAAATGCTATGAATCATTAGTCTATGTTAATTTATTGATTTTTTATTGAGACTGTGCACCTTACTTCAATAAAGCCTGCACCTCGCCTTGCGCCTAAGCCCCAAGAGACCTTTGGCACCTTGGTGTGCCTTGAGCCTTTAAAAACACTGGGTATGCTATGCTAAAACAGAAAATGGATGGGTTAAAGAAACAACAAGAGTCTCATATGTGTGATAATTTCTATCTGCTTGTCTTTATTGAATTCCTTTGCTTTCTTCTGAAAGAATAAGGGTTGAACCCCCTAAGGCTCAAAACTCTAAGGCCTCGTTTGGCTACAGGCCGGTTTAGTCAAAAAGCCAAAAAGTTACTAAAAGCCAAAAAGCCAACAACCCATACCAAAAAGTCAAAGATTCTCTTCTCTCTACTTTTTGCACATCTTTTCGTAAAAAGCCAAAAAGTCATCCCAAACATACTAGTTTTTTTTAGCTCATATTTTAGCCAAATAGCCAAAAAGTTGCTAAATTAGCCTGTTCCCAAACTAGGCCTAATTCTCTGTTATACTGGATGGAATTAAGGAAGGACAACTTCAAGTTGGTTCTTTGGGTGGAGAATTGATCGAGGTAAATGGTAACTTGGACACTTTTACAGGGAATGTATTTGGTTTAAATGAGAAAATTGATGACATTGGACCTTAGTTGCACAAAGTGAGGGCGGAAGAGTGAGGGCATATAGAAGTTTTTTTGGTTAGGAGTGCCTATGGGACCATATATTTATTTCTTAAATATATAAAGATTTTCTAACACTTATTTTTTGCTGCCTAGTTGAAATGTATCATATGAATAAATATTAGAGATTCATGTCAAGTACAAATTGTTTTTATTAAATATAAAGAAATATTATACAAATAAAAACTGATAGAATAAGTGTGAGCTGTTTTGCTTTTATTTCTATGATATGTTTGAGAGGTGTCTATCTCAATTGGGAGTGAGTTTCTTTCTCGACGGGAGCTCGTTGTTTCAAGTTTCTTACTTGTGAGCGTGGAATTGCGTTTCTTGGTAAGAAACGCCACTCGAGTAGAAGGTTCTTGCTACTAAGCATTGGACACAAGTGACATTGGCAGTCTTTGAAAATTTAAAATGCATGTTGTATTAGATTTTCTTTTTGTGTTATTTATGAATAATGCTTGAACTTGTTTGCCTTATGCTGGTTGTTGATGGGAATGGAGGAGAAAGTACATTGTTATTGAATGATTGGCAATTTTTTATTTTATAAATAATGAATGATAACAAATTTTGATGTTTATTTGATAGTTATTATTTAATAGTTTTAGAATTACATATCTCATGCTAATTAGAATTTACTAAATAACAAATCTAAAAACCTCATGCTTCTTTAAGGAAAATTTGTAGGAGGGCCAATTACGTTCAGTACCTCTACACCCCCTCACCTTCTAATGTGACTTATGCTTTAAGTCAAGTTGCAATGTCACCCTTCCATACATCTAACGTTCTGAGGCCAATAGAAATTGGCATGTGACCCACATCACACATGACATTTTTCTCGCCTCATTAGCATCCCTATACTTTCACTAAAATTTTACTTTGGTCCTTTGTAGTACTCAAGGTGGGAGGCAAATAGAATGGCTGGCCCACGTTTAGTCAACACAACCCTTGCATGGTCAAAACTAGCTTAGTTCCAGATTTAGTTCACTTCCCACCTGCAACCAGAAAATTTGTCATGTCATCTTGCAATATTTATTTGCAAAGTTGATAGAAAAAGTAATGATCCTGGTTGCATCCTTGTGTGTTGTACCTGGATGCACTACAACAATTTACACTTTTGGCAACCAAATTTGGTGACTAAAAGGAATTTAGTTGCCAAAAGTTAACTTTTTGGCGACTAAAAAATGTATTAGTTGGCGTTGGTTTAGGCTTTAGCTACTAAATTTTTTTAGTCGAGATATACTACTTATTGGTGACTAAAAAAAATTTAGTAGCTAAATATGTCATATAGGCGAGTTAAAAAAATATTAGTCGGCATTAGTTTAGATTTTAAGCTACTAAATTTTGTTTTAGTCGTTGTATACTGATTTTTGTCGACAAAAGGAAATTTAGTCGCCAAATAATAGCCATATTTTTACTGTTACTCTCTGGCTACCAAAAAATTTCGTCGGCAAATATACACTTTTGATAACTTAAAAAAAATTTAGTTGTGTTATACTCAATTTTTTCTGACAAAAAAAAAATAGTCGTCAAATTACTACTTTTGGCAACTAATATTTTAGTCGTTGTTCCTTAAGCTTTGGCTACAAAAGTTTTAGTCGTTATATATTAGTATTTGCAGACAAATAACTAGTTTAGTTGCTAAAGGTATACAAATTTTAGAGGAAAATAAATTAATATTGGCGCCCACCCTTCTCTGTTTAGACAAACAGTTTGTTCTCTCTCTCTCTCTCTCTCTAACACAGAGAATCAGTTACCCACCAAACCTCACCCTACCTCACCTCAGCGCAGACCACCTTCTCTCACTGTACGTCGCACATCGCCACCGCCACTGCCACCATCGCAAATCACAGGTTCTCTGTCTCTGTATCTCTCTCTCTCTCTCTCTCTCTCTCTCTCTCTCTCTAGGGTTTTATATGATTTATTCAGTTTAAGTTCGTGTTGATTTCTTAAATGGGTTTGGTTGAAATGGTTTGATTTCTAAAATTTTATGGGTTTGATGTCCTAAATGGGTTTGATACCTTTCCCCCTCTTTTTTCTTTCTCTCTTATTAGTTTCAAAGCCTAATCCATTGATCGTGTATGTATTTGCATGTATGGTTGCTCATTGATTGTATATATTCTCATGTATTTTGATTATTTGAATTGAAATTTGATGCTATGATCGCAGTAGTAAATAATTTGTTTGGTCGGGTGGGTGCAATCGAGCGGTGGGGCTGGACTGTTTGAGCGATGGGTTTGTGAAGTACAATGCGGTGAAATTACCGGATACAAGAGTCATGGTTCAATGACAGTATGAGTCTTGTTGAGTGTAGGACAGTGTGTTTGAAGAACTGTTCTTGTATGGGTTATACGAGCTCGGATATCAGAGAAGAGGGAAGTGGGTGTTTGGTGTGGTTTGGGGATTTAATTGATTTGAGGGAGTTTAGTGAAAATGGGCAGGTTATATACATACATATGGCTGCTTCAGAAATAGGTATGCAAAGATTTATTCATCTAATGTTGAACTAGAAGCATTGGTATATGAGGATGTGGAGAGCCATGTCCCAATTATTTTAAGGTTTTACTAGATTAGAATATCCTAAAAAATATTGAGATAATTTGTTTGCAAAGCACACTTAGGGTCCGTTTGGGAAGAGCTTTTCCAGGCTTTTTTTGGCTATTTTAGCCACAAAAGACAAAATAGGCTATTTTAGCCACAAAAAACAAAACATCACATTCAACCCATAATCATTACACTCCTCTCACAAAAAAAGTCAAAAAAGCCAAAAAGCCCTTCCCAAACCAAGCTTTTTAGCCCAGGCTAAAATAGTCAAAAAAGTCAAAAAGCCAAAAAGCCAACCCACTTCCCAAACGGAGGCTTAATAGATTATTTATGGAAAAAAAAAAGATAAATCACGATAGTTTACATGAGTGGTTTCACGGATGATCATATCGACGAAGAACCTAATAGTTCGGAGAGGGAAAATTTATTAAAGTTCATTAAGTTGTTCGATGATATATATATATATATTTTAAATTAAGTTGTTCGATGATATCAACACAAAGTATACCCTGGAGGAACTGTCAAAGCAAGTGCTTGGACAAAAAAAAATTACATGCGTGGATTTGGGATAGGCCCTTCGACATCTGATAGTGCAGCATGAGCTTGTGATAAACATGTGGAGGCAATGAGAATTGAGATGGATGGAGGTTCTTCATGAGGAGCACCAAAGAGATCAAAAAAGCTGATGAGAGAGAAAGAGGAGCGCAAAAGAGACCGTGAAGAGTTTATGAGGGAGAGAGGAGATGATGAAACAAGTCAAAGAAGGAAAAAAAGCAAGGGAGGCACAACAAGTATAACTCAATCATCTGAACGACGTGGTTTTATGGCTCACAACCCTCTTGCAGGGTTTAGATGGTCATCCTACTATTTGGTAAGAAGAATTTAATTCATATGATACTAAAAGTTCTATAAAAATAAGATGATATTGGCATTATTGTTTTGAAGCACCTGGAATTGTTTTGACAAGTTCCTATTCAAACTTGTTAGAAGGTTGAATTCAAGCCAATAGGATACTTCATTAAGCAATACTAAGGTTTGAGTTCTCACTTCCATGTTAATATACTTTTGTTGTATTCATAAAATTTATGTTCTTAACAGTAAGAAGCATCAGCATCAATCAATTGATCTGACAATTCTTCATGTGCATACCAATTCAAAGTTTGGGGTATTGTCAAGTTAGACATGTTTTGTAGGACTCTAATTACAATGAGAATCAGTTATCATCGCGGGGCTTGCAGGATTTTACCATAAGAATCATAATATTGTTGTTTATTAGAAAATGGTTTATGTATATCATTTTCACTATATGTTGATAATGGGTTTTGTTTATATTGTTTTTGTTTCTAGACTTTGAATAGGTTTTGATGTGTAATATTAGGAGGCTTAGCATCCAAGCACCTGGTGTTTGGATACTCTGAAGGACTTCATTGACGTGGAAAAGGTAAGAACATGTTTTCTATGAAATGTTCACTTTTCCTGAATTGATTAGGATTACTAACTAGCAGTTTATTAATTATGAAACAGTTGAATAGAGTACTTAAATGGTTGGGTTTTCACATAGAGTGAAGCTGATTCTCAGGTAAAACGGGCTGTTGTAAATAGTCTCTTAATATGAGTTCATTATCAAGAAGCTCGATCCAGAGAACACATTACCTTATGATTCTGCCATAACTATTTTCAATGTTTTGTTTAGAATTTTGTTAACAATATCAAAGAAAAATCATTCAAAAAACCTTCAAGTCAGAGTTGAAAACTTACACCAGATGGTGTAAATTTTATGAAGCCTAAAAAGATTACTAATGCAATTCAATTTCCTTCCAACCTGTTTTGAGACTAGGAACTACATACGTTCATTTAAGTTCATTGAAAAAAAAAAAAAAAAAAAATCCAACTTAAATCAACTTAGTTGAAAAAGGGCATTCGAGGGGCGAAAATGCAAAATAGCTCCCGAACCACCCTATTGGATGTCACGGGCAGCTTTCTCATGACAAATAAGACTTGTGGGCACAGATGGGATGTAATTAGTACACGTAGGTTGGTAGTTGGAGTCCAAAACACCTTAAACTTAGTCAAAAGGGTGTTCGGGGCAAAAATGCAAAACTGCTCCCGAACCACTCTATGGATGGCACAGGCAGCATCCTCGTGACAAATAAGACCTGTTGGGATAGACGAGATGTAATTAGCACACGTAGGTTGGGAGTTAGAGTTGAAAAAGCCTTAAACTTAGTTGGAAAAGGGCGTTCGGGGGGCAAAAATGAAAAACTGCCCTTGAACCATGGATGTCACGGACATCATCCTCGTGACAAATAGGGCTTGTGGGGACAAACAGCATGTAATTAGCACACGCAGGTTGGAAGTTAGAGTCGAAAACACCTTAAACTTTGTCAAAAAGGGGTGTTTTGGGGGAAAAAATGTAAAACAACCCCGAACCACTCTATGGATGTTACGGACATCTTTCTTGTGACAAATAAGACTTGTGGGGACAGATAACATGCAATTAGCATACGTAGGTTGGGAGTTAGAGTCGAAAACGCCTTAAACTTAATAAAAAAAGGGCGTTCGAGGGGCGAAAATGCAAAACAGTCCTCGAACCACTATATGAATGTCACATGAAGCATCCTCATGACAAATAGGACCTGTGGGTACAGCATGTAATTAGGAACCGTGTGCTAATTACATGCGAAAACGCCCTAAACTTTGTTGAAACAGGGCGTTTGTGGGGCGAAAATGTAAAACAGGCCCCGAACCACCATGTTAGATGTCACGGGTAGCTTCCTCATGACAAATAGAACCTATGGGGATAGACGACATGTAATTAGCACACGTATTGGGAGTTAAGAGCCGGAAACGCCTTAAACTTAATCGAAAAAGGGTTTTCGGAGGGCAAAAATGCATTAATTGAATAAGTTTGAAGAATTTGTCTAATGTTTGTGGACATTATGTCTTGTAGTGTAATTTATTGATTTGGACAATTACTAATTTCTTCTTATAGTCTGCAATTTTTTACTACAAAATAGCTTGTATGCCATAGCTATGGACTTCTTCCATGAACGTAATATTTCTTGCTTAAGTGTGTTGCTGCGTCTTATGGTTTTGTAATACTGTGATCTGATCAGCTTTGTAATTTTTCTCTTCAGTGAAATTCTTTTAGTTAATACATTGAATTGAAGTGTTAAAAGGTTGGGCTTCCTTTGCTCCCAGTAGATCACAATTCCATGTGGGTAATACCATCTTCTAATCGCACATCTTGATTACAATCTACCAAGCATATCTTTAATTCCATGTGGGTAATATCATGTACAATCTACTAAGTGTATATTTAATTCCGTGTGGGTAATACCATCTATTAAGCGCATCTTGACACTATCTAGCAAACACTCCTCCATACTAAAGTTTCACTTTGGTCCCTACACAAGTGTCAATATCCGCTTTTCTGTTACTCAATTGTTTAAATCTTTAATAGAATCTAATCATATGGTAAGAATGTGACTATGACATGAGAGTAAGAAAATAAAATCATTTACATTTTTCACCAATACACACTTTATCCCATAATTTACATCAAAATATGATTGTATTAGACTAAAATAAAATGCAGATTGTGAACAATTAAGAATATGAACTAGGGTTTTGCATAAATTGGAATCACGAAATTCTATTTTTCACGGTAATAGAGTCTTCTGTCTATTCATCTTTTTTTCTCTGAGTTCTTTGTCAGATTTTTTTATTATTTCAAAAACTTTTCTTTCTTGTCTTTTCATCCCAATTTTGCTATACAAACATATGTATATATATATATTGTATTATATAACTCTCATGTGCTTATCACGTTAGACAAAATGTATTGGTGGGAAACATGGATGATTTTCCTCTCTTACCCTCATTTCGTAGTCACATTTTTGTCACATGACTGAATTTTGTTAAAGATTTCAAAATTAAATAATAGAAGAGGGACATTGACACTTGTATAGGGACCAAAGTGAGATTTGAGGACTATCACGATTTCATGTGTAGGGACCAAAGTGGAATTTGACTAAAAGTGCATAGGGTTGATTGTTATGATTTCATATGTATGGGCCAAAGTAAGATTTGGTGCAAAGTGTAGGGGTGCAAAGTGTAGGGATGCAAAGTGTAATTTACCCTTCCATGTGGGTAATACCATCTATTAAGCGCATCTTGACACCATCAGCAAACACTCTTCCATACTAAATTATTTGTTTTTATTATAATTCAGTTTAACATGGTCTTAAGCGCACTTGATTGTCACGTGGGTAATAACATTTACAAAGCGCATCTTGACACTATCCAGCATTATCTTAAGCGCATCTTGATGTAATATCTTGTATGGTAAGCGCATTCAGGCCAAGTTTGGCACCTACTAAATAATACAAAAAGTCAAAATGTTACGATCCTATTTAAGTCACATCATCTTATTTAAATCACATCATCTCTCTAACACATCACATCAAACCCAACCCAAACCCAACCCATTTAAGTCAATAAGTCAAAAAGTATACTTTTTTAGAACACCTCAAACCAACCCTCAATTTAACATGGTGTTAAGCTCATTTTAATTCTGTGGGTAATACCATCTTCTAATCGCGCATCTGACTACAATCTACTAAGCGCATCTTTAATTCCATGTGCATAATGCCATCTATTAAGCGCATCTTCACAACATCTAGCAAACACTCTTCCATACCAAATTGTTTACTTTTATTATAATTTAGTTCAACATGAACTTAAGCCCGTTTTATTGTAATTTTCATTTGAAGCCATCTTGTATGGTAAGCGCATTCAATTCAACATGGTCTTGAGCATATTTTAATTCCATGTCGGTAATACCATCTTCTAACCGCGCATCTTGATTACAGTCTACTAAGCACAACTTTAACTCCATGTGGGTAATATCATATACAATCTACTAAGTGCATCTTTAATTCCATGTGGGTAATACCATCTATTAAGCCCATCTTGACACCATTTAGCAAACACTCTTCCATACTAAAGCATTTATTTTTCTTATAATTCAGTTCAACATTCCATGTGGGTAATACCATCTTCTAACCGTACATCTTTAATTCCACATTGATAATACCATCTGTTAAGCACATCTTGACACCATCTAGCAAACACTCTTCCATATTAAATTATTTATTTTTCTTATAATTTAGTTCAACATTCCATGTGGGTAGTACCATCTTCTAACCGCACATCTTTAATTCCATATTGGTAATACCATCTATTAAGCGCATCTTGACACCATCTAGCAAACACTCTTCCATACTAAATTGTTTATTTTTATTATAATTCAATTCAACATTCCATGTGGGTAATACCATCCTCTAACAAAAACATTTTTAATTCCATGTGGGTAATACCATCTATTAAGTGCATCTTGATACCATCTAGCAAACACTCTCCCATACTAAATTATTTATTTTTATTATAATTCAACATGGTCTTAAGCTCTTTTTAATGTAATTTTCAGTTGAAGCCATCTTGTATGGTAATCGCATTTAATTCAACATGGACATGAGTGCATTTGATTGTCATCTGGGCAATACCATCTGCAAAGCGCATCTTGACACCATCTAGCGTTATCTTAAGCGCATCTTGATGTTACATCTTGTATGGTAAGCACATTCAATTTAACATGGTCTTAAGCCCATTTTAATTCCATGTGGGTAATACCATTTACTAACTGCGCATCTTGATTACAATATACTAAGCACACCTTTAATTCCATGCGGTTAATACCATTTACTAAGCGTATCTTGGCACAATCTAGCAGATTTTGATGTTGTTTTGCATTATCTTAAGCACATCTTGAAGCCAACTAGGTTGTAATTTTAGTTTGATGCCATTTTCTATGGTAAGTGCATTTAGTTCAACATGGTCTCAAGTCCATTTTAATGTAATTTCCATTTGAAGCCATCTTGCATGGATAATACCATCTGCAAAGCACATCTCACCATCTAGCATTATCTTAAGCAAATCTTGATGCTAGCTAGGTTGTAATTTCAATTTGATGCCATCTTGTATGGTAAGCGCATTCAATTCAACATGGTCTTGAGCTCATTTTAATTCCATGTGGGTACTACGATCTACTAAGTGCATCTTGACACCATCTAGCGTCTTTTGATGTTGTTTAGCATTATCTAAAGTGCATCTTGATTCAAACTAGATGCTATTCAACTTGGTGCTACTTACTCGTAATTTGACAATGTCTAGCATGAATGTAACGTATTTTGACGACATCTGATAGGGTAATTTGTGTATTCAAATTGGGTCGAGCTAATTGGAAGAGGCTTCAAGGTTTGGGCTACGTTGTAGGCCGCGCTACGTCTTGGAGATGGTTTGGTACTAGGCAGAGCAATGGTTAGGCCGATCAAAGGTGTTTGACCGCGCCACCAGATGCCCATGTCCTTGGATGTAGCCACTTTCAAATGACAATTAATGCTTTGACCGAGCTATGAGGAAAGGAGGTCAAACGGACCGAGATGGAATAGCACGACCATCGAACCGAGCAGTGACAACATGGGGTGCATCATTCAAACAATGCATGGCGCTAGATGTAACCCGGTTAAACCAAGAATGGACGGATCAAAAGTAGTCCGGTTGTACGACGACAGCCGAACAAAGAGTTTAGCCATCTCACTTGGCTTGCAATGAGGAGGGTGTTAAAGGATAAGCATTATCCTTTAGGAATGTGATTCTTAGGAGAACTCTACTAAGAAGAGTCTGAGTCCTACTGGGATTAAGCCAGGCGGAACCTGCAAAAGATCATGTAAAACCCTATTCTCAGGTATTGCAATTCATTCACCCGAATTCACGGAGCTTTTGTATCCTTAGTCTACTTGCTGACTTAGGCATCAAAGGGGTTTCCGACAAACACTCGCCGGCTAACTCATGTTTGTGTTTTCAGGTGATATGACGACGTTTAGAGGAGCGCAAGCTTGATCAGCAAAATTATACGAGTGAAGATTATTTTGTGCTCGTACAATTGGAGCCATCTGTGGGAAGAATATAGAGAACTTACCTTTTGATCAAGTTTTCCTTCAACCGATTTCAATGGTGCACAACAAAGATTTGCCACAGTTTGCCATTGATGGACAAATGCCAGAAGGGAACAGGAGGCGTGATGACTTGCCTCCTGCTCCGCCCATGGCAGACTTAGATCCTCAACGACGGAACTTGCATAGGGGCGCCTGAGAAAAGCGGGGTTTAAGCCCTTGTCATTCTCGAAGCCCAGATGGACAAAGGCGGAGGACAAATAACCAGGTTCTGGAGGATCATGTGAGGGAGCAAGACGAGATAATTAGGACAATGGCGGTAGATATGGAGAATCTGAAAGCGCCAAATGAAGGGTAAATGTGGGCTGGGGTAGAGATCCGTGTAGGATGAATGCAATCCCGTTGTTTGGGAGATCGAGATAGGCACGCCACACCCACACACTCTGAGAGCAAAAGCCTCTGGACGGGCGACACTCATTCTAGAACTTCCAGGACTTGTTAATCCAAGTTTGAGAGGACGACGCTTGAAAGATTATACACTGAGGGAAGCAATTATCGACGCTCACACACTCATCAAACATCATTGTAGCACACCGAATTGCCCAGATTGGTGGATTTGCGAACAGTTTTAGAAGAAAGGGCATGAAGGAGAGAAGTTGCCCAGACTCAGGACCCCCAAAAGGTCTCGGCTTTGCAACGGCTGGCTCTTAGGATGCATAGAAGCATTGAGGTAGCAATGCCAGTGCCGCACCTTGCCTATGAACCAGCAAACAAAGCACTAGCAACGCTGTAGAGCTCGCCATTCATTCTAGCAATAGAGAATGCACCCCTGCCTTCAGGCTACTAGCCTAAGTTCATGATCTATGATGGGAAATTAGATCCTTACATGTATCTTAGCCACTTTCGACAAGTAATGGCTATACACCGGCAGAGTGAGGCTCTGATGTGTATCTTGTTTCCTTCAAGCCTTGGAGAGTTGGGCTTGACTTGGCTTGAGAAGTTGCCAGAATGCAGCATCGCCTCCTGGGCACAACTTGTAAAGGCGTTTATTACCAGGTTCAAAACAAACACCAAGACGCCAATGGAGATCGACCAGTTGCTTGCTATCGACATGGGTGAGAAAGAGACGTTGAAGTCTTATAACAATAGATATTGGGAGACCTTCAACCAGATTGGCGAATGTCCCACCAACCTAGCTATCGCACAGTACAAGTGCAGTTTACTAGTTGGGCACAGACTGAAGGACTTTATGACAATGACGCTGCCTCTTACCATGGAAGCCCTGATAGAGAGAGTGCACTAGTACATCAGGGTAGAGGAGGATGGCGCTCGCGCCAAGGCGAAGTCCGGCATAACAGTGATGTCAGAAAAAAAGCCTTCGGCGAAAGTTAACACGGTTGGAAAGAAGGGCCGATTGAACAACAACAATAGCGGCGGCCCACCAAATAATGAGGACACCAAAGTAAGGAGGTTGAAAACAATTATGCAAGTTTAAAATTTTTACCCTTTTTATTACAATAAATCTACACCAAACTAACATAGTAGCAGAGATTGCAAATACAAATTGCCACAATACCCAACTAAACGTAAGCATGCATTCAATTATGAGTCATTTTGTCTTTACCAAGTTCCATTTGAGTTCATAGATAATGGATTTTAGTCTATACCATGGTATCGTTTTATATCTTGGTCTATATACAAAAATTATCAATACAAAATGTCTTTTTGTGAGTTTATTAAATTTGCAATACTTTGAGGTAAATCTAATTGGAACACCCTTTTCAAACAACGCATTTATCCATTTTTGCGAAACAACTTTCATGCAGGGTATCCACATTTGTATCGTCTATCTGTCATCCAGGGCTAAAAGTTAACAAATTTGCCCTTTTCTATTTTTTAATATTTTCTATGAATTTTTCTCTAAAAATCAACATTTTATTTTGTCAAATTTCCTTCCCCCATTGCATAGCCACCACCTTCTGTCTTCCCCTCCCCTACCGTGCACCCTCTTTATCTCACCAACAACTTAACATATCAATATTGTCTTTTAGGTCCAATGCGTATATTGCCTTGCCTTTGGATTGGCCTTCGTTGACTTGGCATTGACGTCCATAGTTGTAATTATCTATGCCTTGACCCTAATATTTGATTGTAATTGTAGGCACAACTGTTTTTTGTAGCTCTTTTTATTTACTTATTTTAATTGGTCAATGGGTTGGTCTTGGGATGTTTGTTTAAGCCTTTACTTAATGGCCATTGGTACTTCAAACAAATGTATTACAAGTTTCATCTCCTTTATTGCTTATGTGGTTTGTTAATGTGAAATGATTTGCAAAATGATATTTGTTGTACATATATTCTATCATTTCTCCCCAATATCTTAAATTTCCTTAAGAATTGTCTTATTTTCTAACTTCCATTTCCATGTTCTGTTTTCTTTTGTCATAGGTCCTAAATTTCACCGTCTTTACGTACAAGTAAAGGTATACCTCCCTCCTTCCTAGCAGTAGCACTGGTACGTGTGCTAATTTATTTGCGTACTTTTAATTGTTAGTAGAGCACTGGCTGTGCTAATTTATTTATTTGCATGTATTTGTTTTCTTTTAATTGTAGCAGGGCACTGGCGAGTGCACTAATGTATTTGTTTGCGTTTTGTTGGGTAGTGCCATAGGCATTTTTAGTCCCTAGCTTTTTTTGGGTATGTTAGGTTTTTATTCTTGACGATCTCGTTTGACAAAACTCCTTTTAGTTGTAATTGTATTTGATATTTTATTTCAGTGAGGCTATGAGTTTTAAACGCGAATCCAACTCGAATTGTGCCTATGCAGAGGATGTTTCAGAAATTAATTCTTTCATGTTTGTCATTTCGCTGACTATGTCGGGGATCGAGCTCACGAGGGCAAGACTCCTTAGCGGTCCGGGGCAGACCTGTAGGGTCGAGGCGGCGGCAAAAAAGCAAAATTGCAGTCGAAGTTGTTTGTCCGCTCGAGCGGCCATTCTTGCGCTGGAGCGGAGATCGCGACCTTTCAGAAGTTTTACTCGCTTGTAAAAGTACTGGGAGTTGTTTTTTTCGGGCTCGAGCGGCCATTCCTGCGCTCGAGCGTAAATCTGCTTAAGTGGTCATTCTTGCACTCGAGTGAAGATCACAGATCTATTTTCTATAAATATGTGTGTCAGTCCGATTTTAGAGTACGGCTTTCAGATCTTCTTCTTAGGTATTAGGGTTTTTATCTGGGGTTTCTTTGCTTGTTTCCTTTGATATCTGTGAGAGTTTAATTATGAATTAAGTGGATTATATCAAAAAGTTTGTTTTATTTATTAAATACAAAAGAGAGTTGTTCTTCAGTGGATTTCGTGGAATTTAGGCCTGAAACTTTGGTGGATTTTGGAGTGGTTCATCGTCGTGAATTCGATATCGGCGTTGTGGATTCAACGTTGGACAAGATAATTTCGAGGTGAAGACCGTGGTGGAAGAGGCATATAGGGGTCGGTTCAATTCGGGCTTGGATTCACTAGATAATTGAAAGTATACTTGTGTAATTCATTTTGTCTTCTTAGTGATTTTGTGGCTTTTGTGTGTGGTTTTTTTTATCACAATTGGAGGCGCTTCAATTGTGGTTTTTCTACGTTAAAAACGTTGTGTTGATTTGTGTTGATTGTTTTATTGAGATTGTTATTTACTGCTTAATATTAATACATAATCACAAATCAATATTTACGGGATTTCTAGATTTTTCAGGGTAGATACCTGTTTTTTTTTTTTTTTTTTTTTCCTCTTCTTTTTTTATTTTTAATTTTATTTTTAATGTCATTAAACTAGTTATAACTCATACACTAAGGCAATAACATCAGTTTAGGTGGTTAACTATATGCTTGGGGAAAAAAGGAATGAAATTGCAAAACACAAAATTTTGAAATAACTTTTTTTGGGTAAATTACAAATACACCCCTTGAGATTTGATAAAAATACGAATTGCCTCCTATGGTTTGGAAAATTACAAATACTTCCCTGTCAGAATTTTTTATTTAATAGAATTAATTGAAAAAGTGAAATTTTTAACTGTTCACTTATACAATAATAAAATTATCTGAATTATTAGTTGAAATAAAATTTTAATATCATTAAAAACTGTTTATTAACTTGATGATTTATGAATAAAAGGACTTATTTGTTATGAAATTAAAAACCTTAGGGGGCATAATGTAATTTTTAGAATCACAGGGGATAATTTGTAATTTAAGTAAACCTCAGTGGGTGTGTTTGTAATTTATCCTTTTTTTTTTTTTTTAAAGTTCTTCTTCTTTGTTTTTGAACATACTCTATTCGTTGCATTACCTCGAAGTTATTATATAAGTTCACTTTCCTTGGTGAAACAAAAGAAGTATCTCAAGAAAAAAAAAAGAGGAATCTATTTTTCATAAATTGTTAAGTTTAAAATTGGGGGAGTTACCAATAAATCCTATATGTTCAAAATATGTTCCAACTAGTCCCATATTGTTTTATGTGTTCCATTTAGTCCCATTTGATGCGTAAAGACGAGACTGCCACTGGTTTAGTCGCGTTTGGTTGGGTGTAACTTTTACAAAAAGTTTACTAATACGTTTTTGGGGGTTTGTTTGGGTGTGATGTTAGCAAGAAGTTTAGTAATACTTTTTTGTGGGGTATGTCATGTGCGGCATTTGGATGTCACGTGTTTGGGATTTGCATCAACACGTGTGTTTGTGTATATGTGCCGAGTTGTTTAATGAGCACATTATTAATTTTGTATGGGCATTGTGGTGGGGTGTGTGACGGATATGAATGGAAAAGTGTGACATCATGCCACACGTGTGGGATCATTAGGCTGTGTTCTAGAAACTAGTAATTTGAAACTCAGATAAGCGTGATTTTTGGGATGCGCTACAGTCATGTGATTTGGGGGAAATCTTATTGCCTAATTTGAAAGTCTCTGGTAGTATTTTCAGATTCATGTTGGTGTGGCTGTGTGACGTCCTATGATACATTGAAACCCTAATCAATCCTCTCTGGCATTTGGTTCGGCGGCGGAGTTGTCGACGTGATCGCGTGGATGTCTGACGGTGAAGGTTTTTTAGGTGCCAGTGTTCAACTGTGTATCTGCTGCATCCATGGGGCCCAAACATAAGTAACGACAATGCTATTCTGTTATTTAATTTGTGTAGTGGATTGTTAGGGTTTATGGGTCGTTATCACACTAGGTTTTTTGATTTGCTGATGTGTCGTGTGCCTTTTTTGTGTGTTTGTGAGTTGTGTTGGCATGTGCGTGATTGTGTCATAATGGATTAATCTGTGGGCAGATGTATTTCTTGACGATGTAATTTGAATGGAACAGTTTTGACTCATGTCGGTGTCATTAGTATGGTAATGTTAGTGATCTGCATGTGAAGACGCGATTAGTTGTGTTTACGAGTAATGTCAAGTTCCAGGTATCTGCAGAAGGGTTGTGTGTGGTATTGTTCGCGTAGTTTATACGTAATGTATCGTGCGTTGCGTGTGCAAAATATTTTTTAATTTTGAACCTTTCATGTATGACAGGTTATGGCTGAGCGGTTGCACGAGTCGTACGAACGACTGATTCTAAAGGGGGAAGATGTTGATGAAAGAAAGGTGGTAGAGGGGGTACGTACTGAGAAAACTACATCACATGTTTCGGGTAACAGGTCTGGTAATGAATTTGTTACGGATGTCGTTGGCAGTTCTAGGCGTGTGGGGCAGATTGTGCCAAAGGGTTCTGGTAAGGGTGGTTCAGGTAGTAAGGGTGGTGGTGATGTGGCGCAGTGTTGTGATACTGCAAATCCTGTTGTCACAGTGAGTAGGACAAGTAGTTACGTCGAAATTGTGGTTGTTGACCATAAAGCACATATTGGAACTGTTGGTGAAGGATGTTCGAAGGGTGGGAGTGGCGTGAATCTTGCGGAAGCGTTAGCTAATTTAGCAGTGCTTGAAGCGGAGAACAAGGATAAGGACAAAATGATCATGACAATGTAGGAGGAGATTGACACACTGAGGAATGCAAATGAAACACAAGCTGTGTACATTGTTGGTGGATTCACGTTAGTCGTGAAGGCGAAGGATAATGAGATTAGCAGGTTGGAAAAGGAAAATTTGGATTTGTTGAGAAAGGTGTCTGCACTTGAAGATCAACTTGCTGATCGGGAAGTGCATTCTGTAACGCAGGCTTATGATTATGTGTTGGGAAAAAGGAATATTCGCTGGCACATGAGAGGGTGGTATGGAACCGGGCGTCGCCAACATGATGGGTGCAGTCGAGGCAGATGTGCACTGTGCTGGTTTGGAATGGGATTTGACTAGCGGGAGCACGTTGGTCACACGACCCGAAATATTGGGCGTTGCGTACAATCCTTGCATTTTGCGTGGTGATGACATGGATGTCGTCAGAACAAGCAATCTGGAGGGACCAGTGCCTGGAAATGGTCAGACTTCACTTGTTAGGAACATTAAAAACAATGTACGAAAGGAAGTGAAACTGTTGGAGTTTGAGTATGGGGTGGGGCAGAGGTTTCGGGGAAGCGTGAACAATATTCCGACTTTCAATCTTGCGGACGACACTGTGTTTGTGAAGGGGTGTGGTGGTGTAGAAAATGTTATTGATGTAGACGCGACATTCCCATCAGCGGGTAAGTGGTTTTGTTTTGATATTAACCACTGACTTGGTGTTTGGAAAATGAAGTCGGAAAAAAAGGAAAAAATCAATAAAGCGTACACGAAACACGACGACAGGTAAGTTTTGGTTTGTGCTTTTTAGTTTGTGTGGCTTTGTTGGTTGCATGCATTGTGTGCTGGGATTATCTTTTCACTTTGTAGGGCCATTATGTGGGCTGATGGGAAAATCGATTTACGGGTGTATCTCACTGATGTGAAGGCGCTCGTAACGAAAGTTGCTGTGTGTGGAAATGTAAGTTGGGGTTAGTTGTTGTGCATAAGTTTTTTGGCGTGACATGATGGGGGCTTTAACTGAGTGGTGTTTTTTTTTTTTTTCATGTGTATCCTGGTGTGCGTTAGGTGATCAATGCTTACGCGGAGGTATTGCTTACGAAACAAATGGCAGTTGCTGTAAACCAGGAGACAATAGAGACATCGTACTTTTTTAGCAGTATATGTCTTGTAAGTGGTGCACTGTTGTGTTTGTTTCCTCTGTGTGTTTAGATTAATTTTATGAATGGTGGTGGGACTTGTTGCACATTGTAGGGGATGTTTGGCAATAACAACGAGAGTTCGTGTGTGAAGTATGTGTTGGACAACATGAATGCTGCGCAATGCAACAGGTACATACATTTCCCTATATGCCACAAAGTGCATTGGACTCTCATTGTGTACGATACTGAAGTTGGGGTGTGGAAGCATTACAATCCATTGAGGCCGCATAATGGGGGATGCGATATTGTGTGATCCCTATTATGTCGACTACAATTTCAGAAAGGGCACATCCGTCAAGAAAAACATACCAACCAATGAAAACAAGACCCCCCCATAATATTGTTCACCCGAATAGGACTTGCACGTGTATTAGAAAACCTGTAGGACCAAACAGAGTAACAAACCCTGGAATAGGACTTTCTGATCATTTTTCCTTTAAAATTTGGTTCTAAAGATGATATGACTTTTGATGAAGACAAGTGAACTAGTTCATCTGGTAGTTAATGGATTTTGTGATGTTTGTTTTGTTGACAAGAGATTGAGATTATGCCTTTAATAAGTGTATATTAGGGAATGACATGTGCCTAAATCCAAAACACAATTTGACCTTAACTAAATTGTTGGGGATTCCCGAATTAACCTTTGATATGTCCTTAAACTTATTGTCAGATAAAAAAGTTCCACTCAAGGTATGGACTTTGCTGTAGCACTTGTGCCTTTTAAGGCTTTTGGTAAATGTATTTGGACCCTTCATTCTATTTTGGGAACCTTTGGTGTGTTTGTTGGAAGTCCCACATCGGTTACAAGACACATTTTAAGGTGGACAAACTTCTATATATAGGTGCAAGTGCATAGGGTTAGCTTACCAACTTCTATGGTTCTTTCTTGGTTTAATGAGCCATTACGAACCAAGCTTGAGTTATAAATTTTAGTTGTGCCGAGCTGGATTTTGGCCATAGTTCCATTGGGATTTTGGCCATAATTCCTTCGCCAAAGTTGTGTTATTTCTCGAGGGCTTTGTGGTGTGTGGTAGAGATCGAGTTTCAACTCTTTTTATCTTCTTCGTTTGAGCTTCGAATTTGAGGTAGGGATAACCTACTCCTCTTTATGAGCTTTGTCTTTAAATTTTAGCATTTTGATATGTTGGGGGTTGTTGAGTAATTTTGAGAAAGTTTGGGGGCTTTTGTGCAATTTTATAAAAGTTGGGATTTTATTTATAATAAACCTATATGCATGTTTAACATAGAGAAATGTAATTAATGTTGCAACATTGATGAAAATAGGAACCTTAAGGGTTGTAATGTTAATTATGGAGAATGCCTTAATTACATTGGTTAATTAATAGGTATAATTAATTGTTAGAAATGAGGAATTGAATTGGGAATGTTGAGATTGGGAATGTATGGGATTAAAGGGTGTAATTGAATTATTTATCGCTCACCTAATTGAAATGTTGATATATTATCCATTTTGTGCATTTATTTTCTGTTTAGAAATAACTGCTTTGGGCTATCGGTGGAGGATAGTCTTGATTGTTGTAGACAATGCATGATGATTAGGCAAACTAAAACTAATCACTAGAATGTGTCATTGAGTATGACGATTGAAAGAATACATTGACTTTATGTATTGATTGATGATGTGTATAATAATTGTTTATATGCATTGTGTTGTGTTGGAGGAGATAGGGGATGTACTCCACGGTTTAGGGAAAGATAGGGGATGGACCTCTAAACCGGGTGTTGTATGGGAGGAGATAGGGGATGGACTCGAGATACTTTCATATGCTTGTCTATTGATGTGATGATACAGCTCATATGCTTATCTTTGGAAGTGTGATATAGTTCTTGTGTGGGAGGAGATAAGGGATGGACTCCGTAGATACAGCTCATATGCTTGTCTGTTGATGTATTGATATTGCTAGTATGCTTATCTATTGTGAAATGAGGAAATGTTTAATATGAGTTATTGTCTCATATCGGTTATTTGGTCAGGTTCTGAACCATGGTTATAAATTGAGAATTGAAAATGAATGAAAAATGAAACTGTAATGTGTCATGAAAGAATGTAAAAGTGTTGACCATCTATCAACTGTTAATCTTTTAGTCATTGTTCATAGCTGGTTTAGTGTATTTCTACTGGGCTGTTAGCTAACCCTATACGGGAATATCATTTTTAGGTACAGGTAGCTTGCCACCTCCACGGATATAGCTTGGGAGGCTAGAGACGAATGGGCCTTTTGATGTTTTGTTTCCCTTTTGATGTGTTACATGTGGTTTCAAGCCAAGGGCTTTATATATATTTGAGTTAGTACTCTACTCTGTGTAACCAAGTGTTGACTTGGAAAACTGTAAGCCCGTAGGGCATTTCCTTTTGTTGTTAACATGTAACACTTTTGTAAGAACTACTCTGATGAATAGAAATGGTTGGTTTATTTTATATCAATGCATGTCTAAAGTGATAGGTTTTAAGTAATATTTTGAGGGCGTTACAACTTGGTATCAGAGCGTACCGGGTTTGAATACTTTGGGTACGTGGGAAGTGATTAGTATCACAATGGGTTCGTCTCGTTTGATAGAGACTTAGCTGTACTGTTATATGCTTATGTGATAACATGTTTATGTGACTATGTGGGTATGGAATTTAATTTCTAGGATGTTGATTGGATCCTTGGGTTTCTGTGAGTCTTGTTAGAAAAGCACTTGATCAATGCTATTTTTAACCGGAACTCTTGTAACGCCTCGGGACTATCATTATCCGGAAAGGAAATTCGTAAGTGCTTACGTGTTTATATGCTTACATGGAGTGAATTAAAGTTGTCCATGCATTAGGACGTGAGTGTTTAGTTTCGACACGTTTATGAATATGCTAATATTCTTCGTTTCCTTTATTAGGATGTCAGGATGGGGACGAGGACGTGGTAGGCGTGGTAGGCCTGGGAGGCAGGGTGTGCCTACACCGGATGAGATTCCGGCAGTCTGAGGAGGAGTTGGCGAGCCAATGTGGCGAGCAATGGTCGGCGAGCTATGGGCGCTTTAGCCCGAGAGATATGAGGCGTTGAGCGGTCAAGAGGCATTCTCGGTGAGTGAGAATCGGGCCAGTTCATGTTGCAATCTGAGTTCTTCTTTTCTAAAGAGGGAGTTCTTCCGGTCTAATCCGGACGAATTTTTGGGTGATCCTAAAGAGCCACTTAAGGCAGATGAATGGCTCGAACAGACAACAAAGACGTTTGAGATGCTAGGCATCGAAGACGGGGCACTGAAGGTGACCTTAGCATCTTTCCAGCTGAAGGGGGATGCAGGTCAGTGGTGGAAGTTCACGAAGAACCGTATAGGAGGGACTTGGGAGGCTTTTGTTAACGCTTTCCAGGAGAAATTCCTGTCTTCAACTGCTAAGGAGAGGTTGAGAGATCAGTTCTGTCGACTTAAGTAGAACAGTTCTTCAGTGGCCGAGTTTGAGGCCGTATTTACTAGCTTGTCCAGGTTAGCACCTGAGTTGGTAGCGTCTGAGGAACGCCATTGTATAGAGTTCGAGAAGAAGTTGAGGCGTGGCCTCATGTTGAGAGTTGTAGGGACTATGATTCGAGATTATGGGCGTTTGGTTGATACTGCAGCCCATACTGAGATCATGATACAGGAGGAGGAGGAAGGGCAAAAAGGCTCCAAGAGGAGTCAAGATGGCCAGAGTGATGGCAGAAAACAGAAGGGTTATAACCCTCAGCAGTCTCAGGGCGGAATTGTTAGATCGACCTTTCGAGTCTGAGTTCGAGGAGAGGCAATTAGGAGAGTTCAATTACAAATGTGGTCGTGAGGCCACAAGGCTTCGATTTGCATGAAGGGAGGACAGAGAGCAGCGTCATCTTCGGCTCGATGTCAGAGCCAAAAGTCAGGGTAGGGACCAGTCGTTCTCGTGTTATTAGTGTGGTCAGACAGGGCACATGAAGAGGTTTTGCCCGCAGTTGAGTGGCACAACTGGTGCATCTGGTTTGAGGCAGACTCAGAGTCATCAGCCAGCTCAGCCAGTTCAGGCCTCGAGGGCCAATCAGGGGGCTTCATCGTCGATCTGTAAAGATCTTATGCTCCTAGACGTGAGCAAGTGGATCGGGCTGCAGGCGTAGCGTGTATCTTTATTCTGCGTAGAGGATGTAATCCGCTCTGTCAGTTGTGAGAGGTACCTTTCTGTTTTGCAATTCGGTTGCTAGTGTGTTGATTGATACGGATGCATCTCATTCTTTTGTATCTGCTGCATTTGCATCTGTGTTGGAGTTGGAGTTGGCACTATTGACATCTCCTATTTGTGTTGTGTCACCTATCGGGGGTGAGTTGATTTTGGAACACGGATGTAGAGGTTGTGATATAGAGGTCGCCGATCATAGGCTTCCGTTTCCTTTTGTAGTCATGCCCATGAAGGGCTTTGATGTTATTTTGGGTATGGACTGGTTATCGTCATACCGGGCTGTTATCGATTGCTACCGCCAGAGGGTCACTTGTTGTACCGTGAGCGAGGAGTGTTTCCATTTCTTGGGGGACCGGGTTGGTAGTGTTTTGCCACCGAGGTATGATCCGCGAGGGCGGAGTGAGCTTAGTGGTCTAGTTGCTAGCTTTGAGAGTGGCGAGTGTGATGAGACCCAAATTGTATTGCCGAGGGTAGTTTGTGAGTATTCGGATGTCTTTCCCGAGGACCTCGTTGATTTGCCACCTCACCGAGAGATTGAGTTCTCTATTGATTTGGTGCCTGGCACGACGCCGATTTCTATGGCACCTTACCGTTTTGCTCCAGCAGAGTTGGTTGAGTTGAAAGTTCAGCTCGAGGAATTGCTAGATAAGGGCTTCATTCGCCCTAGTGTTTCGCCATGGGGAGCACCGGCTCTCTTTGCTAAAAAGAAAGATGGTGCCTTGAGATTGTGTATCGACTACCGGAAGTTGAATCGGGCTACGGTTAAGAATAAGTATCCTATGCCCCGTATAGATGATTTGTTTGATCAGTTGAAGGGTTCCCGTTGTTTCTCTAAGATAGACTTGAGATCGGGTTACCACCGGTTGAGGTCGAGGAAGGAGGATATTAGAAGACGGCATTCCGACGCAGTATGGCCATTATGAGTTCTGGTGATGCCATTTGGACTTACCAATGCACCGATCTTTATGGACTTGATAAACCGGATTTTTCGGAATTCTTAGATCGTTTTGTGGTCGTTGTGGGCGACATTACGATCTATTCACCATCGGAGGAGGAGCACGATGAACACTTGAGAGTGGTGCTTAAGTTACTTAGAGCCCATAGAACGTATGCCAAGTTTAGGAAGTGTGAGTTACGGCAGGAAGTCAAGTTCTTAGGCCATGTGGTATCTCGGGAAAGGGTGTCTGTTGATACATCAAGGCGAGGCAAGGTCTGAGATTGGGCCTGACCTAGAGTGTGTTTGAGATCCATGATTTTAAGGATTAGCTGGGTATTACCGCCGGTTTGTGAAGGATTTCTCCAAATTAGCTTCACCGTTGACTAGACTGACTCGGAAGGGAGTCCAATTTGTATGAAGTGAGACTTGTGAAAAGTCGTTCCAAGAGTTGAAAGTTAGATTGACCACCGCTCCGATTTTGATTATTCCGGAGAGAGGGTTGAGTTATGCGGTTTATTGTGATGCCTCACGAGAGGGTTTGGGTTGTGTGTTGATGCAGGAAGGGAAAGTGGTAGCTTATGGCTCACGTCAATTGAAAATACAAGAGAAGAATTACCCTACACATGACCTAGAGTTAGCAGCTGTGATCTTTGCCTTGAAAATCTGGAGGCACTACCTTTATGGTGAGAGATTCGAGGTGTTCTCGGATCATAAGAGTCTGAAATATCTGTTTACACAGAAAGACTTGAACTTGAGACAGAGGAGGTGGATGGAGTTTATTGAGGACTACGACTTCGAGTTGCTTTACTATCCGGGAAAGGCCAATGTTGTGGCCGATGCCCTTAGCAGAAAATCCATTAGTGATGTAGCTTGTGTAGCCATCCGGGAGTGGGAGATGTTGGGGGCACTTGGCGAGTTTGATTTGCATCTGGGCGAATCTGTTGAGGTCATGACCTTGTTTTCTGTTGTTCTGACCTACACTCGTGACTCGAGTGTTAGGGGCCTGAGAGGTGACCTTGAGGTAGAATCCCTCGAGAGAAGATCTCGATGGGAAAGTTGAGAAGGGTTTGACGGTGTATCCCGACTGAGTGTGAGATACCGAGACCGTCTGTTTCTTGGCCGAGTCTTGCCGAGAGGAGGTACTCGAGAGTTTCACCATTCGCGCTTCGGTGCATCCGGAGGCACCAAGATGTATCAGATTTGGGTCGCTTGATTACGGTGGCGGGGTATGAAGAGAGATGTGGCAGTTTTCGTGTCTAAGTGTCTTACTTGTCAGCAAGTGAAGGCCGAGCATCAGAGGCCAGCGGGTTTGTTGCAACCCTTGCCTATTGCCGAGTGGAAGTGGGAGCATGTCACCATGGACTTCGTTGTAGGTCTTCCGAGGACTCAGCGGGGTAGTGATGCTATTTGAGTGGTTGTAGACCGGTTGACTAAGTCGGCGCACTTCATTCCTATGCGCGTGAGAGATTCGGTAGATCATCTTGCCGACTTGTATATTCGGGACATAGTTAGGTTGCACGGAGTCCCAGTGACGATCGTCTCAGATAGAGATTCTCGTTTTACTGCATGGTTGTGACAGAGTTTGCAGAGTGCCTTGGGCACTAAGTTGACCTTTAGTACAGCTTACCATCCTCAGACTGACGGGCAGTCCGAGCGTACTATTCAGATCCTTGAAGATATGCTTCGGGGTTGTGTCCTTGACTTTAGTGGGACGTGGGAGAGGCACTTACCATTGGTAGAGTTTGCCTACAACAATAGCTTTCAGCCTAGTATCGGTATGGCACCGTTTGAGGCCTTGTATGGTCGACCTTGTAGGTCTCCGGTTTGTTGGGCCGAGGTGGGTGATGCACCTTTGTTGGGTCCGGAGTTGGTTAGGGAGACGACGGAGAAAGTTGAGCTTATCCGTAGGAGGCTTGTTACAGCCCAAAGTCGTCAAAAATCTTATGCTGATCGTAGGAGGAGACCGTTGGTGTTTGAGATGGGTGATCATGTCTTTCTGAAGATATCACCTAGGCGGGGATTAATGAGGTTTGGGAAGAGTGGGAAGTTGTCCCCTCGGTTTATTGGTCCTTTTGAGATCCTTGAGAGGATTGGCGAGGTCGCTTATCGTTTAGCTTTGCCGCCACAGTTGTTCGGAGTTCATGACGTGTTTCATGTGAGTATGCTTCGGAAGTATGAGCCGGATCCATCACATGTATTGGATTGGACCGACTTAGAGGTAGATGAGGATGCCTCGTATGAGGAGAGACCGGTTTGGGTCTTGGATAGGCGGGATCAAGTCCTGCGTGGCAAGACCATTCCTTTGGTAAAGGTTTTGTGGAAACATCACGGAGTGGAGGAGGCCACTTGGGAACGTGAGTTGGAGGTCCGAGAGAAATATCCGGATCTATTTGTGGATGTTTGAACATATGTTATATATGTATTGTTGTATTGTTGAACTTTAAGATCATTAAGTATGTCTTAAGTTGTAAAACATTGTAAATATTTTGGTTTATGGAAATATTGTAGAACTGCCTTGATATGGGAGTTGATTGTAATATTGCATATGTTGGCCATATTATAGAACTGGAGATGTATCATGAAAATTGTTTATGATATGAAATTGTGAACCATGTATGTTGAAAATGGTTGAGAAAGAAAGGAAATGCATGATGAAATGTATTTGTTATGCCTCTTGACAAGAGATGGAATGACCGGTAATGGGTCGAGTTATTAAATGTTGAAATTTAACATTGTTTAAAAACGGAGAAAAACTTGTTTTTCAAAAACTTGTACTTAATTTCGGGGACGAAATTTCCTAAGGTGGGGAGGTTGTAGCACTTGTGCCTTTTAAGGCTTTTGGTAAATGTATTTGGACTCTTCATTCTATTTTGGGAACCTTTGGTGTGTTTGTTGGAAGTCCCACATCGGTTACAAGACACATTTTAAGGTGGACAAACTTCTATATATAGGTGCAAGTGCATAGGGTTAGCTTACCAACTTCTATGGTTCTTTCTTGGTTTAATGAGCCATTACGAACCAAGCTTGAGTTATAAATTTTAGTTGTGCCAAGCTGGATTTTGGCCATAGTTCCATTGGGATTTTGGCCATAATTCCTTCGCCAAAGTTGTGTTATTTCTCGAGGGCTTTGTGGTGTGTGGTGGAGATCGAGTTTCAACTCTTTTCATCTTCTCCGTTTGAGCTTTGAATTTGAGGTAGGGATAACCTACTCCTCTTTATGAGCTTTGTCTTTAAATTTTAGCATTTTGATATGTTGGGGGTTGTTGAGTAATTTTGAGAAAGTTTGGGGGCTTTTGTGCAATTTTATAAAAGTTGGGATTTTATTTATAATAAACCTATATGCATGTTTAGCATGGAGAAATGTAATTAATGTTGCAACATTGATGAAAATAGGAACCTTAAGGGTTGTAATGTTAATTATGGAGAATGCCTAATTACATTGGTTAATTAATAGGTATAATTAATTGTTAGAAATGAGGAATTGAATTGGGAATGTTGAGATTGGGAATGTATGGGATTAAAGGGTGTAGTTGAATTATTTATCGCTCACCTAATTGAAATGTTGATATATTATCCATTTTGTGCATTTATTTTTTGTTTAGAAATAACTGCTTTGGGCTATCGGTGGAGGATAGTCTTGATTGTTGTAGACAATGCATGATGAGTAGGCAAACTAAAACTAATCACTAGAATATGTCATTGAGTATGACGATTGAAAGAATACATTGACTTTATGTATTGATTGATGATGTGTATAATAATTGTTTATATGCATTGTGTTGTGTTGGAGGAGATAGGGGATGTACTCCACGGTTTAGGGGAAGATAGGGGATGTACTTCTAAACCGGGTGTTGTGTGGGAGGAGATAGGGGATGGACTCCGTAGATACAGCTCATATGCTTGTCTATTGATGTGATGATACAGCTCATATGCTTATCTTTGGAAGTGTGATATAGTTTTTGTGTGGGAGGAGATAGGGGATGGACTCCGTAGATACAGCTCATATGCTTGTCTGTTGATGTGTTGATATTGCTAGTATGCTTATCTATTGTGAAATGAAGAAATGTTTAATATGAGTTACTGTTTCATATCGGTTATTTGGTCAGGTTCTGAACCATGGTTATAAATTGAGAATTGAAAAGGAATGAAAAATGAAACTGTAATGTGTCATGAAAGAATGTAAAAGTGTTGACCATCTATCAACTGTTAATCTTTTAGTCATTGTTCATAGCTGGTTTAGTGTATTTCTACTGGGCTGTTAGCTCACCCTATACGGGAATATCATTTTTAGGTACAGGTAGCTTGCCACCTCCAAAGATATAGCTTGGGAGGCTAGAGGCGAATGGACCTTTTGATGTTTTGTTTCTCTTTTGATGTGTTACATGTGGTTTCAAGCCAAGGGCTTTATATGTATTTGAGTTAGTACTCTACTCTGTGTAACCAAGTGTTGACTTGGAAAACTGTAAGCCCGTAGGGCATTTCCTTTTGTTGTTAACATGTAACACTGTTGTAAGAACTACTCTGATGAATAGAAATTGTTGGTTTATTTTATATCAATGCATGTCTAAAGTGATGGGTTTTAAGTAATATTTTGAGGGCGTTACAACTTTGCTAAAGTGAATCAAACCAATTTATATAGTCCAAACAAAGCAACAACTAACAAACAATATTTTTGAATCAATCTTGTAAGAGGATAAAAAATTACAGCTTTATAAGGTATTAAAGTAAAAGAAAGGGAAGTACAAAAAGCTAAGTGATTTTTAAGAACAATTCTTCACCACAAACCAAATCCAAATAATAAAAATATTACTATCTCAATCAATTAAGGCTTAACTTCAGTATTAAACCATAGCAATATGAACAAAAGACATGGAGATAGCCTTCACAAACCCAAAGCTCACCAAAACTAATAAACATGGCCTTCAAAACTAAATTTTTTCAATTTCCTGTATTTGTTATTCTACCCAAAAAAAAAAGTGTCATTTTTAACGAGTAATTTTCTTTTACTTCGCAAACGTATTTTTCCAACTCTATATTCTGATATGAGAGAAAAATGGAGTGATAACTATTATAATTTTAATAATAATTGATTATTTAGGGAGCACAAAAGGTTGGCTAGATTTCGCTAAGCCAAATGCCATTTTCCAAAATAAAAACCCTGTTGGAGAGCTTTTCTTGGATTGAACCTAAGTCCTTATAGTTCGAACAAGCCATGCGATCCATGGCTCCAAGAGTTTTTGTTGGCGAAGGGAGTTGAACCAGAGACTTTGGAGGGAGCAAACTCCCAAGTCCCAAGCCTCATCCACTAGGCAAAACCCCTGGGGTTACGAATCATATTTTTTGAAGAAAAAAAAATCACTAATTTCTTTTTGAATGTGTAAGAATTTTTTTTGTTTTTGTTTTGGTTTTTTGTAAATTTTTTTTTTCGTCTTTACTGAACTATTCTCAGTTTGTTTCAATTTTTTTTTTAAATTTTTTTTTAAGTGCATTTAGATTAGGTTAGGGGTAATCGTTGTTTAGATTGGTTTGGTTTAGGAGTAAGTCAAGGATCAACTAATTACTAACGGCTTACAACAAATTTTGAATCATGCAGTTTGATTTAAGTTGGGCCAATTTGCGATTTAAATTTATTTATTTTTGCTTAATCATAGACTAGGTGCATATAAAAATTTTAAAAATTTAACTAAAATATAAAAGAAGCCTATTTTAAGGATAAACAAATATGGAAATAAAAAAACTCAAAAAACTGTAGAGAGATAAGAGAGCAGAGTACGATGGCAGAGAAAGAAAGAGAGAGAGATCCTAGGGATCTTTTTTTTTATGATCAGCAAACAAACTTTATTGATAGAAAAACATACAGAGTATGGAAAAAGTACATCAATAAAATTTGTAAGTACATCAAGAGATCCTAGGGATCTTAATTAGCAACAAAATTTGTAATGTCCTGAAACTGTAACATAAATATGTAGAGGAATATTTTCCTAATTTCTCATTTTTTATTGTCATAAATAAATAAATATTTAGGGCTAGGTTAAGAAGATGAAATCGAATAAGGTTTTAGGACCTGATAATATCCCAATTGAAGTTTGGAAATGTTTGGGTAGGAAAGGGGTTGCTTGGTTGACTAGGTTATTTAGTAAGATTTTGTTGACTTGGAAAATGGCAGAGGAGTGGAGGAAGAGTATTTTAGTGCCAATCTATAAGAATAAAGATGCCCAGAATTACAACTATAGAGGAATCAAGCTGATGTGTCATATAATGAAAGTATGAGAGAGAATGATGGAACATTGATTGCGAGATACAACAGAGGTGTTAGAGAATCAATTTGGGTTTATGTCTAGTAGGTCAACAATGAAAGCGATCTATTTTTTGAGAAAAGTATAGAGAAAAGAAAATAGACATTTATATTGTTTTTATCGATTTTGAGAAAGGATATGATAGATTGCCTTGGGATATAATCTGGTGGGTGTTAGAGAAGAAAAGAGTGATAAAAGGTTACATTGATGTGATTAGAGACATGTATATTAGATCGTTTGTTGGATAGACAAGTGAATTTTCAATTACTATGGGGTTACACCAATGATCAACCTTAAGTCTTTATGTTTTTACTTTAGTTATGAATGAGTTGACGAGAAATATTTAGAATAATGTGCCATGGTGTATGCTTTTTGCAGATGATGTCGTGTTAATGTATAAGACTAGAGAAGGAGTTAACACTAAGTTAGAGATTTGGAGAGAAACACTTGAATTTAAAAAATTTAGGATAACGGAATAAAGACAAAGTTCATGGAGTGTAATTTTAGTAACAGTAACAATGAAAGTAGAGGAGAAGTGAAGATTGAGAATCAAGAACTACCTAAGAGTAAATATTTTCGTTATTTGGGATCGATTATCAGAACAGCTGGGAAGATTGGAGCGGATGTGGTCTATAGAATTAAAGCGGGGTGGCTTAAGTGAAGAAGTGCATTTGGGGTGCTATGCGATAAATGAGTACCCACTAGACTAAAAGGAAAGTTCTATAGAACGACTATTAAAATGTTAGGCAACTGAGAAACATACATGTAGATAAGATGAGTGTTTAAGAATAGAATGGATAAAGAAGGTACTTGGGACTTGGAAGATGATGCTAACACTATGTGGAACTCAATGGCCAATTGTATAAGGAGAATCTCAAGGGAAGTGCTTGGAGAGTTGAAAGGAACGGGACCCAGCTCTAGGGAAATTTGATGGTGGAGGGAAGAGGTTCAAGCAATAGTTAAGGCAAAAAAAAGAGTGCTTTAAAAAGTGACAGAATGATAGATCTAAGGAAAATCTTAAAAGCTACAAAATTGGCTAATAAAGAGGTCAAGAAAGTAGTGAGAGAGGCTAAGTCGAAAGCTTATGATGGCCTATACACTAGACTAGATAGTAAGGAAGGAGAGAAGAGGGTATACAAACTTGCTAAGATACGGGAGAGGAAAACAAGAGATTTTAATCAAGTTAAGTGTATCAAGAGTGAGGATTCTAAGGTATTGGTGAAGGATGAAGAGATTAAGGAAAGATAGAAGAACTATTTTGAGAAACTTTTAAATGTGAAACATTGGCGGTACGTTAATAGGGAAAGAAATAACCAGTAATACAATAAACTAAGACTATAGGTTATATTGTAGGATTAGGAACTTTGAAGTGAAGATTGTACTTAAGAAAATGAAATCAAATAAGGCTTTCGGACCCTATGATATCCTTATTGAAGCTTGGAAGTATTTGGGTAAAACGGGGGTTGCTTGGTTGACTAGTTTGTTTAGCAAAATTTTGTTGACTGGGAACATACAAGATGAGTGGAGGAAGAGTATTTTAGTATCAATCTATAAGAATAAAGGAGATGGCCAGAATTGCAACAACTATAGAGGAATCAAGCTAATGTATCATATAATGAAAGTGTGGGAGAGAGTGATGGAGTGCCGATTACGAGATATAATATAGGTGTCACAGAATCAATTTGGGTTTATGCCTGGCAGGTCAACAATGGAAGCGATCTATCTTTTGAGGAGAATAATAGAAAAGTATAGAAAAAAGAAAAGAGACATTTATATGGTATTTATCGACCTTGAGAAAGTATATGATAGAGTGTCTCGGGATATAATATGGTGGGTGTTAGAGAAGAAAGGGATGGCAAAAGGTTACATTGATATGATTAGGGACATGCATGAAGGGGTGGTGACCACTATTAGATTGCCTACTGGAGAGACAAATGAATTTCTTATCACTGTAGGGTTACACCAAGGATCTACCTTAAGTCTTTTTTTTTTTTTCTTTAGTTATGGATGAGTTGACAAGAAATATTCAAGATGACGTGCCATGGTGTATATTTTTTGCAGACGATATCGTGCTAGTGAATGAGAGTAGAGAAGGAGTTAACACAAAGTTAGAGATTTGGAGAAAAGCACTTAAATCTAAAGGATTCCGGATTAGCAGAACTAAGACAGAGTATATAGAGTCTAAATTTAGTAACAATAACAATGAAAGCATAAGAGAAATGAAAATTGAGAACTAAGAACTGTCTAAGAGTGAATATTTTCGTTATTTAGGGTCGATTATCACAACAATGGGAAGATTGATGCGGATGTGACCCATAGGATTAAGGTGGGATGGTGTAAGTGGAGAAGTGCGTCTGAGATACTGTGCAATAAATGAATATCTACTAGACTAAAGGGTAAGTTCTATACTAAAGGGTAAGTTCTATAGAATGGCATTAAACAAATGATGTTGTATGGCATGGAGTGTTAGGCAACCAAGAAACTACATGTAGATAAGATGAGTGTGCTTGAGATGAGGATGATAAGATGGATGTGTGGCAAGACTAGACAAGACAGAATTAGGAATAAGTGTATTCTGGAATGGGTAAAAATAGGACCGATATAAGATAAGTTGAAAGAGAATCGATTGAGATGGTTTGGTCATATTTAACGGAGACTAACAGAGGCAGTAGTGAAGAGATGCGATGCAGTGACGGTAGATGAAAGTGTTAGGGGACTAGGTAGGCCTAGATTAATGTTAGCTAGTGTTGTAAATAGAGATATGGATCTACTTAATTTGACTAACGAAATGACCATTGATAAAGCCGCGTGGAAAAGAAGGATTCATGTAGGCGAGGACTTAAGGCAAGGCTTGGTTTGGTTTGGTTATATTCGTGAATAAGAGTAGTACCGATAGAAGATAAGTTGAGAAAGAATAGATTGAGATGGTTTGGTCATATACAACGGAGACCAACAGAAGCAGTAGTAAAGAGATGTGATACAGTGACGGTAGATGGAAGTGTTAGGGAAATGGACAGATCTAGATTGACGTGGGTTAGTGTAGTAAATAGAGATATGAATTTTTTTAATTTAACTAACTAAATGGCTGTTGATAGAGTCTTGTGAAAAAGAATGATTCATATAGCCGATTCCATTTGATGAGACTTAAGGATTGATTTGGTTTGGTAAATAAATACATATTTATCAATTAATTATATTGATATTTAAAAAGTAACACTTATTTAACCAGTAAACTTTATTAAGTTTGGGCAAAGTTAATATTATTTTTATGCACAAACAAACAAACAAACAAATTGGGTTGCCAAAATTGGGAATTTTGGTGAGAATTTTACAATAGCCAAATTATTACCATTTTAAAAGAAAAAAAATTAAAAAGTTTGCATATTTGAGTACATCAAATAGATACACTTGATCATTCCATGCGGTGGCACTACAGGAAAAAGGGGCTACAGCAACGTTTTGTTTGCGACGTTTATAAAAACGCTGCTATTTTTCAATTAAAACAACGTTTTTAAAACGTTGTATTAGATTTCTTTTAAACATCATCTCTGCGTGTTAATTGGCTAACGCCGTTACCCACATCCTAAAGCCCTAAAGCTGCGATTTCTCCCCCACTCTCTCTCTCTCTCTCTCTCTCTCTATCTATCTATCAAGCTCGAATTCATTCTGAGCAAAATTTATTTGCGATTTGCGATAGTGCTGTAGTACTCAAATTCATTCTGAGCAAAATTGATTTGCGATTTGCGATTTGCGACTTCTCTCTATTTCTCGCTCCAGATTTGCGATTTGCTGTTGATTTTCGAAGATTTGAAGATTTGGAGATTTGAATCTGAGCGATTAAAGTTCTCAGTCTACGCCTTCAGATTTGTTCTTAGTCTACTCTCTCGCTCGATTTCAAACACACTCTCTGTCTCGATTTCAAAAACTCTCTCTCTCACTCGATTTTAGATCTGGCGATGATTTGAAGGCCACCACTTGGATTGCAGATTTTGAAGTTTGGTTCTCCATTTTGTGAGTTTCAATTCGTTTAGCCATTTCTTTTTGTTTTTGTTTTGTTTTGTTTTGGTTTTTTTTTTTGGTTGAAGAGTGTATACATTCATACTCATATCTTGCATCTCTGTAACACATATCTCTGATGGATAAACATGAGTTGAGGCCGATTGCTTTGATTCGTTTTATAACACATATCTCTGGTCAATGATTTTATGAAGATGGCTCCATACATTTAAACTTGATAATTTTGTTAAACGTGTTGTTTCTCTTGCTTTGTATGGGTCCACTGTTTAGTCTATGGCCATTCGTTGTGCCTCAGATTAGTGATTAACCTTTATGCTCGAGTTCTCCTTCAAATGTTGACTCTAATTCCCATTTTCATTGTCTTGATGTAGCATATTTGTGCCTCATTAAGAGAATTGAGATATCTCTGGTATTGTTTAGACTAAGATGATGGCATGAGGCGTTTGGATCTGATCTGGACCTGAATTGTGAACCCTGTACTCGACACCCTCAACTTAAATCTTCAGGTATAAAATTTTGTGACCTGAAATTGCTTCCGAAGATTGCTATAAAATGAAAATTATAATGCCCTGATTGTGGATATAAAACTTATTAATTTCATATAGTCACTTGTGTGTTTATGTATATTGTTGCTTAGCAGCATATTGTCATCTTCTATTTTATGGTGAATCTCCATGGGTATTTTCTTGCATAGAAGGTATGGATTGCATTGAAAAGAGCCATCTACCAAAGCTTTGTCAAAGGTTGTGATGTTCAAGAACAGTGTTTGTGGTTGCTTTATGAAGTTTGTGGCATCTATTAAAGCATTCCATTTATGCACCAAACACATTGAATGAAATTTGTTTTCTTTTACTATCTATAAAGGTGTATACCTGCCATCTCAGAATAGTTCAATGTTAAATATTTTTATCCAATTTTCTCTGCATAAGTTCAAAACAACCAGATCATGAGTGGTTTCTGCTGTTTCTGGTCAATTGATATATATATATATTGCTGGTATATATGTTTATTTGGATGCTTTAGAAGTGGCTGTTAGAAGTACATTGAAGTAATAATTTAGCTTGAAGCTTAGGAAGCTACTGCAATACTTAGACACAACACAAGAAGAGTAATAGAACCTGACTTCTAAGAGTTTTGATGACTGAGACACTACTACCTAACTTGATAGATAGCAAGTCATACAGACAATTGCTGCTATGCGCCTGCCAACTCCACCGGAGTTGAGAAAACTAGAAAAACTTCTGCATATTCCTATCCCAAAACCTCTCTATACTATATACACAAAATCATTGGACGCACCTCACAGATCTAGTTAGCAAGCAAAAATTCTCCACCGCGCCAAACCATTGATTCATATGATACAGCTTCTAAGGTACCACTTCCATTTCTTCCAGGTTCTCTAAGTAAATTGCAGGGCTATTCGAATCAAGCAATCCTCACTTCTTTAGGTTGCCCTGTTGGCCCCAAGCATAGAACCAAGGGCCATAAATCAAATGGGGAAGAAGATGAAGATTTTATGCATGAAGGACGTGGTGCCAAGAGAAATACAAGTAGCAGAGGGAATCAGAGACTTGAGGCTGGTAATAGTGGTGCCACAAATTCAATCCCTGGCAAAGAGAGAATAAAATCTCAACCGACATATAAGAAGTTGAGGATCAAGCTATCAAATAGGGAACTAAGTAGCTTTAAGCTTGTTGGGCCGCCTCAGCCCCCGATTCGTGCTTCTTTTAAGGTTGATGAAAAGATAGAGCTGCTCTGTCAAGATAGTGGTATCCGAGGTTGCTGGTTTAGGTGTAAGGTCTTGCAGGCATCACAAAAGCGTCTGAAAGTTCAATATGTTGATGTGGAGGATGCTGAAGGGTCTGGCAATCTTGAGGTATGTAAATGCTTAGACTTAAATTGGACAATGGTACTGGAAATAAAAACACATGGTGGCACATGCACATTTGTTTTGACTGTTCTTTCTTCTTCTTTTTTGATTGTTCAGTTACAAATCTTTTGGTTTGAGTGATTTGGTGATAAATGATAAGAAATAAAGAGAAAAAAAATCTGTTTTCTCGTGTTTGGTTTGTAGGTTAAGTGAAAATTGGTGAGAAACGATGAGAACTGGTGAGCAAGAGAACTCTCTTATTTTATAGGTTTCATTTCAAACCAAAAGTTGTGAGATTTGTTGAGAAACAAACTGATTGATTAGGTATTTTTCATAATACTGAGATTGCCTATTAAAATACAAAAACCCATATACCTATATCACGTACTTTGCTTTCTTTCTCATCCAAACATGATAGTGAAAAAACTCAACCATTTCTTTTCTTTTCTTATGCAGATGAGAAACCAGTCATTTCTTTTCTTTTCTAATCCTGCAATCCAAGCAGACTGTTGGTAGATTTTGGCCTCGGTAGAACATTTTTTTATTTCTGTTAAGATTAATGAATTGGTAGCAGGATATTTCATGATGGTACAGTGATTGGTGATGTGGCAAGTGTACTGATCACAATAATAACAGTATGGTTGTTGGGCTTGGAAGCATGCTGCAGGTGGCCCATAGATTTGTGTAATTAGTTGTCTGGATATGTACATGTTTGAAAACTGTAGCCTATTCTATTTCGAGAAAGAAATTGTGTTTTATGGATTTGAAAAACAATCCAGGAAGAAAGTACTTGTCTTGACATTTACTTCAATGTGCAGGAATGGGTTCCTGCTTCCATAGTGGCAGCTCCTGATAAACTGGGCTTGAGATGCTTGGGCCGCCTTACTGTCCGTCCATGGCCCTCTGAGGATTCTTCAAACGGTTCAGTTGAGGTTGGAGCATCAGTTGATGCATGCTGGAGTGATGGCTGGTGGGAAGGTGTTGTAACTGGAGTTGATGAATCTGGAAATGATAGTCTCCAAGTTTATTTCCCTGCTATGCTCTGATTCATCTCTCTGTCTCTCTCATGACCCTAGTCACAGACTACCGAAGGCCTAACTGAATGAACATTTAGTATTTCTGTAAATTTTGAGGGCATTATTAAATTAGATAAAGGAATTATTTAATTTCTTTAACATGATTATCCCACTGACATCCATTCAGAGTAAGTGCATGAGTAAATGAAATGGAACATTCACTATCCTTTGTTATACCATTCTAGGCTTGAGCACAAAGGGAGTACAAGATTTTATATTAAGAACAACTTCAAAGCTTTCAAATATCATGCTTTCCATTCAACTAAACATACAACTTGCAGGCAATATCATCCTCACATACATATATAGGGAAGAGGGGGAGCTAAAGCCCAATGACTAGTGATATATCAAAGACATGATAATCATGAATATACCAATAGTTTGATGGCTATACATGCATTTGAAGCATAATACCAATAGCTTGGAAGAATCGTTCGGACAGGGTAGTTGTATAGAATCATGATTATCAGTTTTGACATTTGGTTGCAAAACTGAAGGAATAGGGTCGCGAGATGCTACATTTTTTGCTGCGTTTGATCAGGAATTGCTTTGACAGATGCAACCGCTGTAACTCTTTCTGCTGCCGACTGTGATTCCAAATCAAGCTGCAATATAAGTAATACATGCAGCAACTTAGATATCAGTTTTTAAAACATTAAATATCAGCAGATGGACTTACTTTTAGCGTAATGTGAAACAATTATAAACTGCCACTGTGCCTAAACACCCTAAGTGCAAATGACCACCCAGGCAGTTTTACTTTTTTTTTTTTTTTTTTAACACAAAAAAAAGAAGAAGTCATCGAGGAATAATATATGCATTACAGTAAACCAAAGAGAATCGCACATGAGTGGAACAAAAGCATCTTAAAGTTCAACATAAGTACAAGTAAATTCTTCAAGGTAGTACATATCAAATACAGTGTTCCATAGGTACAGGCATAAAATAAGGACATAACCAATCAATGTCTGAATATCCTAAGCTTGTTTGATAGAGAGTTACCTTTAACAGTGCCTGCAAATTGGAAGTGAGAATTAACTAATTATGTCTTGCTTGTAGGCTGAATTTTATTGGTGGCTAATTACTAATTAACAATTGCAGACACAAATGAAGGACCTTGGGGCGCAATCCAATGCTACAGATGAAGAAATTATCACACAGGTTCTAGGGCCTGAGCGACCTGGTCGTGTTCGAACATATGGATTGGGTCCTTCTCCGACAAATGTTTTTGGAGGCGGATATAGGCAATCACAAGAAAAAACTCGTATCATCCAAACGCAGGTCCAAGAGCAACTTAACCAATATAAAGCACAAATGGAGATGCAAATGAAGAAGATGATGGATGCTGTGCTTAATCAACAGAAAATACAAATGGAGATGCAAAGCACAATCCAATAAGTTCAACAAGCACGAATTGAGCAATTGGAGTCTCAACAAGCCATGGGTGGGCCTGTTGCACCAGCTGCTACCCATGTGCATTCACAACAACAATCCCATGCATACACCTCATCGTTTAATTGTCATCGTTCGTCCGAGGAAGTAAGTAAATAGATAATTATGAAATTTTCAATATGACATTTTATTCATGTTATTTGTTTGTTATCAAATGCAGATTCACATATCAAAGAAACAAAAGAAGAAGAAGAAGAAGTAGATATGACAAACTCAATGAAAGAAGGACGATAGAGTCTACTGAATTGAAGGTTAGAACTGTTCCTAATTTTAGTTTATTTGTGAATTTTATTTTATTAATGAAGTTGAATTTTTCTAGGATTTTATTCTTAGTTTATATTTGCTTCCTTATTGGAATTTATTAGTTTGGTTTGCCTATATATTGCTTTGGATGAACTATACTTTATTATTGTCTCTCTTATTGATTGAATATGCACACAGACTCATAGAAAGTAGACTGGGTTTTTTGGTCTTATTTATTGATTGGCTTCAGGTTCATTCTAAATCATTCTAGTTGGATTGCTTTCTCCTTCTCACTTATTTGTTGATTGGCTTCAGGTTCAATCTAGTTGAGTTCTATGTTGTGCATGGTCATAAACATTTTAAGTCTTTGTTGAGTACTTAATGTTATTAAGAAATGCATTAGAAAATGCTAATTTGTGAGGGTCAGGAAATTAAAAGGAGAGATTTAGAAGGTGGCAAGTTCATGGACATTAAATGGATTTTGTTTTTTCTCAATGATTTAAAATTGTTGCCTAGATTCTGTAATCTACGCACACAAACTCATTATTTTCTGTTTCAATCATTTTATTCTCTTTCCTCTTCAATCACGTTATGGGATTGTTGGAATTGCAGATTGTGAGTCTAGTAAAGACATTGTTTTGGAACTCCACTTGTTCTCTACATTAATGGGAATGGTGGCTTTCTTGAGCGGATGAAAGGAACTAGGGTTGATGTGATTGGGCTGGATTGGACAGTGGATATGGCAGATGGAAGGAAACATTTGGAAATGGAATTAGCATACAAGGAAATGTGGAACATGCTTGTTTATTTTCTACTCTTCCTGCTTTGACTGATGGAATTAAAAGGTTTGTGATGAGAACTAAAACTTGGGACTGAACTTTTCCTGTCAATTACTGCCTATACCCGATGACTTAAGAATAACTACTAGATGTTTGGATATTGACTTGCCTACTTGTTTTTTTCTTCTATTTGTACATATGACCAAATTTGATGTTTGTATTGATTTCACATGATTCTGGGAACTTCTTTAATTAAATTATTAATCAAATTTCAATCAAATTTGATTTCACAGTATTTAGTGTGTTTTTAGTATTTTGATGTTCGAAATTTGATTGCCTACTGGATTGGACGGTGGATTTGACTTGTTTTTCTGATGTTTGCCTATTAAATGTTCGTATTGATAATTTAATTGAGTAAGTGCCAACAGGCACATGATCACTAGCTTAATACATTACTGAAGCACAAATTTCACTGGTTGGATTGTAGCCCAACTTTCTGAACTGGTTGGTCACTACAGATGACCAGCAAAAAGGCAAAGAAATGGAAAATTTGGAGTCCTAGTTGCTTATAAATCTAACAGTTTGGTTGCATAGAGCAAACATAAAACATGAGATCACAAATTACGAATACAGTTTACAACAATAGCAGCATAGAGAAAACAAAAAATGATATTTTATTTCATGTTCTTGCATCAGCAGCCAATATATATTCAAAAAAAAAAAAAAAAAAAAAGAAAAAGGAAAGTGGTGTTTTTTAAAAAATGTCACTTAATGATGTCATTATGACATCACACGTTAGCTTCTTGCAGCAAAAGTAGGACAAACAAATAAAATTAAAAAAAAAAGTGGTGTTTTTTTAGAAACGCCACTAAATGACGTTAGTGTGACGTCACACGTTAATTTGGGACGGAAGCGGAGACAGGCGTCAAAGATTTTACGGCGTTTTAAAAAACGCCGTCTAATATTTTTAGTGACGTTTTTAAAACGTCGGAAAGCTATTGCCGTGGCCGTATCAACGACGAAAATATTAAATGCCGCCATAAGCTATTACGGCGTTTTTTAGACTTTTCGTGGCGTTTTAAAAACGCTGCTAAAAAGTAAATTTCCTATAGTGTGGTATAGTCCATTTGTAGATAAATGTTACCGACTAGAGTGGGAAATAACCAAACCATCTGTCAACCATGGCAAGACAATCCTTGGGCATGTACTCCGGGGCAGTGTGACCTCCTCCCTATGTAAGGTACATATATCATGATATCAGTCTTTTTGTTTGTACATAAATTAATCACCAAATTGAATTTAATTATTTTAAATGAATGTGAGATCTATAAAATTTGAAACTCATAATATATGAGAGAATTATGTCCACTTCTGAGATCAGTTTTTGTATTCTTATACATTTTCACATAATATAATTAACCTCACTTCACAATTTAGTAAATGATTTAAGGGACAAGTAATGAGGGTATTTCTTGCCTTCACAGTGGCGAATGTCAACCAATATTTGTAGTTCGAATACTCCATTGTGTATCTACATTAGTTGAAAAAGATAATAATGAAGGTTAAAAAGTATGTAATTTCATATTGATATCTCATTTTTCAAAGAGAATTACATTTGAATAATCATAGTCCAATAACTAAAAAAATCCAACAACCAACCCAACAAAGATATGCATATGCTATAATCAGAAGGGAAAAAAAAATGCCCAACAACAAACTTGAGAGATAAGAAATAATAGCAATGCTATGGACCTAGAAAATTTTACCTATAAAAATTATTGTGGTTGAAATTTATTTCAAAGATGGGTCTTACTATATAAAAACTGAATTTGGACCACACATCATTTTTAGTCTAAATTTCTAGACAACTGTTTTTGAATTCCTAGAAATAAATAGCACCACCAAAAGTCTCATAATTGGAGAAAAAATGATGAGTTAATTACACTAAGGCCTCGTTTGGGAACATGCTATTTTAGTAATTTTTTGACTTTTTGGTTAAAATATGAGGTAAAAAAAATTAGTATGTTTGAGGTGACTTTTTGACTTTTTATAAAAAGATGTGCAAAAAGTAAAGAGAAAAGAAAATATTTGACTTTTTCATATAAGTTATAGGTTTTTTTGGCTTTTTTAATAACTTTTTGATTTTTTGACTAAAATGTTGACTTGTCAAACGAGACCTAAGACTCCTTTAACTATTAGTGAATATCACTTTATCCTTCTCATCTATGAATCTGTACATATTGACCTCCTCAAATTAAAAAAAAAAAAAAAAAAACTCTTTTGGAGGGGTGAGTGTGATACATTTTTATAGTTGAGTCAAAATGTACATGTTTATAGATAAGGGGTAAAGTGATAGTCATTAATAGTTGAGGGGGTCTTGTGTAAATAACCCACAAATATCAATTATTGAGCTTCCAAATAGAAGTGTACAGGGGTGGCCAATTGAGCCACCCCACTTGGTTCAATTGTACCAATTATCTCCTTACATTTATAGTCAAATTGCAATGTCGATCTTTTGTAAGCAGTCGTTTTTATGAATTGACGGAAAATGCCTGACACAAAAAATCCAAAATGTGTCACATGGCCATTTTCCATCAGTCCATGTAATGACAATTTACAAAAAAATAAATAAACAAAAAATGAAGCAATTATTCAATAATATAGGTGGCACTGACGTGGCATTGCCATAAGCCACATTGAATAATTTGTTAAAAATATTACATTACGACTTGATGGTAGTAGTGTAATAATTTTTAAGTTAAGAATAATCTAAAATTGAGAGGATTAATTAGGTAGTAAGAAGGTACTAACCCTGATACTTGACCATCAACAAACCATGGTTTCCAGTCACTTGATTTAGGTAAATGAAGAGATTTTATCCATGCTAATGTACCCATGTGTGGAATAAGCATGTCGTGATCACCGCTGTGTGAAGAAAAATTGTGTGTTTATAAAAAAAGAAAAAGAAAAAGAAAAAAAGTTAGCATTGGTCAAAAGCTCATGCATATGTATTTACAATGTTTGTTTATAAATAAAAATATGTAGTTCTATGTCTGGCTAAAAAATTAGTGTCCAAATTAATAATTTACTTGGACATGACACCCTTGTAAAGGGATTATTGAATCCTAAGAGGGGGTATGAGATACAAACTATGAATTAAGAAGAGACTTGAAGTAATTGATTCAATTACAAAATATGTAAATTTAACTTTGTACCCTTACATCTTACATTCGATCCCACCTTGTCTTTGACTTTTTAATTATCTTAATCTGCCTCCAAATTTTGAATCAAATTGCAATTTAGCCCGTTTTTATGATGTAGTTTTGAAAACTAACAGAGAACAACCATATAATATTAATTACAATTAGCACTCATGCACTTTTAACAAAAATCCACTTTAGTCCATTCCCTTTAATCATTAGCACCCTGCGCTTTACTGAAATTATACTTTACTATCCCCACTTTAGTGCCTCTGTCAATTTTTTAAAACAACATTATAAGATTGAACCCAACTGCAACTTGCCTCGAAATCTATGGGTTAATTGGGACAATTAAGAAGTCGAGAGGCAAGTGGGATTGAGCCTAAGGTATAGGGGTGTTAAGGGAAATTTGCCCTTATAGAATTGAGAAGATTATCTCAATATCTTCTTGTAATCTTGAATCAATTTAAATATGAAATAGAATATACAATTCAAAGAGATTGAAACTCTGAAGAAATGTTATCTAATCTAGTCCGCTCAAATAAATTGGGCCTTAAATTGTGTTCAGATCTTGAATTTAAGACAGTTATAATTCAATCGTACAACAAGATATGAAATGTAAAAAAAGAAAAAGAAAAAAAAAGGGAGAGGTTATATTACCTGTATATGAGAGCTCGAGTATCTTGATTTGTAAGATTCTTATGATAATCGATGGTACTTTGGATATCATTTGTATAAGACAAGCTCATATTGCATCTTACCCACTGTTTGATTGTTCCCTAATTGTCAACATAAAATTATTTATTAATAAAATTTGTCTCAAATGTAAAAGCAATTATTCATTGAATTAGTGTACGTAGTAATGCTAAGTGCACTCAACATTAATACTATTAATTAATGTACTTACCTCTCGAATATGAAGAGCTTTTTGGACAGTTTCATTGTTTGCTCAAAAGTAAGAGAGCAAATAATCTTGACTCTACGAAACAACAAAAGTGGTTAAACATGTTTGTGTGTGTGTCATTGTGAGAGGGAAATTTAGAGAAAATAATAATATTAAGGAATGAATTTCTCTCCGGTTAGTAAAATGAACGGTGAGGGATGTTCTTGGACAAAAAAAGGACATAACTGATGAAGATTTGGAAAAAATGCACTACTTGAGAGCCATGATTAAAGAAACTTTACGTTTTCATCCACCGATTCCATTACTAGTCGCAAGGGAAGCAAGGCATGATGTCAAAGTAATGGGATATGATGTTTCGGCTGGAACAATGGTTATCACCAATGCTTGGGCAATTGGGAGAGACCCTGTTGTATGGGATGAGCCAGAGGAGTTTAGGCCAGAGAGGTTCTTAAATTCTCCTATTGATTACAAAGGGTTGGACTTCCAATTCATTCCATTTGGTGCTGGAAGGAGGGGTTGCCCAGGAATCTCGTTCGCAATGGCTGTTAATGAGCTGGTGTTAGCAAATCTGTTGAACAAGTTTGATTGGCAATTACCAGGTGGAGCAAAAGCTGAGGATTTGGACATCACTGAATGCCCTGGCGTCACAATCCACAAAAGGATTCCTACATCACTGAATGCCCTGGCGTCACAATCCACAAAAGGATCAAAGAAATTGAATTGCATTTGTCTTAAAAATAAATAGATGGCATTGGGAATAAACTGTCTATATTTTTATGACAAATGTAATCTGATCATGTGATTATTGATGCCCAATCAATCTGATTTTTTGTTTGGATAATCATCTCAATGAGACTTACAAAATGAACGGTTTAAATCATCAAGTCGGACTCCAGTTGGGCCCACAATGAGACAACTAGGCAATCCAATTGGTTTTTACTGACATAAGCCACTTCCAACAAACAAATAAATAATTATGTGTACCAAATTATTATATAAGAAAATAGACTTTTTTTATTCAGTAATTCGGTGCATATATCAAAGTTTCAAGATAGAAGGGATATAACCGGCACCTCTTTCCTAACAGTTGAGGTTGAGGTTGAGATTGAGAAAGGATGAAATCTGTTGGATTTTCTTCTTTGATTGAGTTTAGGTTCCATTTTAATAAGGTTGATCTGGGTGAAAATCGATGACAATTCGGTTCCAATATATGAGCATGATTTATTTTATCAGTGCACTACAAAAATTTACAAACAATTTAATCAACTTCAATGACTAAAACTTTTTAAACATTAAAGGGTTAATTTTACTTTGGGTTAATTACACAAATGGTCTCTAATCTATGTGTCTTATGTCATTTTAATCCTCAATGTTTCAAATGTATCAATTTAGTCCCTAACTTATTAATTTTGTCACTAAATGGTCCCTACCTCCTCCCCGTACAATTGATAATGGAAGTAAGGCCATTTTCGTCAAACCACCTATGACATTAAATAAGTTAGGGACTAAATTGACACAATTAAAAATATCAGGGACTGAAATAAAAACAAATCACATACTTTGGGAGAGTATTTTTTCTCGTTTTGCTGATTTTTAAATATGGTTTGATGAAAATACCCTTAATTTTGTTATAAATTGTAGACGGAAATAGAGATAGGAACCATTTCGTAACAAAAGCAATACATTAAGGACCAAATTGACACATTTAAGACATCAAAGACTAAAATAGGATGAGATGCATACTTTGGAGACTAAAAAAATAATTAACCCTTTTACTTTTATTTCTTAAATTATTATTTTTTTTATTTCATCTCTAAATTATTAATTTTATCTATAGAGTCCTTCAACTTTCTAATTTCAATTTTAATTGAAGAAAATTATATATATCAGTAATTGTTAAAACCTAATTTGACGGGTAATTAGATCATTATAGAATTTGAATAACTTAAATCATATGACCAAACCTTCATTTTTCTTATTATTTTGAACAAATTAAACCTTATAGCATTTGATGAGTGTTTGGTGGTATGATTTAATTTGTTTAAATTGTAAAATTATATTTTTGCCCACTAAGTTAGACATTGACTGTTATTGATTTGGACTGGCATCTCCAACTGGATCATATGAATTGAATTTAGAGACTTTAGAAATTAAGTAGATGACATTATAGTTTAATAATGAAATAGAAAAAATGACGATAGTTTAGGAGATGAAAGTTCAATTAACCCAACATGAAATAAGTGAAAACCTAGTTACCTCAGAGACAATTTGAAGATAATATAGACTTGCTGCATTGTTTGGATCTATATTCATATATTCACCATAGCAACTTCGTTTGATTGACTGAAAAAGGACATATAAAGATCACATTGTATTTATAATTGTAAGATATGAAGTGAGGTTAATTATGGTAAAGAGTAAAATCATCTTTTGTGTAAAAGCACAATCCCAAGCAAGGATGAGGCATTTGGCAAAGCAATGATGAAAGTGTGGGGATATATTTTCTGAGTACCAACACGTGGCCGAGGTGACACCGAAGTGTCAGCAGAGTTCCCCACGTGTTATGGTAGTTGTGCCGAGGTTATCTCGGCAAGGCCGAGGATACCTCCGAAGATATCGGAGTCCGAGATAAGCGGATAAAGGACAAGAGTCCTAGAATGAAGAGGAAGCTCAAACCTGGATGTGGACAAGAGTCCAAGGTTGGGGGAAGACTTCAGTTTGGGGTAAAGATAAACTCTTAGGGAGTATGTCTTAAATCTACTGAGAGTCCTAGATTAGCAAGAGTCCTAAATGCATGAGGGACGCGATCCTGTTGGGACTAGGATTGGATTGGCTAAAAAAGAGTAGCACCCCCATGGGTCTAAGGTACGTTTTTTATGCTCAAGTTAGTGAGTTAAGTACTTGATTATCCTTGAGAGATATACTGACTTGATCGTCGGAGTTCCCGGGTGGTGAAACCACCACGGAGTCTTTTCATACATGCGGGTTACAAGGCCGTCTACTCTGCTGTGTTCTTCTTTGAATCACTAAGGAGGCGGTGTGATCGGAAATTCACTCACACAATTTGGCGCCGTCTGGGAAAGAAAGAAGAGTAGATGGCTAATAACGCAGAGAAGGAAAATATTGGGGCGACACTCCATCTGGAAGTGGAAGACTGTCGATCCTAATGTGGAAGGAGGCGACATAGCGAAGAAACTTCGTGATCGAGAATCACTTGAGAAAAAGACGTCGGCGGGGCGGCGACACATCAAAAGCGAACGAGCAAGTACTACAGCGAGGATGACCTCGGACACGGAAGGCAGATGTCGAGGAGGGATGAAGAAGTAAAGGAGATGGCACATAAATGGTGACCTTCAATCGGTCGTCAACTTTATGATGCGAGAATAATGTCATGCACCGCCATACATTGCCGGACACACCAATGCCTGAAGAACGCCCAAAAGAAGGGACGGAAAGAAGTCCAAGCCCCTCGGATCTGAGGAGGCGGAAGGCACTCTCACCGACCATCCGGGAGGTCGGCGAGAAGAGCCGAGGAGAGAAGAGTCGAAGGACACATCGTGAGAAGGATCAGACCCCAAAGAACATCGGCATGTTAAAGGCGGGTGTTGTGTTTTGATGCCTCCTGCGGAGAAGGATCAAGGGGCCACCATGAGGCCGAGTAGTCATAAAAAGTTTGAAGTCCATTGTGACAGTAGAGCTGCAGGGAGAAGTAAAGAGGACTTGAGAGACTACCTCAAGAGGAAAGCAGAGAATCTTTGGGCGAAGTAACCTCCCAGTTAAGCGAGGACTCCATTCTCGGTGGAATTGGACAAATTCGTGGCACCAAAAGATTGACATGCCAAGGTTCGGATATATGATGGTAAGTCGGACCCTAACTTCCATGTTGGATTATTTTTTGAATTCAATGGCGTTATCTGATTGGGAACGAGCCGTTGCTGCGCAAAGTGTTCCTTCATCCTTTGGGAGATTGCATCAGTTGGTTCCACAAACTACCGAAGGAGGCGTAAAGCTGGGAAGGCTGGCCGAGATGTTTGTGGCGGGTTCATTACAAACAAAGCGCAACCTTTGAGGGTGGATGCATTGATGGCCACGAAGATCGGCAAAGATGAGAGCCTCGAGCCTCATAGCGGTACTACGAGGTGTTCAATCGAATACTGAGTGCAACCAGAGGTGGCGGTCGTCTCTTTCAGAAACGGCCTAAGGATGGTATCCTGCGGAAGTCATTAGCAAAAACCTGTAGAAGAGTATGGAAGAGCTCATGGCGAGGATTGAGAAGTATGCACGCGAGGAGGATACCTCGGGAACAAGGAGACAAAAACGAGAAAAAAGGCAGCGGCTCGCGAAGCGAGGCAACAATGGACAAAACAAGCGAGGCGAGTTGAGGACTAAACAAGCGGTGGCAGCGGTGTTTAATTCGATCAAAAGGTCCTTGACCAAATTCGAAATCGGCCCTATTTGAGCGGCAAAAGCACAAGGAGAATTCATGGGGAGAAACCTCGGTAGGCGTTGTGCCTACCATAATGAAGCCACCAACTCGAGCTGCGGGGCCCTTAAAAGCACACTTAGAAGATCACAGTCGAGACAAGGCCATTTAAGAGATCTTGTGGATGAGGCCGAACCGGGGAAGAAACGAGCAGTTGCCTCAAGCACCAGCCGGCCCAAAGCCACGGCCACAGGCGAGGCGGACCTCGGGTGGTTAACGTGATCCACTCAGCGGTGAGCAGCGACATTCGGGGAGACGCAGAGGGTGAAACATCTGACATGTCAACGGTCGGATGAAAAGACCTCGGCGAAGATTGCAGGGACCTATGATCACCTTCACGAAGCCGACCTAGACATGGTTCGACACCGCACAATGATGCCTGGTAGTATCCCTCCGGGTTGGGGAGTGCCGGTGAAAGCGCATCTTGATTGATCAAGCGACTCTGCGACATCATGTATGTCGAGATGCTACAAGGAGTTAGGCCTTCACCACGATGACATGGAGCGATCCAAAGCGGCGATGGTCGGCTTCAATGGAGCAGCCGGCGTGGCCTTTAAGCGCATAACAAGCACTGGAAGTACAAGCCGGCACAAAGAAGGTGAGACGAAATTCATTGTGATTGATCGCCGCCTTACAACATCATCTGGGAGGCCGTGGTTGCATGCAATGGGGCGATTCCTCCACCTTGCATCAAGCTAACTGCGATTCCCAAGCAGAACATGGGATTGAAATCGAGAGGAGATCGATTGCGGTAGCGCTCCATGGCGACAATGAAGTTAACTGCGACATTCGAGAACCGGTGGCGAAGGTTGAAGAAGAGGACATGAAAGTCCTAGATGATGTCGGCAAGGAGCCGGCCGAGAAGAGTGAAGAAGCATTGAAGAAAGTCTTCGTCCGGAAGGGTGATGAGGCGCTTCTTTCTTCTCGGCTGAGGATTAGCCGAAGAAGAAGAAAGGAGTTGGAAGCCTTTACGAAAGAATATTGAGGTGTTCGCTGGACACCTTATGAAATGCTGGCATCGACCAGAGGTCACATGCCACGAGACTCAGCGTTAATGGTCGGCCAAACACGTAATACAACGAGCGAGGAGACCGGCGTTGATACGCGTCGAAGCGATGGAAGAGAGTAGATAGACTTCTAGAGGCGGGGCCATCAGAAGCCAATTATCCGGCGTGGTTGTCAAATACCGTGGTAGTAAAAAGAAGAATGGCAAGTGGAGGGTCTGCGTAGACTTCACAAATCTGAACAAAGCACATCCCAAAGGCGACTTCCCTCTGCCAAAGATCGACCGGTTGGTGGGCCACATCTGGACATGGTAGGATGAGCTTCTTGGGCGCATATAGGGGTATCACCGGATAGCAATGTACCCCGGATGAGGAGAAAACGGCGTTTATTACTCCCAAAGGTCATCTTTATTCTGAGTCATGCCCTTCGGGTTGAAGAGCGAGAACAACTTACCAAAAGTGGTGACCGGATGTTCGAGACACTTGATCGGCGACTGTGGAAGTCTACATTGATGATATGGTCGTGAAAACCAAGGAACCGAAGGATCATCTCGTGACTTAGAAGAGGTCTTCAACATACTCAAAACATATCGGCTCAGGACTAAGCGCGTCGAAATCTTGGCGTTTGGAGTCGGATCGATAAGTTTTGGGGTACTGGTGACAAGAAGGGGCATTGAAGCGGCCGGATCGGATCAAGGCCATGCGGAATTCTGAGTCCGACATCGGCTAAGCGAGTTCGGATGCTTCTTTGGAAGGGCATGACCCTAAGCAGATTTATAAGCGAAGTTCGGACAAGTGTAAACCTTTTTCAATCTGGTGAAAAAGGCCCGCAATTTTTATGGGCGGAGGAATGCGAGGCGCTTTGGACTGAAGAAGTACCTTACCTCGGCGATCCTCTCAACGCCTCAACACGGGAGGAAGCGCTCTTATACCTAGCGGTTTGAGCACGCGATGAAGTCTTTGTGATTATCAGAAGAAAAGAGGCGAAACGAAGGTAGTTTACTATGTGAGCAAGACCTTGGCTAAGCGAAACAAGGTATCTGCCATTAGAAAAATTAATCTTGGCCTTGGTAATGGCTTCAAGAAATTTGAACCACTATTTTAGGGCTCACAAGATAGTGGTTACGTGAGCACCCATTAAAATCCTTGTTGCAAGGAGACTTGGTGGAAGAATTGCAAGATGGGCCGTTGTTTTGGGCCAATATGACTGGAGTTTAGGCCGAGAACCAATTAAGGGCCAAGTCTTGGCCGACTTTGTGGCGAGTTCTCACGAGAATACATCGAACATCGGGACTCCGTCGGCCGAGATGAACGATGCCTTGAACAAGGAAAAAAAGCCCACCAAAAGCCAAAGAACCAAAGAAGGAGAAACTCGGACCTGCGGCATTTACATCGGCAACTCCTTTCAACTTTTTGTTGATGGGAGCTCAAACCGGCGAGGCGGGAGGCTGGAGTAGTGTTAATTTCCCGATGGGGAGATATTGGGCGATCAATTATTTGGGGTTCAAGGCCTCGAACAATGAGGCGGAGTATGAAGCATTGATTCTTTGGATTAAAGGCGGCAATAGCGGCCGGATGAGGTAATTATTTTTGTGATTCGACTTATAGTAAATCAAACTACAGGAGAGTTTCTGCGAGATGAAAGAATGTCGGCATCGTAAAGAAGTCATCAATTTGGCGGACATGTTTCAAAGCTGCCGACTTCTCTGAGTTAGCGAGATGATAACAACCATGCCGTAGCGTTGGCCAATTTGGCAAGTTCGGTACAAACCGGAAGACAAGGACAATAATGATTGACTACCTACGGCCCAAGCATAGAGCCACGAGCATAATGCAAGAAGCATTATGTGCGGTTGGGACCAAAATTTGGATGGATGCAATTGTTGCATTCCTAAAGAAGGCAAAATTTGCCGGAAGATCGGAAGGAAGCACACAAGGTCGAGAATGAAGTCGGCAAGATTCGATCGGCAATGAAGGATCTGTCTGAAGATCCTTCAACTGGACCTCTTTTAAGGTCGTACACCCTCTTCAAGTCGAAGACTTTGTCTGAAATTCACGAAGGAGTTTGTGGAAGCCACTCGGGGCGGTCGTTAGCACATAGGGCCATTACCGGGGTATTGGTGGCCCTATATGCGAAAAGATCTGAGCCTATGTAAAGAAATGTGAACAATGTCGAGAGGTTTGCACCATTGATACACCGGCCATTTCTTGACTTGAATCTGTTTCGGCCCTTGGCCATTTGCCCAATGGGGCATGGATCTTGTTGGAAAATTGCCCCCAAACAAGCGGGCAGCGGAAGTACCCTCTTGGTGGCTACGGATTACTTCACAAAATGGATAGAAGCGAGCCTCTTGCCAAAATCCGAGATGTGGATGTGAAGAACTTCATCCGGAAAAGCATCATTACGGTTGGGATTCCAAGAGCAATCGTTGCCGACAACGGAACACGGTTTGACGACAAACTCATCAAGAATTTTTGCGCCAAATTCAAGATAAAAATTACTTCTCAACACCAAGCTTTCCCCAAAGTAATGGGCAAGCGAAGCATCAAACAAGGTCATTCTAGATGGAATAAAGAAGAAAGCGAGGCGACCAAAGGGAAGTGGGTGACGAAGCGCCCAGCGTGCTCTGGGCATATCGCACTCTGTGAGAAGATCAACGGGAATCCCCTTTGCCATGGCTTATGGCAGGCGATCATTCCATTGGAGATCGGCATCGAGGATCGAGAACCGAGGGAGTTGAGGCGGGTCTAATGATGTGCTCTTAGCGAGATCTGGACCTACTAGAAGAAAGAAGAGAGAGGCGCAATCGACTTGCGACATACCGACAACGACTTGCCAAAGCTTATAACAAGAAGGTCAATCCAAGGGATTTTCGGTCAACGACTTAGTCTTAAGAAAAGTGGTCGGCAATAAGAAGGATGCGAGAGAGGGCAAACTTGGCCCCAAATGGAAGGCCCTCTGAGAATAATTTCGGTGTTAGGGAATGGGGCATCTGACTCGAAGATAATGAAGGCAAAACCTTGCCTAGACCATGGAACACTTGTAATTTAAAGTTTTTCTATCATTAGATATTGTTTGATTTTTTCTTGCGATATGATAAATAAAATCTTAGCGAAATTTCTCTGAACTTATACAACTTGCACGATGTTGAATAATGAGAACCCAAGAGGAACTTAGGTTCACATTGAGGCGAGAAGACATTAGTAATGCTTAGCGAAGTTAAGTGAGATAAATTCTTATCTTTACTTGTTGAAATTTGTAGCAATTTACAAGTTAAAGTTAAGTGAGATAAATTCATATCTTTACTTGTTGAAATTTGTAGCAATTTACAAGTTAAAGTTAAGTGAGATAAATTCCTTATCTTTACTTGTTGAAATTTGTAGCAATTTACAAGTTAAAGTTAAGCGAGATAAATTCCTTATCTTTACTTGTTGAAATTTGTAGCAATTTACAAGTTAAAGTTAATGAGATAAATTCATATCTTTACTTGTTGAAATTTGTAGCAATTTACAAGTTAAAGTTAAGCGAGATAAATTCCTTATCTTTACTTGTTGAAATTTGTAGCAATTTACAAGTTAAAGTTAATTTGAGATAAATTCCTTATCTTTACTTGTTGAAATTTGTAGCAATTTACAAGTTAAAGTTAAATTGAGCAATTTACAAGTTAAAGTTAAAATTTGAGATAAATTCCTTATCTTTACTTGTTGAAATTTGTAGCAATTTACAAGTTAAAGTTAAAATTTGAGCAATTTACAAGTTAAAGTTAAGCCGAAGATTCCTTGACCTCGCTTGTTGAAATTTGTAGCAATTTACAAGTTGAGCAAAGATTATGGTCTAAACACTTGAGTAAAGTACTGCGATTATTTTTGAAATTTACAAGAAAGGCAAATTGAAATTGTTATTTATGGCCTTTTGGAACTTGAGAAAAGTTAACATTGAATAGTATCTGTCTATACTTGTTGAAATAATGCAGATCTCTTGCTGAAGTAAAATTTGCAAGTGTAATGCAGGTATGTTACCCGAGGAGATTGTGCAAAAAGGAAGAATCTGGAAATCATGCAAAATATTCTAAGTATAGAATCATTGAAGCGAAGAAGGATTAAAAGCTGAAGCATTCAAGAATAAGCAATGCATAAATAAGTTGTTTACAAGCGTGAGAGAGGCACATCGGCCTCGGAAGGAACAACTTACAAAGAAAAGAAAACAAAGTACAAGAAATAGAAGAAAACAAAAAGCGTCGTGTCCTTCTTCTTGAGCAGAAGGTCGGGTTGGAACCTCGGAAGGTTACGGAAGAACCACCTCGGTGTCTTTGGGTCCACAACCTCTGCATCTTTTCAGGAATCCTGTGTTCTTTATTTGCCACGACCTCGGAGTGTTTGTCACTACAACCTCGGCGTCGATTCGGCTAAGGTTTCATCAACACTTCTCCCAATTAGAAGCATATCGAAGGCGAACCGAGCCAGCTTCCTGGATTGCTTCTCGTAGGTTCATCGGTGAGGTCCAAAATCTGGTCGGCCTTGGGAGGATTTGGCCTTCCTCACCAAGGGTTCATCTTTATCTTCATCTTTTCTTCATCTTCATCCTCGGCTTGATTCAGATTCATCTTGGCTTGGAGATGGAGGAAGTGGGCAAGAAGCCTTGAGCTCTCGGTCTTGCGCCATGGCGAGTCATTGGACCGAAGATCAAGCTTTTGGTCGAGCATTCCAACCTAGGGCGTATCCTTTGTTGCAAGCTTGCTTGACTGAAGCTTGTAGTCTTGACAACGTCTGCCATGCCTTGGTTGTGGCGACCGATTTGACTTTTTGTGGCGGAGCATCCCTAAGCTCTTTCTCGGCCTCGGCCTTCTTAGCCTCGGCTTCCTTTTTCTCGGCTTCGGCAACTTCCTTGACGTTTACAGCCGCCTCAGCCTTTTGAAGAGCAAGTGATTGGGCCTTTGTGGCCGCCTCGGCCTGCTCTTCCAGTTTTTTCATCCTCAGTTGATCTCTTTTTTGGGTCTTTTGAAGGGCAGCAAACTCCTTCTTTAATTCAGAGAGCTCCTCCCTTGTTTCAAATGCCTTAAGAGAGAAGGCGTGGGCATGTTGAGCGGCTTTGACGGTTTATAAAGACAAAGGTTATTACAGTGAAAATGATGTTTTACAAGTATGAAGATAAAACAAGATCATCAAAGTTACGAAGACTTACTTGGGCGAGCGTTGCAACATGAGAGCATAGTTCTCATATTCGCGATCTTGGAGTTTTCTCAAGATCACCTTCGATGAACGGCCATCTTGAGTGCCACGCCGGCGTTAATGTCGAGGCGCTTTCATTGGCATAAGCGGCCTGTCCTCAAGTGTAATTTTGGGCTCGAGGAACTTTGGGAACCACGGATCCCGAGTTGAAGGCTTTTGCTTTTCGGTGGACCCGGATCGAGGCTGCGTCTCGGCCGACCTCTTCACAGAGCATAGGTGGTCTTCTGCTCTCCGCTATTTGGGGAGATCGGCGGCGTCTTCGGCCTCGGCATCAAGATGTATAGCCTTCGGTGAGCCTTTTAGTTCTCTTCGGTTTTGGTGGGGGCATAGTTTGGTGGCTCATCCTCCATGTCATCTGGCGGTCGGCCAAGAGATTGAGCACCGTTTTCTTGGTCTTTCCATTTAATTTGTTTTAGCGAGTCTGCGTCGGCTTCTTTTGGGGCGGTTCGGGCGTGGAAGCAACTTGTTGATGAGAGGCGATTGATGAGGAGGTGCTCCTCTTCCTCTGTCTTGGAGCGTCGCAACTTTGAAGTATATGTGGGGATGAAGTTGATTACCAAAGGGGCCTTGCGTTTCTCAAGGGGAGGTCAAAAGCTTTTTGATTCGAGCTGAGGAAGTAGGGTGACGAAAGTCCTTGGGAGGACGTTAGCGTCTGCAAAAGCGAGAACAAAACATGAAAGCAGATAAAATATTTTGGAAAATTGGAGAAAAACAGCAGTTAAGTAGTTCGAGATGGGCTCTTACCCTTGCCCTCCTTTCTTGTTAGTGGGAGAGGAAAAGGTGGACTTCTTCACAGGCCAAATTCCAGTTCAGTGACAATAAGATAATCCTCAAGAGCCCCTTTGTTGGAGTGGGAGCTCGGCTACAATCTTATATTCGGTAGACCTCGGCTTGAGGTAATATCTGAAACCTTTCTCCTTAAGGTTAAGGGCACTCATGGTGTAACAATCTTGGATATCGGCAAGAGTGATTCCAACACCCTCTTCTTAGAGCTAAAGCTATTATTAGATAAGGGTTCTATAGGCATTTATGGTAAGTTGCATGGGGTTGAGGTGTAGTAGTTAAGGACCTCATGGAAGAGGATATCAAGAGGAACCTAAGTCCACTGCGGACGAAGGCGACTGAGGAAAGGCATTTTATCGCCATCGGGCATAATGGAGTCCTCCTCCCGGCTAGTCCGAGTTGGACGTCATCTGGAATGGAGAATTCTTCCTAAAGTGTTCTAGTTTTGTGGGGTATCCACCCTATGTTTCCACACACCCATGGCCTTTATAAGTGTTTGGCTCTGAAGCAGTATTCCTAAGGGTTTTAAGGACCTCGGCTAAAACCTAAGTCTTGATTGTTTCAGTTCTTTCCTAGAGATTGATGGTTCTACAACAAATCCCAAACTTAAGTCTCTGAATAAATGAGAATGGAAGGCGAAAATCTGGAAAGCAGGGGAAGCAAAGAAGTTTGATTCAGAATACAAGAAAGTGGAAGGCCAAAAGCGAAGTGAGATGGTGCAAGTATTCGGATGCAAAATCAAGAAATGATTCAAGAAATCGTGACAAAGCAGAACATTAGAAGCGAGAAGAACCGATACGATCGGAGAAATGGAAGCGAAGGAGCGAGGACTTACGAGAAAGGATGAAGCGAGATGAGTCTGCCGAGGTCGAGTGACTTAAGCGGCAATGACTTGAGCTCCACCGAAATGGCAAAGCGGACCTAATCTGAGCTTGAGCTTGGGGCAATGGAGGATTGAAAGGAAAAAAGCAGAGAGAGAGAGAACAAGAATTTCAAAATCACGAAGTGAAGCGAAGGAGAGAGACAAAGCGTTTTGTCAAAAGTGAAGCGGACAAAAGCGACAATAATGACGCCTAGGGTAGCATGTCATGAGCCGTATGACGGAAAAAAACGGCTTGTAGGCGCGTCAGCAGCGCGGACGAAGAATGAAAGCGTCCTCGGAATAGTTGAAGATTGGTGTATAATGGCTCATACCGTAAGGGGAATTGATTTGAATCTGAAGAGGACATGCCGTCTGGAGCGAATGATCTCGGCTAAAAGTTCTTAGGCGATGTGCGGGATAAAATTCGAAGATAGGTTCCATCACCTCGAGAATGCGAGGTAATAGAACCTAGGGGCGGTTAATGGGGATATATTTTACGAGTACCAACACGTGGCGAGGTGACACCGAAGTGTCGTGAGTTCCCACGTGTTATGGTAGTTGTGCGAGGTTATCTCGGCAAGGCGAGATACCTCGAAGATATCGGTCGAGATAAGCGGATAAAGGACAAGAGTCCTAGAATGAAGAGGAAGCTCAAACTGGATGTGGACAAGAGTCCAAGGTTGGGGAAGACTTCGGTTTGGCGTAAAGATAAACTCTTAGGGAGTATGTCTTAATTCTACTGAGAGTCCTAGATTAGCAAGAGTCCTAAATCCATTAGGACCGGGTTCCTGTTGGGACTAGGATTGGATTGGCTATAAAAGAGAGGCACCCCCATGGGTCTAAGGTACGTTTTTTATGCTCAAGTTAGTGAGTTAAGTACTTGATTATCCTTGAGAGATATACTGACTTGATCGTCGGAGTTCCCGGGTGGTGAAACCACCGCCGAGTCTTTTCATACATGCGAGGTTACAAGGAGCCGTCTACTCTGCCTGTGTTCTTCTGCTGAATCACTAAGGAGGGCAGTGTGATCGGAAATTCACTCACACAGAAAGCAAGGATTTTTTTTGTAGGGTTAATTATATTTTTGATTTTTAAAATATGAGTTTTGTGTCATTTTGATTTTTAATGTTTAAATTGTCTATTTGGTGCCTAATGAATAAAATTTCAATTTGGTCTTCAATGTTTAAATTGTGTCAAATGGAGAAAGAAAGTGGCCTCATGCACCCATTTATTACATCGGTGGTGATTCCTATATTTTCTTTTAAATCTTATTTTAGTCCTTCTAATTTTGCAAGTGATATTTTTCCGTTTAAAATTCTAATGATATATAACAGAGGGATCACATTGCAATAAAATTAAAAGTGTAGGATTCAAATTAAAACTTTAGTTAAACTATAGGGATTAATAATATAATTTACCTCAAAACATTTAAAAATAAAGAAAAAAAAATAGAATTGTACCTCATAGATTTCATCTGAATGGGATAGCTGAATTTTGGTTATCATGGAGATCTGTCACTGGATTGCCCAACAAATATCCCTAATGATCACTCCCATTCAAAGAAAACAAAAATGAAAAAAAAATAATAATAATAAATTAATTAATTAATGAACTGAAAATTCTTGTCTGTTTGGTTGTGTTTTTGTTATTTGTTTTCATTTTTTTTATTTTTTGAAGACAAAATAATGAAAAGTTTGAAAGTATCCATCATTTTCATTTTTGAGTGAAAAAAAATTTTAAAATAGCTTTTTGATGTTCCATTTCCTAAAAATGAATTGTTTTAAAAAAATTCCAAAAAAGTTTCATGAAGAAGGAGAACAAAAAACACAACTAAACAATTGGAATAAGCTGAACAATTGATTAAAGTTTTAAAACTAGATCATGTACTTGTAGGTTCATTGTTGGTTGATGCCCAAGTTCATTACCTACAAGAAACAAAGTTAGTCACCGCAAAGTTAGAAAAGTTTTACTATTTTTTCTATTTATAAACTATTAATTTCGTCTATCTAGTCCTTAAAATTTTGATTTCATTTAAATTAATTGAAAATAGTTCAACCAAACTAATAATCATAGAAACCTAACCTACTGGGTGCATTGGCAACCCAGTAAAAAGTCAACTTTTAACTTTTTACTCATTTTGAATCACATCAACTCTCACATTTTTTACTCACAAAAAGACAAAATAAACTAAAAAAGTTCAAAAAATTAACTTTTTACCAACTTTCTAAAACACCACTCTACCAACAAGCACGTAGCTTAGCTGGTAAGGGGCTATGCTAGCTTAACCAAGATCTCGGATTCGAGACTTGGGAATGCAACTGTGTTAAAAACTTGTTGGGAGAGCTTTGTCGCCCTTGTGGTCCTACCCGGCTCGAACCAGATTAGTCGGGGTCCTGTGGACTTCCGAATATCGGTGGTTTAGACCTAAAAAAAATAAAACACCACTCTATAGCCAAACACATAGCTTGATTATATTGTTTAAGTTGTCAAATTTTGAAATGACATTTCTGCCCATCAAATTAGGATTTAACAATTATTGATTTGGACAACTATCTCTAATTAGATCACATCAGCTGAAATTAGAAATAGAGACTTAATAGATGAAATTAATAATTTAAGGATAAAATAAAAAACAAGGAAGATAATTTAAGAGATAAAAATAAAGTTGGTAAAAATAATAAGAAAAAAGTTTTTGTGAACACAAGGTACCGGTTAAAATTTCCTGAACAATGATGGGAACAACCAAACCAGAGTAGGAGTCACCACCAATGTACAATGGATTATCAAGAAACTTGAGATGATCAATCAGCCACTGTGTCACAATAAAATAAAATAAAATAAATGAGATGAAGAGTTTAATTAGTTTTAACTATAAGAATGCAATAATAGTGCAATTAACCTTTTTTCCATCCAAACAAGAAATATAAATCAAGAGTAAATCAAAAGTGGACACAGAATTTTCACATTATGGAATACAAATTATCTCAGATTTGTGTCCCATTCTTCAACAATTCTACGTTCAAAACATTGAAGATCTAGAAATGCAAAAATTGCACATAGAACCATGCACATAAAAAAATAAAATAAAAAATAAATTATATATGTGTGTGTCAATTTTCGACCACACTGCCAACTTAATAATCAACTGGAGAACACTGGCAGAATAGGTTAAGCCCGAACAATCTGCAACAGAAAGAAGAGATTCCGGCTGTGGCTCGTCCACCCGAGGGGACTCCGACGATCAAGTCAGTAAAATATCTCTAAAAAATAACCAATAGTGCTTCACTCACTAGACAGAGCATAAAAGACCATGTAGCCAACACAAACCTAGTCCCAATAGAAGCCTAGCTTCAATAGATTTAGGATTACTGCTGATCTTGGACTCCCAGATTGGGATAAACTCTCTAAGAGTCTTATTTTACCCAAACTGAAATCCTCTCTCATTCTAGGACTCTTGTCCCTTATCCGCTTATCCCGAATTCCGGTATCTTCACAAATAACCTCGGCCTAGCCGAGATGATCTCGGTGTCATGATCAGGACACATGGCACCGAGGCTGGCACTTCGGTGACACCTCGGCCACGTGTTGTCACTCAAAAATTATGTCTCCACAATATATATATATATTGATGAAGAGGATTTTATGAAAAAGGGTCTCGTCAAGAAATCATGTAAAATCATGTCCACCAATGTGTTTTTTGTTTGATTCTATATGTTTTGATTTGTGTTATTAGACATTCAAGTGGTTGATTGCAATCTGCTGTCAGAGATTTGTTTTGTTCTCAAATCTCTCTCTTTGTTAACTGTAAGATGATTTGAAAATCTCCATACATAATTATGACTGAAAGTGTAATAATAGAATAGAAGATATAGAAATTTGAGAACAAAAATCATGTGCCTCATATTCCATTCTTTCAAAAACTTATTCTTACCTTTCTTAGAAAATCATAAGTATGGGTTGCAGATAAGATATCACTGGTGTTGTAACCCTCCTTACTTCTTGCATAGGAGAATCCAGTGCCAAGGGCATCTAAAAATATTATGTTAGCAACCTGAATGATAACAAACAGTGTCATTTGCATGAATTTGTAGCTTTCACATTAATGTTAATTTATAATCAAAGCACTACAATAATAGAATGAATTTTCATAGGGTAAAGTACACCTTACGCTGTTTAAAGTATAGGCGAATTTTACTTTAGACTCTTCACTTAATTTTACTTTTTGTTTGTTTGTTTGTTTGTTTTTGAACAGTCACTTAATTTTAATTTGTCTTCTGATTTTTTATTTGTCCCTGTAATCTCTTAGACTTTGAGTAAAGTAACAATCGAGCATAATGGAAGTACTAAAGTAGTATTTTAGTAAAAGTATTAGAGCCGCTAAGGGCTAATAAGGGATTTTGATAAAGGTGTAGGGTACTAAATGTACTTATCACTATCACCTTGTTCTCGATGAGTTTTTGAAATGGTGTTATACAAATAGTCTCAATTGCAATTGACTTAAAATTTAAGAGTTGATTGATATAATTAAAAGGTCAGGAGGTAAAATAGAATTGAATGTAAAGTATAAGAATGCAAAGTGATATATATTTACCTTTAAAGTAGTGTCTACTCTATCTTTACTTTGGTCTCTCAACCATTGGGTTTTTGTTAATGTGGTCTAGCTAGAGCATTTCTAACTAGTATGGAATGGCTCTCCAGATGGTAGTTAGCTAATAGCAACTCCAACGTTAGTAGATTAACAAAAGTATATAAAAAAGGTGCATTTTGTGATTTTACCAAGCCACTTTGTCTAGTGTGAACTCTAACAACATTCTTTACTCCTGAAATTGGTTAGTCAAGAATGAGGCAAAATGTTTACTGGGTTGCCTATCTTATTTGAGCTCTACTATGTGATGAGACTGGCCAAAATGCTTAAAATGTCTCTCTTGATTGAGATGTTCTAAGAGAAGGAGAGGCAAAATAGCTAGCATGATGGTTAGGTTGTTGGAGAAGTGAAAATGAGAGGAGACTAGCTAAATTGACTGAAGATGTTCATTTAGTTAGTTTATTCGAGATGCTATTAGTAACTGCTGTCTGGTTTTCTAACGAAAAATGTCACATGGTATCAACAGTTTTTCACTTTGACTCCTTAAACATTACATTAAACTTTCCTACTCTAAATGTCTCTCCTGATTGAGGTGTTCTAAGAAGAAGACGAGAGGCAAAATAATCAGCATAATGGCTAGAGAAACAAAATTGAGAGGAGACTAGCTAAAGTGATTAAAGATATTCATTTAGTTAGTCGATTGGAGATGTTCTTAGTAACTGTTGCCTAGTTTTCTAACAAAAAATGCCACATGGTGTCAACACTTCTACTTTGAATCCTTAAGCATTACACTTTCCTACTTTGACATTTCAAGTGTTACAATTTTTTTTTTCATTTGACCTTTCAAGTGTCACATGACATTTTATGTTAAAGAATTTGACGACGACTGTCAACTGGACCACATTGACAAAAATTCAATAGTTCAAGGAAAAATAAAAATAAAAAAAATCTAAAACCTTGATGCTTTTGTGTGCAAACTGTAACTTATCCAACTTTATACCTTTGTCCATGAGTATGGGTTCAATACAAATGTTGGAATGTGCCCATTGGAATTTCCAGAGTCAAAAGCTAATGGACTTACACATTGATGAAAAAAATATATATATTAAGTTCTGCTTAGAAAAGTCACATTGTCATCACATAGCATTTTTATTAGGAAAAGAAAATTAAAAAATCAGAAAATATTTTTTTTATGGTTCGCTGCAACCTCGAAACTAATATATCAGTGGTGGTCTTAATTGTGGTAGTTAGGTGGAGGAACATGTAGTGATGGGGATAGTGATGGTGATAGGGGTGGTAGTTGTGATAATAATGTGATAGCACTAACGAGACTTTAATTTAGAAAATATTTTTTACATTTTTAAAGTGAAAAACATTTTTCACCTCAACGAATCTTGTTTTCTATTGATCATAGAAATTGTTTTGTATTGACTTTCATTTTCTGTAGTACCAAATACTAGAAATGCAGAAATATTTTTTACCGAAACAAATGGAGCAATACATGAAAGCAACGATTAAGTATACTCATATGTAACGATTATATGCAAAATTGTTAAAACTGGGATCCTAGGTAGGATCGTTGGAAGGGTTCCATGGATCGGATATTAAAATTGGATCGAGAATCCTAATATTTTACTTTTAATGCAAAATAAAATAAAAAAATTATTGTTAATGATAATCTATGTTACATAATTTTAAATCATTAAATGATAAATTTGACATAATGCATTTTCTAAATTAACATAAATTATAGATGTCTGAAAAATGCGTTTGTAGTCAATTTTTTTATATATTGATATAAACATATACACACACACATATATATAACAAAATAAATAATAAGAAAAAAATTGGTAAAGTCAGGATCATAGTAAAATTGAAAACATAGATCATACTAAATTTAAAATCCTACTATGATTCACATCATTTAACGCAATCAAAATCTTAAAATCATATGATGTGTACAAGCAAGAAATAATCTTCTCGTATAATCCTGTTGATCAAGTCTGCGCTCCTCCTAACGTCGTCGCTTTACTCCTCCTAACGTCGTCGCTTTACTCCCTGAAAACACAAATGTGAGCTAGCCGGCGGGTGTGTGCCGGATACCTCTCCGATGCCTAAGTCAGCAAAATAGACAAAAGCTCTGTGTATTTGAAAATCAAAGTTATGTTACCTTTGAGCTTTTATAAGTTCCGCATGGTACAATCCTAGTAGGACTCTTATTCCTCCATGTAGAGTCCTCCTAGGAATCACACTCCTGAAAGATAATGCTTATCATTCTACACCCTCCTCATTGCTTAAACCAAGTGAGATGGTTTTACTTCGGTAGTATGACAAAACGACCGAGCTAACATTGCCATGCTAAAGCAGCAGAAATGACCGAGCTCCAACTAGTTCGGTTCTTCCATTTATTGCTTGTACCTCGGTTTGATCCTTTGAAACCGTGCTAACCGCAATAAGTACTGACCACGCTAACCATAGCAAGGTCAACCTCAAAAAGTCATAACACCTCGGTCCAAAACACTATGGTTGAGATAATTACCACTCCGACCGAGGTGGCTGAGCTAACTGCAAGGCTTCTTTTGGGCCGAGTTAATCTACAAGGCCCTTTTCCTTAACTTTCTTACCGTAGCTCACAGAACGGCCCATTACCCAGCTCGGCTCAATTTATTTATAAATTACCCTCTCATGATGCTGATTAAAATTTGAATAGTTAAGATTATATGAGTTGAAAAACTCAGTTCACATTTCCCTTTAAAACCTAAGTATTAAGGAGAGAGAAACTAGAGTCTTATAATCAACCCTGGACCACAACATACAATAGCCGGACAAACGGCATACCATTCACATACCCAACCAAGCTTTGATACCAAGTTGAAAAGTTTAGCTTGCATTTTTCCTTAAAATCTAGGTATTAAGGAGAGAAACTAGAGCCTTATAACCAGCACAGATGAGATAATTCCAAGCGATATGAGACACATTCTAACAATGTGTACCTATTTCATATACGAGGCCAAAAAGAGCAGAACAACCAGGACCTCCAGTAAGCCAAAGCATTAATGGGTCACCACTTGGATTCCTCTCTGACTCAATGAAGTAGTAAAATAGCTGCACATCTTCTGATTCTCCTACACCAATGTATCTTCATATCCAATCACAAAAATAAAATAAAAATAAAAATAAATCTTCAAATGAAAAACAAAACAAAGTGCTTCTTGATGCAAACAACTATATACATATTTGTATAGCTTAAATTTCATTATGCACCCTTATATTTTATATCTAATTTGATTTCGCCCATTAACTTTGAAATTGTCTCAATTTCCACCTCACACTTTGAGTCATGTTGTAATCAAACCCATTTTTATGACGTTATTGTTTCGAAAAATAATGAAAAACAATGATGTGATAATATCAACTACACTTAGCACCCTTGCTTCTTTTTTTTTTTAATCAAAATCTCCTTTTAATTCCTTTGTCTAAATTTTCAAATCACGTTATACAACTGGTTCTAATTATAACGTGACTTGAAATTTAGATAGTTGATTGGGACAATTAAAAAGTTAAGGGACTAAGCAAGACTCGATGTAAATTACAAGTATGCAAATTGTAATTTTGTTCCATCTATATGTATGGAGAGAGAGAGAGAGAGAGAGAGAGAGAGAGAGAGAGAGAGAGCTCACCCAATTTCAAGTTTGAAGGGAAGCATACCAGGAAAGCCAGGTAGAGACTTCATGAGTGACTCTGACACAACAGTGTTGCACAGACCCATTAACACAAGTACACACAACTACATGATCTTACCCATCAACTTCCTGAACTTGATCACAGCTTTCAATCTTTTCCAGTCAGCACCGCAAATGAAAGCTCCCAAAATTGCAATGACTGAGGGCAATCACTTTCCTGTTAGATTTATTTTCTAGTGTGGTCCAATAATCTACATATATCTATATGTTTTAATTTATTTGGACTCCACAATTAGATAAAGCTAATATTATATATAAAGTTCAGTAATTAGAATTTTAATATAATTACTCTTCTAAGATAAGAAGGAAACCTTGATGGATTAGGAATTCTTCTGATAAGAGTTTATCTGGCCCTCTTCTCTCCTCTTATATGGGTGACTCCCCTTTCATATGATAAGTATTTTTCCATCAGTCTAACTTTTATAGTCATCTTAATTAAGAGAGACAGAGAGAAGAAGGTGAGCCAAGAATTCAAGATTCAACTATTAGGGGTATTTCTTCAACTTCTAATAAAGGTATGTTCATTTTATTCTTGAGTTGTATTGAATTCAAGATCCTGTTAAGTTTAATTCCGCATTATTATTATGGTTACATGTATTATTAAATCTTACATGTGGTATCAAAGCTTTAGTTTGTGAATCAATACACCTTAGAATAATAATACATTTATGAACATTGTTATTATATTATAATTATAATTATTCATAAAAACATACTTTTGTTTATAAGGTTTGAACTCTGTCGGCATGTGATGTGCACTCCACTAGGCATGCACATCATAGACTCCCTCATTCATAAGACAACATGATCTGTTAGGTCCTAACCTAAATAAGAGCACAACACACTCACTTTATTTTGTGATATGTTAGGTGCAGGCTTTTATGTAATTCTATATGTTGTTCATATGCATGTTTTGATTTATTATCAATTTTAGTGATAATAATTTTTATAATCATCATAATATGATATTAAATTGCGTGTATTGCTTACCGTTATGATAAAGTACATAGATTAAAAGCAATTTTGTAATTTGTTGAATCATTCGGTCTATTAAAGAATTATAATTTTACCTCATCTGATTATATACACTTATTGTTTATTATTGTTGATATTTATATATTGTCACGCCCCAAACTCGCCCCTAAAAGTTTTGGGCATGACCTATTCAGAAACGGACACTTAACCTGATATACATAACATATGGGGCATGAGTGAAAGTATTATCAATATAAAATAACAAAAAAAATCATCCATTGAGCTACCACTACCATGCCAGGACCGCACACATTGCATTAGGTACATAATATATATAGAAACATATACCCGAACTTCGGTTACACACTTATACATTCATACCTAGACCCACAATTGGGCGGGTAACGAAAATATTAATGAAAGACAACCAAGGTATAAATCAATATCCTCACAATACTTTACAAAATGCACGGCTTCAGGTGGTGCCTGGACGCATCAAAGTTGACAAGAGAAAGGCGAGCCTTAAGGGTTAGGACCGAACTCCCGATTGATTACCTCTGTAAATAGACAAACAAAATACAGAATGAGCGAACTCAGTGAATAATAGTACATAAATAATGTAATGTCTAACCTGAATAATCAAACATATAACCGCAGATGCATATGATTAACTACATTCCATAATTATTTCCAAAACGGCCATGGGTCCAATTTCTGTAACAGAATGGCTTTAAGCCCAGTATATACAGAACAACCATGGGCCTATAGATACAGAACGACCATGGGTCCAGAAATATCAGAACGGCCATCGGCCCAGAAATAATATAACGGCTTATCAGTCTAGAAATAACAAAACGCATAAGCGTAACGTAACAGAATGCATAAGCGTGGAGGTAACAGAACGCATAAGCGTGGGGTAACAAAACGCATAAGCGTAAGGTAACAGAACGCATAAGCGTGGGGTAACAGAAATAACAGAAATAACAAATGTATGGACTCAAGAGGTGGCTCGTACGGATTCTAGAGGTGGCTCCCACCAAGGTGTAGCACTTAGTTCCGTACAACACTTTGTTCCATACCAGAAAACATCAGAACAGATTACCTTCAGAAGTATATAGAAAATACATACATTCTTCCCTTTATTCACATACATTACCATAGATAATATAAGTTTAACAGAATGTTGCTGATATTTGTTAGCAAAAGGTGAACACATTTCACAGACTGAACGCTTTCAAAAATACGTAGATATCATAGTTCCATACCATAAATTAATAGATCTCGAGACAAACCACAAGGCAGAATAACTTCAGATGTCATCAGAACTGACTAGTCCCAAGTTAGACGGAGGCACACAGATTCTTTTAATCATTTACATGAGTTAACGTAATTAGTTTACGTTTAGTGACAATCGTCAGCAATAAGTATAGCATATTCCACAGAAAGCACACATCACACTACTATTTGTAAGGACAAAAATAATTTATCTCATACTAGTCTTGATTCATTATGGACAAAACAGAATGATTCGCAACACCCCAAGCATCAATATTCCATTACATTATCGTGCGTCCTTAAGATTAATTTATGGATAACAAAACATTAATACTGTCCTTTAATCTCTTTAGACGGATATCTATGTCACAAAACATACATTAAATCAAACAGAAGTTAATATCAAGTTCCCGGTAAACGGGTTCACTTCCATGAGTACAATTCTTATGTGAAATCACAGATAATTTATAAGTTATGGCACATTACCGATAAAAGATAAACGTAGTCGGAATGTAGAATGGTTTCAGAGTCATGTTGTTGTGTGCTAATTCTTTCAATGCTCACATCGATTCCTATCCAACACACATGTTAACATAATTACTCAGGGAGAAGAAAATGTCAATAACAATAATGATTAACGGTAAATAACGTACGTTTGAGGTACCATTACTCACAGTGTTTAGATGCTTGGTCCGCCCCTGTAGCTAACCCTACATAATTCACAATACACATAAAAATCGGGTCACATATAACTTATTCCATGCTTAACTTGTTTACTTCTCTTTATACCAAAGTACACATCAATTTGCAATTCACATCATTAACTCAACATACTTTTCCATACATATCTCAACACAATCCAACATAAGCTATACTATTTGGCATGATTCAACTTATCACCCCTAAATATAATTCAACATCTTTCAAGGTGAAGTCTTAAATCCCATTTCATCAGTTCTTCCCAAGGCTCTTATTAGCCATAACATTAATAATCTTGTTCCCTAATTTTCATGTCACATAATAGCATGGTTCACAATGTCCATAATTGAGGTTCATTCGTAAATTTTAAACACCATTTTCGCACATCTCTAAAATTCAATTAAATTTGTACATATATAATTCAATACCTCAATTTCATAATTCTACTTTCAATTTGGGCCAATTCATGGGTTATCCTCATTAATCAACCTAGGGTTTCAAAGAAAATTGAGGGTTTTCCTCTTTTCTTAGTAAAATCGCCAAATCAACAATTACTATGTGTCAATATACTAAAAACATTCAACATCCTTTGAAAAGGAGAGTGGAAGCCCCAATTGTGAATAAACATCAAGCCATAAATGTTTCTAACCCATAACCAACTCAAAATTCCCAAAATGTCAACAAAATCCCAAAGTATCAACAAAATTACTTTGAATCATAAACATTCAAGGCTAAGAGAACCCCTTACCTCAAAATTGGAAGCAAAGCAGCTAGGTTGAAAGCATCATCTCCCAAATCCCAAAATCTAATCGGTTGGAAAAGTTGATCTTCACTTCTTCTTCATCCTTGATGCACGATCCATGGTGGATTGTTGGTAAAAATGGATGAAATCAAAGATTTGAGAGTTAGGGTTTCGGACTTAGGAAGAGAGGAAGAAAGAGGGTAGAAGAAGAATATCTGAAATGATCCAAAATCCTGTTTTTTAAGCTGCTGGCCCGTAAAACCCGCTCGAGCGTATATATTCCCGCTCGAGCGGACCTGCTCCCAGCACATATTTCAAAACTTCAAACAGGTATAACTCTCCCATCCGGACTCCGTTTTAGGTCATTCTTGTGTCCAAATTGAAGCCCCGGAAATAAGTTTTCCAATGGTTCTAACCTCACATCCAGATTCAAAGTGTGGAAAAAGAAAAGGGCAAAAGAGTGACGGCTGATCGTAAAATAACTATCCGAATTAAATTCTTTGGTCCAATCATACTTTACCATCATAGTATCATCTCAATCAATACCCCAAAATAAGGTAAGAACATTCCAAACACACTAAGAAGAACATCAAAAATGAGCCCACATGCCTCAGAATCAAATTTAACCAGGCGACCCGCTCGAGCGCCCAACCTTGCGCTTGAGCGCGAAGACCAACGCCGTCCGCTCGAGCGACCACTCCTACGCTCGAGCGGAAAATCACCACTCCCAGAATTTCAATCCGCCTGCAAAATTACTGGAAACCCCAAAAGTACGCTCGAGCGCCAACTACTCCGCTCGAGCGGAGGGAAAAATTTCAAATTGTTTGGTAAAGGTTACCAATTCCAGTTTCAAAGGCATAAACCAACAGATAGTTCTTCAATTCCAATAACAAACACATTGACCCCTAATTAAATAAGGATAACTTTCTATACGCACTTTGGGGTCGTTACATATATTTTCATGATTTAAATTTGATATCATGATATAATTTTATGACATTGAATATTAAATATTGAAGTGGTTAATTCATGTTAGGTGTAATTCTTATTGACCATTATATGAGATATTCATGATTGTTATATTACATAATTTGATATATATATATATATATATTCATGTTCATCTAGAGTTATTATTATTATCATATTAGTAATTGCAATCACATAAAAGAAATTCTAGAAATCATAATAGTGATTGAATTAATGATAATTAAATAACTCAAAATTAATGAATAGATAATATTGTTGGTTAGTTCTGTATTCATAGGGTTTACTAATTTAGTAGCTACCAAAGTGGCATAGATTTAAAACTTATGAATATAGAACTACATAAAAGAATTGTTAAAAGGGTAACACTAAGGTCGATAATATTCTCAATTGCAGTTATAATTAGGAAATTGAGACTAGCCCAAAGGAGAGTCACTTTCAAATAATTATGAACTGTGTAGGATAATGTAACTTATGTAATTTGACAGGTTATAATTGAATACCCAAAGGTAACATGACTAGCTGAAAAATTGCATAAATTACTTTATATCTACACAAGTGATTCTTGACGAGTGAACAATAGATATACCTAAGTTTTGCCCAAAGGAAAGACTTATGTAATATCAATAGTTCATCATAATTCTCAAAGCTTTAATATGTATACTGTTTATGCCTTTTTCAGCGTTACTTATGAGATCTAGTCTTAATACCTCTTAAGATCTGTCAAAAAGATAGCTTGCTATCTAAGGTGGTTGAACTTAGAAGGGAGGCTATATTGACTCCTCCGACCTTCCTAGGATCTTACTTAGTTATTGTCCAAAGGACTCTTTAGTGACGTTACCCTAACGCTTAAAGTAAAATTTGGTTAAAGGCTGTTGAAGATCGACAAGCCACTTGTTGGCACTATTATGGTTGAATTGACAACATATGAAATATTATGGTAACCGAGGAGTTCAGGATCACATCATCAATATAGCTGACAAAGCTGCAAAGCTTAAAACTTTAGGGATGCAAGTTAATGAAACTTTCCTCGTGCAGTTTATTCTCAACTCACTTCCATCATAGTTCGGCACATTCAAAATTCACTATAACACCAATAAAGATAAGTCGAGTTTGAATGAGCTGACTAATATGTGTATTTAGGAGGAAGTGAGGTTGAGAGAGGAAGGATGTCAAACTGCATTGGCTGTAACTCATGGAGCTATAAAGAAAAAGAAGGGTAAGTTTGTAAAATCAAAGAAAAATCCACCAAAGAAAAAGAATGAACCTGGGGAAGAATCAAGCTCAGAATGGTTTCACTGTCAAATGCTACTTTTGTGGCAAGAAGGGACATGTGAAGAAAGACTGCAGCAAGCGAAAGGCTTGGTTCGAAAAGAAAGGTAAGAAATTTTCTTTTGTTTGTTATGAATCAAATCTTACTGAAGTACCTTCTAATACGTGGTGGATTGACTCTGGGGCCACGACCCACATTACAAATGGCATGCAGGGATACCTCTCAACCAGGAAACCAAAGGAAAGTGAAAAATTTGTCTATATGGGGAACCGTCTCAAAGCTGAAGTCATAGTTGTAGGAACCTACCGACTAATCTTAGAGACGAGTCATCAGATGGATCTAGAAGACACTTTTTATGTTCCTTCAATTTCTAGGAATTTAGTTCCGTTATCCAAATTAGATCGTGTTGGATATTCAATTTTATTTAGTTGTGGAAAACTCAATTTAATGTTTAATTCAATAATGATTGGTTCTGGTAATTTATGTGATGGTTTATATAAAATTACCTTAAATCATGAGTTTGCACAATCATTAGTAACTCTGCATTCGAATATTGGTTTAAAACGTGATCTAATTAATGAAAAATCCTCAATCTTGTGGCATAGACGGTTTGGGCATATCTCTAGAAATAGAATTGAAAAATTGGTGAAGAATGAGATTTTGAAAAACCTAGACTTCACTGATTTTGAGATATGTGTGGATTGCATCAAAGGAAAGCAAACCAAACACACCAAGAAAGGTGCCACAAGAAGTAATGAGCTTCTTGAGATAATTCATATAGATATTTGTGGGGCCATTCAACATCCCATGTCTTAGTGGTGAAAAAATATTTTATCACATTTATAGATGACTTCTCACGTTATGGATATGTGTATCTAATTCATGAAAAGTCTCAGGCTGTTGACATCCTTGAGGTGTACATAACTGAAGTCGAGAGACAATTAGATAGAAATGTTAAAATAGTGAGATCAGATAGGGGTGGTGAGTAATATCGTAAATATGATGAGTCAGACCAAAATCCTAGCCCATTTGCCAAATTCTTAGAAAAGAAAGACATTCGTGCTCAATATACAATGCCTGGTACGCCACAGCAAAATGGAGTTGCTGAAATGCATAATCGTACACTTAAAGATATGGTTAGGAGTATGTTAAGTTACTCAATTGTACCTATTTCACTGTGGGATGAAGCTTTAAAAACTGCAATGTATATCTTAAATAGGGTTCCTAGTAAGGCGGTCCAAACAACTCCTTTTGAGTTGTGGACTGGTAAGAAACCTAGTTTGAGACACTTGCATATTTGGGGTTGTCCAGCAGAGGCAAGAATCTTCAACCCACAAGAGAAAAAGTTAGACTCAAAAACAATATCTGGATATTTCATTGGTTATCCAGACAAGTCCAAATGGTACAAATTCTATTGTCCTAATCACAGTACGAGGATAGTGGAGACTGGTAATCCTAGATTCCTAGAGAATGGTGAAATTAGTGGGAGTGAGAAAACACGAGTGGTGAATTTCGAGGAAATTAGGGTGGATGTCCTAACATTTGACCCTTATCGAAAAATTGTTGTACCTCAGACTATTCCATAGGTTGAGGGAAACGAACAACATAATGAAAATCCTTCACCACCTCATGTTTCACCACTTTATGAAGATACTACCATTGAAAATATTGTAGAACCACCACAATCGGCAGTTCTGAGAAGATATCAGAGGGAAAGAAAGCTTGCCATTCAAGATGATTACATGGTGTATCTACAGGAATCTGATTTTGATATTGGGATTAACAAAGAACCAGTCTCATTTTCACAAGCCATGAATAGTGATGATTCTTCTAAATAGGTCAATGCTATAAATGAAGAGTTAAAATCCATGGAACAGAATAGTGTTTGGGATCTCGTCGAATTGCCTAATAACTGCAAAAAGGTCGAGTGTAGATGGGTCTTCAAGACCAAGCGTGACGCAAAAGACAATATCAAACGATTTAAAGCCAGACTTATTGCCAAGGGTTTTACTAAAAAAAAAGGCATAGACTATACAAAGACCTTCTCTTCAGTATCTAAGAAGGACTCGCTTAGAATCATCCTAGCATTAGTAGCTCATTATGACTTAGAGTTGCATCAAATAGATGTGAAAACTGCTTTTCTAAATGAGAATTTGGATGAAGAAATTTATATAGAGCAGTCAAAAGGATTTGCAAAGAAAGGTATAGAACATTTAGCTTGCAAATTAAAGAAATCCATATATGGCCTTAAACAAGCTTCCAAGCAATAGTATTTAAGGTTTAATAATACCATTACCTCCTTCGGATTTAAGGAAAATGCAGTTGATCAGTGCATATATCTGAAGGTTAGTGGGAGTAAGTTCATTATTTTGGTGCTATATGTGGATGACATTTTGTTAGTTAGTAATGACCTTGACTTATTACATGAAAGTAAGGAATATGTCTCCAAGAACTTTAAAATGGTCGATATGGGTGAGACAAACTATGTTATTGGCATAGAGATCTTTAGGGATCGACCTCGAGGATTGCTAGGACTATCTCAAAAAGGATATATTGATCGTGTTTTGAAGAGATTCAATATGTAATTTTGTTCAGCCGGTGATGCACCCATCATGAAAGGTGATAAATTAAGTGAAAAACAGTGTCCGAGGAATGACTTGGAAAGAAAACAAATGAAGGACATTCCATATGCTTTGAGGCTACAAATTATGCTTTATGGTTGCTAAATTTCATCTCAGAACTTGGTATTGTTGACTCAATTGCCAAACCGCTGAAGATATATTGTGACAATACCGCATCAATTTTCTTCTCTAAGAATGGAAAGTAGTCCAGTGGTTCTAAACACATGGAAGTAAAGTACTTAGTAGTTAGAGAAAGAGTCCAAAAACAACAAGTGTTAATTGAAAACTTAAGCACCTCTATTATGATTGTTGATCCATTCACAAAGGGATTGTCACCAAAGACATACAAAGAGCATGTTATCAGGATGGGTCTTTTAAGAAACCCTTGATTGTGTATGGTTAATCGTGAGTGCTTATTTTTATTTGACACTATTTGCGCAATAATAATTTTGTTTCTAATTTTTCTGTTTCTAAAAGTGTGTGTACACGTTAATTTGAATATTGATAAACAGGGAATGTCTTAACAAGACAAATTACAGGGGCCTTTTCAAGCAAATAATTATATATCCTGATAAAGGACTGGGTTGGTGAAGGTTATCAATGATGTAGTGCATAGAAGGAAATATGACATAAATGTTATATAACCGCTATGACTCACATTGGTGATCTGAAGTAATCACAGCATTATAGTTTCAATATATCTGAACTTATTGGCTATTTTTTAAATTCGTGATCACGTGTCAAAGTTTTTAGTATGGAATCCAATGAGTCAAAATTTTTATAAATTGCATATTTTTTGGAAAAATTCATAATTGCATCATAATCGGCTTAATGGGCCAAGTGGGAGAATGTTGGATTTATTTTCTAGTGTGGCCCAATAGCCTACATATATCTATATGTTTTAATTTATTAGGACTCCACAATTAGATAAAGCCAATATCATATATAAAGTTCAGTAATTAGAATTTTAATATAATCACTCTTTTAAGATAAGAAGGAAACCTTGATGGATTAGGAATTCTTCTGATAAGAGTTTATCTGGCTCTCTTCTCTTATCTTATATGAGTGACTCCCCTTTCATATGATAAGTATTTTTCCATCAGTCTAACTTTTATAGTCATCCTAATTAAGAAAGGCAGAGAGAAGAAGGTAAGCCAAGAATTCAAGATTCAACTATTATGGATATTTTCTTAACTTCTTTAATTCAATGGCTGACAAAGGTATATTCGTTTTATTCTTGAGTTGTATTGAATTTAAGATCCTATTAAGTTTAATTCCACATTATTATTATGGTTACATGTATTATTAAATCTTACATTTCCTCCATTATATCTACTGATATCTCATTTTCAGTCCATGCCTGGGCCAACCGACCAAGCAGACTGAATTTGGACACGCTTATGAGTTAATTACACTTAGCTTCCCTATATTTTCACCATAATTTTATTTTGATTTGGGCAAATTACATATACCCCCCTCGAGGTTTGGCTAAATTACACATACCCCTCCGAGGTTTGAGAAATTACAAATTCTCCTCTGAATGCTATATTTGCATAACAAATTAGGAGGTAATTTGTTATGAAATTTAAACCTCATGGGGCAAATTGTTATAAAAATACAAACCTTAAGGGACGGGATGTAATTTCTGAAATGTCACGACCCAAACCCGGCCCTATGAGTTTAGCATCAGAATCGCCAAGAATCCGAGATTACCGAAGTCTCAAGAATAAGCTAAACAGAGAACTGGCGGGAAGCCACTACAGTAAAAAACTAGTGTCCATTGAACTGTGAAAATCTGTATGCCAAAAACATTTTTCATGCATTCATATAGATCAGAACAGTACAATCTATATACAGTCTATACAATCATACACAAACATTCGGTACGGGGACCCAATCCCTCGAGAGCAAAGACAAGAAAACAAGAGATGCCTATACTGAGTACAAAACAGTAGGTAGACAGATGGGGACACAAACACACCCCAAGCCATAGCATGGCACCTCGGAACCTCGCAGAGACGGACATAGGCTTGCTCGAAAAAACTGGAGACCTACCCACGCTCCTAGCTCCGGCCCCGTCACGAGAACCTACATATATATATATAAACAAAGTGAGCTAAAGCCCTGAATAACATAATGCGTAAAGAGGTTGTGAATGAATGTCCTTACAAAGAATGAAATCAGTTCATTAAACAAGATTTCATCTTTTCAAGATTTCACCATATGTGGTACACCCATTAGCCTATAAACATGAGGTCCAAAGGACCGGGTCTTAACAGACCCCACAAAGAATGATGGCCATCAATCAACAACAAGATGGTTCCACAAGGAACCGACAGAGCTCAGAATAAAGACAAGAAATGAAGTGCTAAGGATGCCACAATGTCTGATTAATACAGGACATACATTCATTCAATAAATAATATCGATTCAATAAACATTGATTCGGTATTCAAAAGATAACCATTTGAACATATCTTTACACAATTGTTACTCACAGAGATTGGGCTATAGCAGCTAGAGCGCGTCTCCGAGAGCCAACCCTAAACAGTTAACAAATTGAACACACTCTAAGTTTAACAGTTGGGAAGTATAATAATTAACTCCCTAGTATGCCTCGGTGTGTTCTACATCTATCCTCATTAAGATGTCTTAAACTAGGCCTAAGGATGCCTAGGATGGAATGAGGATGCGAAAATACACTTAGAAAACAATTCCAGAATTTTCAGTCAAACAAGGCCTCCGCTCAAGCGCAGGTTTCCCCGCTCGAGCGGACAAGCAAAACAAAGGTCCCCGCTCGAGCGTGACACACAATCCTCCGCCGGCGGTGATCGACAAATGCAAGATCTTTGGATGCTCGATTTCTCCGCCGAAGGCGCATTTCTCCTTTCGGCGCATCGCAACACAGGTCAACAAAATGCTGAGAGCTTGATTTCCCCGCTCGAGGGGCACTTCTCCCGCTCGAGCGGAAGACAAAAATCTGGAAAAATGCAGGTTGTGTTCCAAGTTCAAAACTCAACTTTGATGCTCCCAATTCGATCCTCTTGGGCCCATTTTCTGGAAAACTCTTTCAAACACATAGAATAACACGTTTTAAAGCTCAATTTAAGAAATCAAGGCCCAAGGGTGTTTCAATTAAACTCAATTTCAAACTAATTTTCAAGAACAACAGGCAAACATGACATGCATGAGTTTTTAACCAAATTCAAGGTTCAAATCTTGCTCCAATGAGCTCAATAGTTGGAAAACAAAATGAAAACATGGACTTGTTAGAAATATGAGCATGCATGTACAATCCATCATGAATTCAACTTCAAAATGCACCAAAATGGCCATGCATGCATGAATTCAAGCATAATTCAACCTCTATGCACTAAATCATGGCTTGATTCTACAATGGAGCCTAGAACATGCAAGATGAAGCTTGAGACAACAAGAAGAAGATAGATTTTCTTACCTAAGTCTTGTATTCAAGGTTTATGAGCTAAATTAGCAAGTCTACTTCAATCTCCTTCAAGATGTCAAAGCTAAATCAACAAGAACAATTCTCTCTCTCTCTCTCTAACTCTCTTCTTGGTCGGCTGTGATGTTCAAATGTGGCTGATGAAATGAGTTGATTCAAGTGTAATATGGGATTAAAGTGTTGACATAGTGGGCCACTAGGTGTGGCATAATGGTAAATAAGTCAAACTCTTCAATTAGTCAATATTTAATCTAATTTAAACATACCAAATCACTTTTCAGATAATTATACCATAAAATCACATAAATTCCACTGATCATAGAACACTAAACGGTTTCTAATTCGGCAGCCGATAAGGCCTTCAATTAGCAGTTTAAATATAAAACACGAACAGATATGTAATCAATCAAACAGATAAAATATGCAATACAATAGATAAACTCGATCAATTCAGTTTCAGTTTCAGTCAGTCGATTCAGTATCTTATTCAGTTCACTTATCAGTCATAATCAGTTCAGTTTATCAGTAATCGGTGGTTAATCGGAAATTAGTAACGAGGGTTGTTACAGTCTCCCCTCCTTAAAAAGAGTTTAGTCCTCTAAACTCGAGTTACCTTCATTCTGGAAGAAAACAGGATTCAGTGGAAACAAATCAGGATATCTCTTGGCCATGTCATCTTCCCTTTCCCAAGTGGCATACACACCACCATGGTTCTGCCAGTCCACTTTCACCAATGGGATCTCTTTGTTTCTGAGTTTCTTGATCCGTCGGTTTACAATCTGTATGGGCTGTTCCTCGTAAGTGTAGTCATCACTCAACACTATCCGAGTAGGCTCAATCACATGGAAAGGATCCCGGAGATAATCTCTCAACATAGATATGTGGAAGACATTATGCATATGCTCCATCTCAAGAGGAAGTGCAACTTGATACGCCACCGGATTGATTTTCTCAATAATCTAATACGGTCCGACATATCTTGGCGCTAACTTGCCTTTGACTCCAAAACGAGTCTGGCCTTTCATTGGTGTCACTTTCACAAACACGTGATCACCCACTTCATACTCTCTATCCCGTCTTCTGACATCCGCATAACTTTTCTGTCTACTCAGACGCTTTTATCTTTTCAGTTGTTTCATTCACGATCTCGGGCCCAAGCAAAGGCCTATCTCCAACTTCCGCCCAGCAAATTGGAGATCTACACTTTCTGCCATACAATGCCTCGAAAGGCGCCATTCCAATACTCGAATGGTAGCTGTTGTTGTAGGCGAATTCAGCCAACGGCAAATGACTTTCAGCTTCACGAAAATCAAGGACACTCATTCTCGAGATCCTCTAAAGTCTAGATGGTCCTTTCGATCCCCATCCGTTCGAGGATGATAGGCACTACTCAAATTTTAATTCAAGACTCAATGCGGTTTGTAGGCTCGCCAACCTCTATGTAAACTTGAATCACCTAAAACAATAGACATAGTAATTCGTGCGCCTAACAATTTCATCAATATAAATAACAGCCAATTTGTCCGCATTATAAATTGTCTTGACAAGTAGGAAGTGAGCAGATTTAGTCAGTCTATCAACAATAACCCAAATAGAGTCCATACCTTTTCTGGAGCGAGGTACCCAACGATGAAATCCATCGTGATATGCTCCCATTTCCACTCCGGTATGGGTAAGGGTTGCAGTAAGCTCGCGGGTCGCTGATGTTCAGCTTTGACTTGTTGGCAATGAAGACATTTCGACACAAAGTCGGCAATTTCCTTCTTCATTCCCGGCCACCAGAAATTCTGTTTCAGATCTTGGTACATTTTCGTGTTCCCGGGTGGATCGAAAACTTCGAACTGTGGCCTTCCTGCAGAACTCTTCTTTTCAATTCAGTGTCATTTGGTACACACAGTCTATCTTGAAATTTCAATACATTGTTCTCAAATTTGAACCCCGGTCTCGGTTTTGAATTTCTTTCTTCAATAATCTTCTTCAAGTAATCATCCAGTTGTTGTTTTTCTTTAATTTCCTCTGTCAATGCTGGTTGAGCAGTAATGACAGCTATTGTTCCGCCTTGTTCTCTCAAAACAATTTCAATTTCAGACTTTTTCAGATCATGAAGCAATTCTTTCTGCCCGGTGAGCAAACAAGCTAAGTTGACAATTGACTTTCGGCTCAATGCATCGGCAACAGTGTTAGCTTTTCCCGGATGGTACAAAATCTGTAGGCCATAATCTTTGATCGATTCCCACCATCTCATTGCCTCATATTGATTCTTTTCTGGGTGAAAAAGTACTTCAGGCTCTTGTGGTCGGTATACACTTCACATGTTGCTCCATACAAATAGTGACGCCAAATTTTTAATGCAAACACTACTGCTGCCAGTTCCAGGTCGTGGGTTGGGTAGTTCTTTTCATGTGGCCTCAGTTGTCGGGAAGCATAAGCGATAACTCTCCCATTCTGCATTAAAACACACCCCAAACCCTTATGAGAAGCATCACTAAATACAGTATAACCATCCATACCTGAAGGTAGAATCAGAACCGGTGCAGTCACAAGTCGGGTTTTCAATTCTTGAAATGCTGATTCCCGTTGGTCAGTCCAGTCAAATGGTATCCCTTTCTGTGTCAACTGAGTCAGTGGTAAGGCAATCTTGGAGAAATCTTTGACAAATCTTCTGTAATATCCAGCCAATCCCAAAAAGCTTCGGACTTCGGTTACATTCGTTGGTCTAGGCGATTCACTACGACTTCAACTTTCATGATCAACAAAATTCCATCTTTGTTAATAACATGCCCCAAAAACATAACATGATCAAGCCAAAATTCACATTTAGACAATTTAGCATACGCTTTTTGTTCTCTTAAGGTTTGCGGGCAAGTCTCGAGATGGTGTTCATGTTCTTCTCTAGTCTTAGAATAAATCAAGATGTCATCAATGAATACCACAATGAAATCATCAAGGCATGGTTTAAAAATTCATTCATGAGGTCCATAAATGCAGAGGGCATTCAGAATCTCGAACGGCATAACTAAAAATTCATAATGGCCATACCTCGTTCTAAAAGCAATTTTATCGATGTCTTCCGGTTTGACTTTCAGTTGGTGATACCCCGATCTGAGATCAATCTTGGAAAACACTTGTGCACCTTGTAACTGGTCAAATAAATCATCAATACGCGGTAATGGATATTTATTCTTTACAGTTACCTTGTTCAGTTTGCGGTAATCAATACACAGTCTCAGTGAGCCATCTTTCTTCTTTACAAACAAAATAGGTGCACCCCACGGTGAAGTACTGGGCCTGATGAACTTCTTGTCTAACAATTCTTGCAATTGCACTTTCAATTCCTTCAGTTCAGTTGGGGCCATTCTGTAAGGAGCTTTAGATATCGGCTGTGTACCCGGAATCACATCCACAGTAAATTCAATTTCCCTGTCAATCAAATCTCCTGGAAAATCATCTGGGAATTCTCTGACTATAGGAATATAATTCACATCAGTTTTAACACTATCATTAGTAGGCACAGTCAGCACAGAACACAGATATCCTTTACACCCCTTTTTAATCAGTTTAACAGCTTTCATAGAAGAAATTAGATACGGAGGAGGTACTACTCCACTCCCATTAAACACAAATTCAGGCAAACCCGGTGGACAGAAAACTACTTGTTTTGTTACACAGTCTATAGTGGCATGATATTTTTGTAACCAATCCATCCCCAATATTACATCAAAGTGATCAACATTCAATGGCAGTAAATCAATAAATAGATGCATATCCCCAACAATAATCTCACAGGCAGGATACATATATGCACATGTCATGGATCCCCCAACAGGTGATGATACTAACAATGATAGTTCATGGGTTCTAAGGGTCTATTCAATTTACGAAAAAAGCATGCGATACATACGAATGTGTAGACCTTAATCAATCAACACATATGCATTTTGAGCACAGATAGAGAGGATACGATACAACAGCCTCAAGAGTTTTGCACGTCTCCCAAGACTAGGGCGAATACTCGGCCCTGCCTCATAGGCTCTTTCCCGGTAACTTTGGGGTTCGGTTTTGGTGTTAATGATGTCAAGGCTTTTACTACCGGCTTATGGGGCAGAGGGACGCTTTAATTTCAGGCCCACCTTGCCACACTAAAAAAACTCGAAACCCGTAGCAAACCCCTTTGTGCTTATTGCCACATACGGAGTAGGGTGGAGTAAACCCACTCCCTTGGCTGGGCTAGTCGTCGACCCCGTATTCTGTTTCTTGGTTGCTGGGTTATACTTGCCTTTCTTGAATTTGAAACCCTGCCTTTTACCTTGCCACTCAGTCGTTGGTGTTTCAGATTGTTTCACTGCTGCAATATTCGACTCGGCCATCAATGCCCGGTCGAGAACACCTACATAAGTCGGTAACTTCAAGACACTTATTCTGTCCAGTATAACAGCACTAAGGCCTCCTTCAAACCTTCTAGCCTTCTTATATTCGGTGTCCACCATATGTGGTGCATATCTAGCAAGTTCGGTGAATTTCTTCTCATACTCGGCAACAGACATTTTGCCCTGTCTCAGTTGTTCAAACTCCGTTACTTTTCTGTCCCTGATGCACTGGGGAAAATACTTTTCAAAGAAGGACTCCTTAAACTGAGCCCATGTCACTACAGCGTTAGTATCGCGGACCAGCATCCACCACCTTCTGGCCTCTTCTTGCAAGGTGAAGGTAGCTAACAATACTTTATTTGCTTCCGAGCAGGGAAAAACCTCAAACAGCTTCTCAGTCTCAAGAACCCAAGCTTCAGCCTTTAACGGTTCTAAGCCTCCCTGAAAGGACGGCGGTTTCATCTTGCTGAATTTCTGAGTCAATGCAATAATGTCCACCTCATTAGCATTCACATTTCAGACATTCTATTCGGTTGCCCGAGGAGGAGGAGGAGGAGGAGGTGGGGGCTGTTGGTTCGGTTGTTGATCTAGTCTTTCAATTATCAGTCCCATCATTTGTTCAAGTCTGGCCATTCTGGCCTCAGAGGATGATGATTCAGGTTCATTTGCAGTGTTTGCGTTATCCATTTCACTATAAGCAGTTATAACAGTTATCATCATAAGCAGTTGTACTATTACACAGTTTAACATTCTAACATAACTTCAGTCACTCATAAGCACACACTTTTCAAGTTCATGAGATGCCTTAATTGCTTTTCTAGGACACCCTATAGCTCATTTGGACACGTGTGTGCGGTATAACTCGTGGTAAGTATCGCTCTGATACCACTCTGTCACGACCCAAACCCGGCCCTATGGGTTTAGCACCGTAACTGGCCAGTAATCCGAGATTACCGAAGGCTTGCTGAACAGTAATACAGTTAAACAGAGTACAGGGCCTGGCGGAAGCCACTACAGTAAATAACTAGTGTCCATTGAGCTGTGAAAATCTGTATGCCAAAAACATTTTTCATGCATTCATATAGATCAGAACAGTACAGTCTATATACAGTCTATACAATCATACACAAACATTCGGTACGGGGACCCAATCCCTCGATAGCAGTACAGTAAAACAGTAGACAGTCTATACAGTAGTACAAAACAGTAGGGAGACCGATGGGGACACAAAAACACCCCAAGCCATAGCATGGCAACTCGGAACCTCGCAGTGAGGCACATAGGCTGGCTTGACAAAACTGGGGACCTACCCACGCTCCTAGCTCCGGTCTGGCTGCTGAGAACCTACATATATATATATAAACAGTGAGCTAAAGCCCAGTGAATAACATAATGCGTAAAGAGGTTGTGAATGAATGTCCTTACAGTAATGAAATCAGTTCATTAAACAGTATTTCAGTCTTTCAGTATTTCAGTCAATCAGTCATATGTGGTACACCCATTAGCCTATAAACAGTAGGTCCAAAAAGGACCGGGTCTTAACAGACCCCACAGTAATGATGGCCATCAATCAACAAACAGTATGGTTCCACAAGGGAACCGACAGAGCTCTGTAACAGTACAGTAAACAGTAAGTGCTAAGGATGCCACAATACAGTTCAGAATACAGGACATACATTCATTCAATAAATAATATCAGTTCAATAAACAGTTCAGTTCAGTATTCAAAAGATAACCATTTGAACATATCTTTACACAATTGTTACTCACAGAGATTGGGCTATAGCAGCTAGAGCGCGTCCCCGAGAGCCAACCCTAAACAGTTAACAAATTGAACACACTCTAAGTTTAACAGTTGGGAAGTATAATAATTAACTCCCTAGTATGCCTCGGTGTGTTCTACATCTATCCTCATTAAGATGTCTTAAACTAGGCCTAAGGATGCCTAGGATGGAATGAGGATGCGAAAATACACTTAGAAAACAATTCCAGAATTTTCAGTCAAACAAGGCCTCCGCCCGAGCGCAGGTTTCCCCGCTCGAGCGGACAAGCAAAACAAAGGTCCCCGCTCGAGCGTCAACTTACCCGAAAGCGTGACACTAATCCTCCGCCGGCGCACATTCTTCGCCGGCGGTGATGAAACGATGCAAGATCTTTGGATGCTCGATTTCTCCGCTCGAGCGCGCATTTCTCGCTTCGAGCGTCGCAACACAGTCAACAAAATCTCGAGAGCTTGATTTCCCGCCGGCGGCACTTCGCTTCGGCGGAAGACAAAAATCTGGAAAAATGCAGGTTGTGTTCCAAGTTCAAAACTCAACTTTGATGCTCCCAATTCGATCCTCTTGGGCCCATTTTCTGGAAAACTCTTTCAAACACATAGAATAACACGTTTTAAAGCTCAATTTAAGAAATCAAGGCCCAAGGGTGTTTCAATTAAACTCAATTTCAAACTAATTTTCAAGAACAACAGGCAAACATGACATGCATGAGTTTTTAACCAAATTCAAGGTTCAAATCTTGCTCCAATGAGCTCAATAGTTGGAAAACAAAATGAAAACATGGACTTGTTAGAAATATGAGCATGCATGTACAATCCATCATGAATTCAACTTCAAAATGCACCAAAATGGCCATGCATGCATGAATTCAAGCATAATTCAACCTCTATGCACTAAATCATGGCTTGATTCTACAATGGAGCCTAGAACATGCAAGATGAAGCTTGAGACAACAAGAAGAAGATAGATTTTCTTACCTAAGTCTTGTATTCAAGGTTTATGAGCTAAATTAGCAAGTCTACTTCAATCTCCTTCAAGATGTCAAAGCTAAATCAACAAGAACAATTCTCTCTCTCTCTCTCTAACTCTCTTCTTGGTCGGCTGTGATGTTCAAATGTGGCTGATGAAATGAGTTGATTCAAGTGTAATATGGGATCAAAGTGTTGACATAGTGGGCCACTAGGTGTGGTATAATGGTAAATAAGTCAAACTCTTCAATTAGTCAATATTTAATCTAATTTAAACATACCAAATCACTTTTCAGATAATTATACCATAAAATCACATAAATTCCACTGATCATAGAACACTAAACGGTTTCTAATTCGGCAGCCGATAAGGCCTTCAATTAGCAGTTTAAACATAAAACACGAACATATATGTAATCAATCAAACAGATAAAATATGCAATACAATAGATAAACTCGATCAATTCAGTTTCAGTTTCAGTCAGTCGGTTCAGTATCTTATTCAGTTCACTTATCAGTCATAATCAGTTCAGTTTATCAGTAATCGGTGGTTAATCGGAAATTAGTAACGAGGGTCGTTACACGAAATCTCAGGAGGATATCTATAATTTAGCCAAACCTCAAGGGAGGTATATGTAATTTGCCCTTTTGATTTCTTCACTTTTAATTGTGACAATAATTTTTTCACACTTTAAGTCAAGTTACAATCTTACTATTCTATCCATCTATCACTAATGAGATTGACTAAAATTAAAAGTGAAAGGGACTAAAGTGAGATTTTAGTGAAAGTGCAATGACTAAAATGATATTTTGATAAAAATATAGGGGTGTTAATGAGACAAGGAAAAAAAAAAAAAAAAAGAGAGTCACGTTTAGCTCATAAAAAAGTTTGGTAGATTGACAGAAAGATGACATTACAACTTTACTTAAAGTGTAGAAGGTTAACTGCTATAATTGAAAGTGAATAAATTAAAATGTGATTATGATAAAAATACAGTGGTGCTATAAAATCCGGGCGAGATAATCAATGTTTTTCAATTTTGTATTTATTGCTGATGCATATTCAATTATTGGAATCCCAGGACAGCAACATCATGATCCACGAGTTCACACGTTTTTAACTAACTCCCTCCTCTCAAATAAATAAAAAAATACTACAATGTGTCTAAAAAAGATCAGAGATAGATTAGACCGTTTTTTAATTATAAAACTTTACGTTAGAGTTTCATAATCAACTAGAATTGGCAGCTGTTTCACGAGTTTGGTGATCACTTCATATCCAGAATGATTTATTAATGCAGAAGTGAGATTATTGCACCATAGCTATGGGTTGCGATGAGAGATAGATCGTGAAGGTGTTTGGTGGTGGTGATTGTTTGGTAATATCTCGTTGTCGCTTATTATGGGAAAAGCAAAAACAAAAACAAAAAAATCGGTGTTGTGACTAATATGCATCCTTTTACTTCGAATTTCTGACTCAGTTACTTATTATTTTGCTATAATTCACCCAAACTTAAGGTAGGTGGACTTGGAATAATGCCTAAATGAAAGGCTAGGTGGAAAGTCATTATTGGTCCAGTTTACCCAAAATAAATTATGAAAAATTATGTTTCAGTTAGACAACGAAACATTAATTTTATTTTTTATGATGGGTATGGTCTAGTCTTTTGAATGGTGTAAGTTATTTTTTATTTTTTTATGTTTAGTGCAAATCTTTTTTTGTATGCCAAACTTGTATCAAAAAAAATTTCTCCCATAATATAATTATTTTTAAATTGTCCCACTTATTTATAATTTTCCCAATAAATTAAGGCAAGTAGATAATAATGATTGTTTAAGTCTACAAGCTTTCGATAAGCCAACAAATGAAGCATGTAACTCGTGGGCGGTATGTTATATATATATACATATGTTATTGTATAATAGCATCAATAATGTCACTCATGTTGTCAAGTGTTTTATCCTTATTTTTTTCTTTTTTTAATTTTTGTGTTGCTTGTGACCACTATTTTTTAGCCAAACTAATACTACATTAACATTTTTGTGTTTAATTGTCTAATGTCTTTTTTTTTTTATCAGCAAAAAAAAAATTCATTAACAGTATAAAATTATAGGTACAGGAAGATGATATGCATCGAGAGAGATTCGGAAAGTACAAATTACCCCTACTACTGCTACTCGCATCCATACAACCAACCCCTTGGCCTCATGATTTTTTAAACAAAAAAAAGTTAAGAAAGACTTAACTAAAAAATAAAATATATGAATCCCCACAAAATCAATCCACATAACCCAAAACTAAAAACCAACACCAAAACACACAAGCTACTCCTGCATTCCTTTTTTCAACAAACTAAAATTTTCTTTTTCAACACCCAAGCTGCTGCATTCAACCTAAATATTTTATTTTATTCATCGAAACTGCTGCACTCCCAATGCCCACACAATCCAAACTAAAATCTTTTCAACAAAGCTGAGATCCACGCCAGACAACGCTATACCATCTCTTTTCCACAGAGCCAATGCCCACACCTCCCAAATATTTTGTTCACCAAAGCCAAGACCCACGCCAAACAACATTATACCATAGCATCAAAAAAGCATTCCGCACGCTCCGCTGATCCGACCGATAACGTTGTTGGTGTCCAGCACCATTTCTCCACTGCCCAAATGGAGAACCCACTTGAAGAGAAGTGGGGGTGGTAAGTGGGGATGGCACCTCCCCATTAATGTGGGTGGGGTTGGCCACCTCCCCACTAAATGTTTGTGGCTCTCCTCTTCCTCAATTGTGTATAAATTGAGGTGAGAAAGAGAGGTTTAGCAAAACATAGAAATAAGAGATTACAGTGTGTGTAATCTAAGAGATTGTGAGAAGTGAGAGTGCTATAGTGTGTAAGTGAGGTGTGAGTGTGTAAACTCCCTCTCGAAAAATTCTATAGTGGATAACTCTACGTAGACGTAGACAATTACCGAACCACGTAAATATTCTTATGTTATTGTATGTGATTGATTTCTGGTGTCTCACAGTCCCAACAAGTGGTATTAGAGCCGAATCGGTTGTGTTTCGAAAAAACAGAGTCCGTTTTTCGAAATTGCCAAAAATCAAGTTGCTTGAAATCAGGTTTTGAGTATACCAGGAGCAAGGTCTCGAAGAGAGGAATCCAAAACTACAAAGCAAAGTCCCAGAAGCCAAGTCACGTGCCCACACACACCACCTAAAGAAAGTGCGTGAACACTAGTCTCATCACGCGCCTCTACGCGCCGTTCAAGCAGCCGGTGCGTCATACCGCGTCTCAAGGAAAAAGACGACCACGCCATCGCCACGTCATCGCCCAGTCAGCGCCACGTGTCTGCCATGTCAATGACACGTATCAGACACATGTCAGCCATGTCAGCCCTTCAGTTGACTAGTCAACCTACAGAAGGAATGATCCAGTGCTTCGCGGCTAAGATACACCTACAGATCAGAACCGTCCAAACTATTTTAGCTCGATTTGAGTCATTCTGAGGCCGTTTTTTATAATCAATTTCGCTTTACCGCCAATAAAAAAAAAAAAAAAAAAAAAAAAAAAAAGAAACACAATGAATTAACTTAAAAAGTAAATTATTATTATTACAAGCCTGTACAAAAGAAAAAAAAAAAACTTTTTTAATACTCAAATCCATGCAATATCATCATATAATCAATCACAACATTTTTCATCCATTAAAAGTTTTACAATATGTATGGTAAAAAAAAAAAAAAACAATTATAACCAAAACCACGAGCTTAAAAAAGAGAAAAAAGCGTTTGTATGTTTTGTATGTATTATTATATATAAAAAAACAAAAAAAAAAAAAAAAAAATAGCATATATTTTCTATTTATTACTTTAAGAGTTTTATTTAAAAAATAAAAAAAATAAAATAAAATATATTTTTTTTTTTTTTAATAAAAAAATAAAAATAAAAAAAAAACTTTTTTTCAGCAAGAATATATTTCAATTTTTTTCAATTGAAAACACAAACAAAATATAAAAACAAATTAAAACAAATTAAAAAAAATAAATCTTATAAATTACTAAAGGTGCTCGTGTTTTGGCGGTTTTTTTCAAAAGAACTTTCAACTCGTCAAATCCGCCAAATTGGCGAGTGGAGAAAATCAATCATAACATCGCTTTCGTCATCACGCATCCGTCCAAAATGCGGCGGATCGGTTCGGTTCGGTCGGTTTTGGCGGATCGGTATATCCGCTACTCACCCCTAGTTTTTTACGATCCAATAGTACTTTCCAACTATTTGGAGTATTCCAGACACATTTGTATGGTCAGATTTTGCAAATTAGATTTCAAAAATTTTCAGTTTGTATTTGGACAATCCAAAGTGCTTTTCTGGCTAATTTGACTAGTCTGAACTCAACAGCGAAGCCTGTTTTTCAGACAGAGATTATTTTCTGTATAGACAAGTGTTGATAAGGGAATCACCGTCGCCTTCAGGATGAATGTTCAAGTTGACTCCTTCTAATTATGCAATTTGGAGGTCACGGATAGAAGACACCTTGTATTATAAAGACTTATTTGACCCTATTTTTATAAAAAAAGGTTAAACCAGAAGCAGTGAAGGATGATGATTGGATAAAGATGAACTGCAAGACTATCAGTTGTATCAGACAATGGATAGACCACGGTGTGTACCATCATGTCGTTGAAAAGACAAATGTCTATGCTCTATGGACAATGTTAGACGACATGTACCGGTCAAAGACCGCTCGGAACAAAGCCTTGGTGATGAGAAGGCTTGTCAATTTGAAATTAAAGAATGGTATGTTTGTCGCTGAGCACACCAGTGAATTCAGACGTCTGGTAAATCAACTTGCAACCGTCAAGATGCATTTAGACGATAAAATGCAAGCCGTCCTACTGCTCAGTTCTTTACCGGATAGTTGGGAGATGTTGGTGGTTTCTCTCAGCAACTCTGCACCAGAAGGGAAGCTGACCATGAGCATGGTCACAGACGCCATGTACAATGAAGAGACAAGGCGAAAAGACTTGGGTGGAGATCAATCCCATGCCCTCGTCACAGAAAATAAAGGTAGAGGCAGAGGTAGAGATAGAGGAAGAAGCAAAAGTAGATGACGCAGCAGAGGAAGATTTCAAGACAGAGGGAAATCCAAAGAAGGTACGAACCGGTCGAAGTTTAAATGTTACCATTGTGGCTAAGAGGGTCACATAAAGAAATACTGCTATGCCTTAAAGGGAGAACAAAAACAATGCAATAGACAACCAAAGACTGAAGATAAGAACACTGTAGTTACTGTCTCGGAGGATATTGCATTATTCTTTGTTGAAGAAGAAAAATGCTTCCACATGTCAGACAACGACACCGAGTGGGTGGTAGATACAGCAGCTTCCTACCACGCCACACCCCGGAAGGAGTTATTCAGTACATACCAAGCTGGAGATTTTGGTACAGTGAAGATGGGAAACTCCAATTTTTCAAAGATTGTGGGAATTGGTGATGTTCGTATCCAAACCAAAGTTGGGTGCACGATGGTGTTGAAAGATGTTAGGCATATTCCCGATTTACGCCTGAATCTTATCTCAAGGATAGCCTTAGATCGACAAGGCTATGAGAACTACTTCGGCAAAGGCATGTGGAAGTTGAAAAATGGATCTCTGGTGGTAGCCAGAAAATAGGCAAGTGGCACGTTGTACAAGACTCATGTGGAGGTGCATTCAAATAGCCTCAACGCAATAGAAGATGAGGCATCACCAAATTTGTGGCATAAAAGGCTGGGTCACATGAGTGAGAAAGGGTTGCAAATTCTGGCAAAGAAGTCGCTTATTCCCTTTGCCAAAGATGCGAAATTGAACCCTTGTGACAATTGCTTGTTTGGGAAGCAACATAGAGTCGCTTTCCATTCATCATCCAGAAGACAATCAGAGTTGTTGAGCAGAGTATACTCTGATGTATGCAGTCCCATAGAAGTGGAATCTTTGGCTGGTAGAAAATACTTCCTGACGTTTATTGATGATGCATCACGAAAGGTATGGGCTTATGTCCTAAGAACCAAAGCTGAGGTGTTCTAGCATTTTCAAACATTTCATGCTATGGTGGAAAGAGAGACCGGAAACAAGCTGAAGTGTCTCTGAACAGACAATGGAGACGAGTACATGTCAAAAGAGTTTGAAGCCTACTGTGCTACTCGCAGCATCCGACATGAGAAGACTGTTCCTAGAACCCCACAACACAATAGTGTAGCCGAAAGAATGAACCAGACCATTGTGGAGAAGGTCAGATGTATGCTAAAAATGGCAAAGTTACCAAAGCCATTTTGAGGAGAAGCTGTTCGTGTTACATGCTATTTGATCAACAGGTCACCATCAGTTCCACTAAATTTTGACATTCCAGATAAAGTATGGTCTGGAAAAGAGATTTCTTACTCTCACTTGAGAGTGTTTGGGTACAAAGCATTTGCACATGTATCCAAGGAGCATAGACAGAAGCTGGATGATAAAGCTACTCCATGCATCTTTATTGGCTATGGAGATGAAGAATTTGGATACAAATTATGGGATTCGAAAAACAAGAAGGTCATTCGAAGCCGAGATGTGGTATTTCAAGAAGGCCAGACCTTAGAAGACCTTGGGCAACCAGCCAAACCCAAAGTTAATGATGTTTTAGAAATTGTTCCCAATCCTGCACCATCACAGCATGCCACTGATAAAGAAGAGTTGCTGCAGCATGCAGCCAATGATGTAGAGTTGCAGGATGGATTGCCAGAAGAAGATGATCTAGAAGAAGAGGGTGTGGAGCAAAGGGAGCCACAACCCCCTCCGCCAGAGACTGTTGGTCCACAGTTACGAAGATCAACAAGAGAGTCTAAGCCGTCATCAAAATACCCAACTTCTGATTATATTTTGCTTACTGATAAGGGGGAGCCAGAAAGTTTTCAAGAAGCTCAGAATCATAAGGAGAAGAGTAGCTGGCATCAAGCTATGCAAGAAGAGATGCAGTCCTTGCAGAAGAATCAAACTTATGATTTGGTAAAACTTCTCCAGGGTCGAAAACCATTGCAGAACAAATGGGTGTTCAAGTTGAAGAAAGATGGCAGCAGAAAGCTAGTCAAGTATAAGGCTCGATTGGTTGTCAAAGGTTTCGAGCAGAAGAAATGTATTGATTTTGACGAAATCTTCTCGCCAATTATGAAAATAACATCCATTCGAGTAGTTTTGGAACTAACAGCCAGTTTGAATTTGGAACTTGAACAAATGGATGTGAAGACGGCATTTCTCCATGGTGATTTGAAGGAAGAAATTCACATGGAGCAACCAGAAGGTTTTGAAGTAAAAGGGAAAGAAAACTTAGTTTGCAGATTGAAGAAGAGTCTTTACGGCCTCAAACAAGCGCCTAGACAGTGATACGAGAAGTTTGACTCATTCATGGTGGGTCATGAGTATAAGAGAACTGCTATAGACCAGTGTGTCTATGTCAGGAAATTTCCCGATGGAAACTTCATCATACTCCTGCTCTATGTTGATGACATGCTGATTGTTGGACAGGATGCCACAGCAATCAGATCACTGAAGAAGGAGTTATCACAGTCCTTTGACATGAAGGACCTAGGCCCTGTACAGCAAATGTTGGGCATGCAAATTGTGCGTGACAAGAAAGCCAAGAAATTATGGCTGTCACAGGAGAAGTATGTTGAACGGGTGATTGCAAAGTTCAACATGAAAGATTCCAAGCCAGTCAATACTCCGCTAGCTAATCATTTCAAGCTGAGCAAGAGTTCTTGTCCCCTCTCTACTAAAGAAAGAGAAGAGATGGAGGCTATTCCCTACTCATCCACCGTAGGGAGTTTGATGTATGCAATGGTGTCCACTCGACCAAATATTGCTTATGTTGTTGGAGTAGTAAGCAGATTCCTTTCCAATCCAGGAAAAGAGCATTGGGAAGCAGTCAAGTGGATTCTAAGGTACCTCAAGGGTACAGCAAAAATGTGTTTGTGCTTTAGAGATGCTAAACCAGTCTTGGAAGGCTATATGGATTCCGATATGGCAGGAGATCTTGATAGTAGAAAATCTACATTAGGATTTCTGTTCACTTTCGCAGGGGGAGCTATGTCTTGGCAGTCCAAGTTGCAGAAGTGTGTTGCTTTATCCACAACTGAGGCAGAATATATTGCCGTAGTGGAAGTTGGGAAAGAGATGTTGTGGTTTCAGCGGTTTCTCCAAGAGTTGGGATTAAAGCAAGAAAAGTTCACGGTACATTGTGATAACCAGAGTGCCATAGACCTGAACAAGAATTCGATGTACCATTCTCGAATAGAGCACATTGATATTCGGTATCATTAGATACGCGAAGTGATGGAAAAGCAGTTATTGGAACTGATCAAGATCCATATAGATAAGAATCCAGCTGACATACTTACAAAGGTGGTCTCGAGAAACAAACTTGAAATCTGTAGAGACTTTGCCGGGATGGACTTCAAGTGAGAAGTCAGTTTTCATATAGGCGTGGAGGGGGAGAATTGTTGGTGTCCAGCACCATTTCTCCACTGCCCAAATAGAGAACCCACTTGAAGAGAAGTGAGTGTGGTAAGTGAGGGTGGTACCTCCCCATTAATGTGGGTGAGGGTAGCCACCTCCCCACTAAATGTTTGTGGCTCTCCTCTTCCTCAATTGTGTATAAATTGAGGTGAGGATGAGAGGTTTAGCAGAACACAGAAATAAGAGATTACAGTGTGTGTAATCTGAGAGATTGTGAGAAGTGAGAGTGCTATAGTGTGTAAGTGAGGTATGAGTGTGTAAACTTCCTCCGGAAAAATTCTATAGTGGATAACTCTCCGTGGACGTAGGCAATTGCCGAACCACGTAAATATTCTTGTGTTATTGTGTGTGATTGATTTCTGGTGTCTCACAGTCCCAATAAACGTTCCACGGCCGGAAAACTCCATAGCCAACAGCTCCATGGTTGGACAACTTCCAAGGACAATACCTAAGGGCCAACTTCTAAGCAAACACCTGCACAAAAAACTCACACTGGAAAAGCGTCGCCGAGCACAAACCGGGTTGCATCGAAACCTCCCTGCTCAGAACACAACCGCTGAGACCGAACAACACAAGCACTGAAACACAACCGCTGCAGAAACACACCCATTGACACCAAACAAACCGTTGAGACACCTCCATATACCGAACTACAGCTGAGACATCTCCATACATTTGGATGAAGTTCACCCCTCAAACTCTCACTCGAAGAGGAGCGCTCGAATGAAAACCAAACAGGTCTGGATCGACTTCGACACCCGTGTTTCCCCCCAAACAAAGCATCGATACTTCTCTATAAATATGAACCAAATTCACCCCTCAAGCTCCTACTCACAAAAGAGCGCTTGAATGAAGATCCTAACCAAATCTGGATGTCCTCTATGCCGGTCCAACACCAATCACCTCCTCTAAATTGACCCTTATTCCAGGCATCCCTTGATGAAAACAACACACCACTACCCTAATGAATCATCTAAACCGGGCCCCGAAACACCAAAAACTAAGATCTACAGCAATACACAAAGCACACCTAGGTGGGAAAATAATAGGGGAATCAAGTTTATTAAAAGGAAAACTAACAAACAAACGCAGGAAAGAGCTAGGCCAGCCGACCGCCACAGCCAAAGGCAGCGGCCGGCTGACCCAAAATAAGATCTGGAAGAAAGTTTTTAGAGAGAGAGAGAGAAAGAATTTTTTAGAGATAGAGAGAGGATGTGAGATTCGCGACTATAGGGTTACTTGCCATGTTAATTGTCTAATGTTATCATGAGTTCTTGAAGGTAAAGATGACATGGCAATAATTCATTGGATGCCCTAAACTAAATTCATGTGAAAATGTGACCAATCAGAGTATCTTTAATGGTTGAATAATTATTGTTAGATTTAGCAACGAAAAATGATAAAATGATATATTTTATCAATGTTGTTCTAATAGTATAAATGTTATTTTTCATATTTTTCTCACAAGATGCCAAATTGAAATGTTGTACGTGGATCTAACTATTAGAGGTGTAGATACAAATGACTTTTGGCTGAAGTTTGTGCTAAATTTGGCATAAGGTGCAATAAAGTAAAATTATAACAGAATTTATACCTAAAAAATAAACTAAAAGTTGAGCTTCATTATTGATATAATTTTGGGAGATTGACCAATAAATTTTATATTTTGGATTCGTCACATTGTAATTCATATAATTTCATATTTTTTTTCTTGTGATCCATTTAGTCCTTTTTGATGTGTAATGACTCATTTGTCCATCACATTGGAGTATCATATTTGGAAAAAGTACACCAATGAGTTTTTTAGTGTCACATCATACCTGTCACGTTAGAATGTCACATTTGGAAAAAATACACTAAATAGTTTTAAATTTTTTTAGAGTGTCACATCATACCTGTCACGTTGGAGTGTCATGTGTCACATTTAGAAAAAATAAACTAAAGAGTTTTTATTTATTTATTTTTAGTGTCACATCATACCCACTACGTTGTCACATTTAGAAAAAGTACACTAAGAAATTTTTAATTTTCTTGGAGTGTCACATCATACCCGTTGCGTTATTACATTGAAAAAAATAAACTAAGGAGTTTTAATTTTTTTTGAAGTAAAAGTTTTAGAGTGTCACATTAATATCTGCCACATTAGAGTGTCACATCATACATGTCACATTAATAAAAGGATATAGTTGTCCACTAAAATACTACTAAAAATAAAAAATTAAACGGAAAAAAACTCTCCACTAATCGGACTTAATAGATTAATAAGAAAAAACTTGAGACTAATTAAAGTAATTGTTTGTGAGATGGGTTTTATTAATAAATATCCCTATAATTTTCTAGATAATTTGTTAAATATTTTTTTCTAGTAACATTATTGTTTTAACAATAATAAGCCCCACTGAAAAAACTCGTATTACAAAGTGCACAAATGCGACAAGTTAATTATGATAATAAACCATTGCAAGGAAGAAAATTTGAATACAATTTAAAATCACAAAAGTCCACTAAGAGAGGATAGTATTGTAATAAGCTCCGGAACATCTCACAAAAACATTGGCTTAGAGAAACTACTAGAGAGGATAGTAATGGATCCACCTTTGGTACATCTCATAACATTCTCTACGCTTGTACTCTTGAGGTGAGTGCCCTGCTCCCTACAATAATTTTCAAAATTTAATTTTAAAATTTTTAATTTTTTAAATAACACACTTTTTATGAAACATACAAAAATTAATTTCGTATTTTTGAAAATTGTTTGTGCACAGAATTAAAAAATGATGGCTGTTTTAGAACTTTTATTTTTTAACTTCTATGTAAACATGAAAAACAAAAAAACACAACCAAACAGACCTAAGGATCTGCTTGGTTGCATTTTTGTATTCTGTTTTTTGTCTTTATTTTTGGAAAACACATAAATTTGTTTGGCGAATTTTTTTCAATTTTTAAGAAAATATTTAAGAATTGTTTTTGATTTTTTGAAAAAATTGCTTTCATGTAGAAACGAAAAATGATGGGTGTTTCAAACTTTTTATTATTTTGCTTCTTAAAACACAACTTTTTCCTTTGAGTGCTTCATAAAGTCAAAAAATAAATAAATAAATAAAATAAAAAAATTTGAAATTGTGACTTACCAGTACAGTTGCATACGTCAAACGATACCCAGTTTTTGAATACTTGATTGTGTAGCTACATAAAATTGAAAACAAGAAATTTAATTAGACAGATGGCTTTGATTGATCTCTTTGTCAAAAGTTGGTTTTTTTTAGTTTTTTAATTTTTTTAAGCATATAAAGAGGTAAAACTTTTTTACATAGCGAAATGATAAATGCCTGCCTCTTGATATTTGTAAATTATTTTCTATTAATTGACTTTAAAAAAACAGAAGAGGAGATATTGGAATAACAAAAAAAATAATAAAACTGATTTCTCTTGAAATTTGGTAAAAATAAAATAAATCCTATCATTTTAGCGTAATTAAAAATTTAATTTAATTTTAATTTGAAATTGAAATTGAAATTGAAAATATGTTTTTATATGCTCACCCTCCAACTTCGCCGTCAACTAACCATGGCCGCCAGTCATTAACAATAGTTAAATTTAACAATTTTATCCAATCTTGTGTTCCGGTATTTGGTACAGTTAAATCATGATCACCACTGCAAAAAAACAAGTATTAAAGTTCAATAAAATGTGTCACCCTACTATTATAAGCTCAACTCTAAGAAGTAAATTAATGTGAAAAAGAAAATTATTAGGTAAGCATAGATGGAAATTAATGGTTCAAAATACCAACTTGTATACAAGAACTTGGAGACCATATGAACTGAGATTCTTATGAACATCAATTACAGTTTCCACATTCATTGTGTAATCCAAGCTCTTGTTGCATCTCTTCCAATCTTTAACTGTTCCCTGATAATTAAATTAACCACCATCTCTGAATTAATAAAGTTAATGAAACGTAATCATGTATGAATTTTACAATATATAAAGCAAAAATTTAATCATGTATATATTTAATCAGTCAAGTTAATGTAAATAGCCCTAGATATTAAATTCTTTGAAGATCACATACCTCTGTAACATACAAGGCCTGTTGGACACTCTCATCATTTGCCCAAATATAGGAGAGTGAATAATTGAAATTCTGCATATGTGGATGAATTCATATTATTATTCGGCACATTTCAAGCCCACGAATGGCCTTAGAGAGCGAGAGAGAAAAGAGAAAATTACGTGACACCACATTTCTGGAATTTTGGGAGGTGAGAGAATGAAATTTCCCGATTGCTGCTCTAGTGATCGTCTATCCGTTTCTCCATTTTGATCTGGGGATGCCCAAGTACACTTTGGTTCCAATATATCATTTTTGTTTATATCATGAATCAACTACAAATCAAAAATAAAAATTCTCATCCTTAGTAGGTCTAGAATTTCAAATAATTTTGGTCCTAAAATTGAAATCACCAATGGCTCTCACCTTTGCAATCTTTTGAAGGTTTTCAAAGCACTCTGCTTGGTTTGGATCCACATCATAATAATTAGCATTACAAGTTATTTTGGTCTCCTGTAAAACATTTTTTTAAAACAAGAAAACAAATCAAACCTTGCAATGCTACTGTATGAAAGACCATAATTTTCAATCATACAACATTAGGAATGAAAAAGTAACATACCCAAAAAAAGTATTTAGAAAAGTATCTCGGAAATGAAATGTGTAGTGTAAATTTAAATTTAGTGTGATGTGGGTCACACCCAAAATATCTAATCCACAAATTTCATTTTCTAGATAGTTTTCAAATTACTTTTTTTTGAGTGCGTAATATTGTTAGCACAAACAATCACCTCATAAAGTTCATCAGATATAAACCCCATCCTATGAGAGTATGATATCTTTGAATTTTCATTAATAATTGCATCTGTTCGCGGGCACCCAAAATGTAGCCCTAAAAAACCATTTCAGATTAGAATATTATATTAATATGACAATTATTGTGAAGCAAACATCAAGTATAAATCCCATTGAAACAAAAATTAAAAAATTGCATTGAGGAAGTGGGTTTTTTAGCTTTTTTGGCTTTTTTTTTTTTTTTTTTTTTTTTTTTTATTTTTTGTATTGTTTTATTTTTTTTTTTTTTTTTTTTTTTTTTTTTTTTTTTGAGAGGAGAGTAATGATTATGGATTGGATATTTTATTTTTTTTTTTTAAAAAAAATTTTTGGTTTTCTTTTTAAAAAATAAAAAAAAAGTCCAAAAAAGTTCTCTTATAAGCAATTTGAATAGTGATGTACATAACAAATCTATAATGCACAAATTTATTTGACTAAACCGAGCTTATTAAAGTCACTTGAGTTCTAATATTAGGTTACTTACTTTGAGATTCAAGCGTGGCCTGTCCCCAACAGTATTTCCTATATAAAAAATATATGATTAATCAAAACATGAGCTAATGAGAGTTGAATTAGTTACTAATTGTCATTAGCATTAATAATTAATTTAGTTACCCTCTAATATATGTTGAACTACTATTGGAGCAGATATGCCTGAATAAGAATCAGCCCCAATGAACAACTGATTTTTGAGGTATTTTGGGTGATCAATCAGCCACTGCATTGCAATTCCAAATAAATAGTAAGCACAAGCGGTTAAAAAAAAATAAAGGGTAAATTTTTACTATTTAATTTGATGTTTAGAGTTAATACTGTTCAAATTGAAAAAATAATGATTAAAATAAAATTTGAATCAAATTATAAAAGAGAAAAGTATAATTTACCTAAAAACAAATATAACATAGTTGTGTTAATCCAAAGAATGGTTCATAAGGTTTGCTCATTATTTTTTTTCACTTTGCTTTGAACTTCAAGAGAAATTCCAGCTGTAAAAATAAAAAATAATTATCCCTAGAACAAAATAGACACAAGAATGAGCTTCACTTTTGTAGATTAGACTCCAGGATGAGCTTAGACTCAAGTTTAAAAACTCTTTAGAATCAGTGAGTCATGTAAATAAGTTAAATTTAAACTAATTTCAAAACTGGTTAATTTTTTAAGATTGGTGATAAATTTATAAAAAATCAAATTACTCGAGTTAGATCGATTAAAACTCGTTTAATATCAACTCAAAAATAAAAGAAATTAAATTTAAACACTTCAAGCTTGCTTAGTTTTTAAGCTATATTTCAACAATTTACTATTCAACTCGACTGTTGGTCTACCTTCACAAGGAAGGCATACGTCTGTGCAGCTGATTTTGTGTCGGATGTAGGATATGCACTCAAATTTGTAGCGTAAGAGAAACCTGTGCCCACTGGCGCATCAAGAAATAGTATGCTCGAAGTCTAAAAAATTAATCATTTTTAACCATTGAATAAAAATAAACAAAAAACTAGTAAGCAAACATTTGTGTAAACTTAGGCTTGGGTTTTTGAGCATTTTTTTTTTTTTTTTTTTTTTTTACGAAGGTTAAAAAGAAAAAAGAGAGGGTGGTGTGATGTTTTTAGTTAGTTTTTTTTTTTTTTTTTATTTTTAGCCACTTCCCAAACATAGAAATTATTAAAAAAATATTTTGCAAAAGGAGGGTGAGAAACATTGTATTGAATGAAAGCACCTGAGTCCATGAGTATGGGTAATATTCCAATGTTGGCGTACCTCCCTCATACTCTGTTATGTTGAAAGCTAGTGGACCTACACATTGTCAAACAAAAATTGCAATTGAGGCCATTCTATAACTTTTTAGGATATACTATATGTGGTTTGGTCTTTATTGTTGCTTTGCACTTTTCTTTCTTCTTTGTTTCTTTGTTGTGAAATTTAACTTTACATAAACCTTACACTTTTTTGACCTTTTTTGCCAACCACACCCCATTTACACCTTACACCTACACAACTTATTCTTATCTTTACTTATCTACACTTTTTTTTTTTTTTTTTGTTGTAGTGGCAGCATTTTGCACACCATAAGAAAACTCCTTTGTCTTTTAGTTTAGTTTAAGTGAAATGTCACTTTCATCTCCATAGTTCCAATTTAAATAATTTGATTTATACATTTTAATTTTGTTACAATGTGATTTCTTCTTACATACTGTTCGGATTTGAAACCAAACAAAAAAATTTATGTGCAAAACTAGAGGGATTAAAATGGAATTCAAAATAAATTAAAAAAAACCACTAATAGAAATGGCAAAATTAAAATGAGACAATACTAAATAATTAAGAAAATAAAAAATACTTAAAATTTTAAATTTTAGTCTTTGGATATTAAAAACTCAAACAAATATTTCAAAACTAAAAATAACTAAAACAATTCTTAGACAAAGTAATTGCAAAAATGAACTTTTCTAAGGAAAAAATTATTGGGTTTCTCAGAATTTTTTATTTTATATTTTATTTTAGAAAACACAAAAAAAATAAACAGCCAAAAAAACAAATAAAAAAATGAAAACGAAGCTACAGGGAATGCAATCAACCTCCCTCATGAACACACACATTTGAGCGTAGAAGATTAAAAAAAAAAAGAAGAAGAAGAAGAAGAAGAAGAAGAAGAAGAAGAAGAGGGAGTACCAATTTCATAAATAAGTCCATTGAAAGTAGAGCAACCAGGGCCTCCACTGTACCATAGCAAAAGAGGGTCCACTTTTGGATTCCCTTCTGACTCTATGAAATAGTAAAATAGTTGTGATTCTTCAACTGTAATGTACCTGAAAATCCCCAAATCACCCTTCGTTGTAAATCATTTCAAGCTCAATTACTAAGGCATTGTTTGGTGTAAATTTTTATAAGTTAAAAATCAATAATAACAAATTAGAAGCTAAAATTATTTCTCTCAATTTTTCTATAATAATTTTTTTAATAAATTTTTAATGTTACTTCAAAACTAAAAATGTGTAAATTATGCTTTTTATTACCTTTTAACTTTCACCTTGGTTCGTCAGCTTTTAATTGCAAGAATTAAGTCTATAGAGTTCAACTCAAATTTCAATGTAATTCTACCGCCATTCTGCCATTTAAAAATTGAGTGAAAGTTGAAGTTGAAAAGTTTTAACACCCTTAAAATGTGCTGGCATAGCTATCTCGTAACCACTTTCGCTTCATTTTTTTGAGGTCAAATTTGTTTGTAATTTGTCCTTTTTTTAACAGTGAGTGACAAAAGAGCTACACTAGAACAACAGTCAAATCCTATTGACTAAAGTTACAATTAGAAGATTAGAGGTCAAAGCAAAATTTGAACGAAAATTAGAAGGTGGAAAGTATAATTTACCCAGAAAAACATATATAAATAGCTCCAATAAACTGCACCAAACTAGTTTTAAGAACTAATTAATCCTATATTTATATGAAAGGATTTCCGAAGAGAGAGAGAGAGAGGCACATACCCAGTTTCAAGAGTGAAAGGAAGTTCACCATCAAAGCCTGGTAAGGTCTTGACAATTTGGCCAGAAGACACTACATGTGGAGAGAAAAAGAGCACTAGGAGGAACAGAAGCAACTGCAAACTCACCCAATTATTTTTCTCTGTTAACTTGATAACATACTTCATTGTTTGGCTATATTGCTTCTCTGCCATTATTTCCAAACAGAAATTTGCTTTTTTTTTTATTCATAAAACAGAAATTTGCTTTGTTGGGACATATATACCATTGCAATGCAATGGTGAGTGTACTAGGGGTAGTGCTATCAACATCTTACTCAAAAGTACTATCTTTTGTTTTTCTTGTGATTTTATTATTCAAATGGCAAGAAAAGTTGGTACAACAAACAATGACAATGGAAATACAGTTGCATACCAAAATCTAGATTGGGTCTTGTCTTGACATCATTCAAAAACACTCAGCTCGTTTGGTTTTAGTTTTCAAAAAAATCTACTTCTTTATTTTTCGTATTTTAATATTTTTAATGAATTTTTTTAATATTTTAAGTATTTTTTTTAATTTTTAAACACACCTGACATAAATACACTTCAAAAAAGTATAATATTTGTGAATTTTTTATTAAAAAAATACACTAAATACCAAAAAATACAAAAAAAAAAAAATGAAAATTCATTACATTTTTTGTGTTTTTGTGTATTTATTAATTTTTTAAACATATTTTTCACAAGTATTTTACTATTTAGATACATCTAAGTAAAGTACATCTAAAAAAGTAAAAAAATTACTTAAAATTTAAAAAATATTCACTAAAAATAAAAAATAAAAAATTTAATTTTTAGAAAACTAAACTCAAAAAATTGAAACCAAACACACTGAATAATATGAAGATTGTGTCAAGTGGTGATATATAGGCCAATACTATCTTAAGAAAATCTCAAATAAGCAGGGTAGAAGAAAAAAAAATACTTACACAAAAAAAGAAAAAAACTGCTATCTTAAGGGGAAAATAGCCTGAAAGGTTCAAGGATATTATTATACTTAAAATAAATATGAACCACACTTTTTATTTTTTCTGTGCACTTTTCTTGAAGCATTGTATTTTTGCCACTACTTAAACCTAAGTTACATTACAAAATTATTAGAACATTTCCATCAAACTAGTTATTTTTATTTTTTTTTAGCTAAAATGGTGAGTAAATCACCAAATTTCAGCTCCATTAATAAATTAGATATTAAGTTACTTGCTTAAGTTTTAATGGTTTTGGCTTAACAAATGTAGTTAATAGTTTTAATTAGTTAAACATTAAAAATATGTTATTTTTCATATTTTGGAGTTACTTGCCTTGAGTTTATAAAAAAAAATAGCACAGAGAAAGAATAGAGAATTTGTTGCAGAATGTATGAAAAAATATATAGTCAAAATAGAAAAGCAACTTTTAATTTAAAATATAATAAAAGTTTAACTAGGTTGATGGAACTGCTTCCTATCATCAAATATTTGGATATCATGAGCATGCTTTCACATGAGTTGTCTTTTTCAAAATTATATATGTTTGTCATCAGTGTTTTCAAATGGATTCATCGTCGTTTATCCTAAGAATAGTGCAGCACTTGGATTGAAAACCTTTTGACTGGTTAGTAGTGTCCTTTTACTTTGATTTCGCTGTCGTTCTTTTTCATATGTTTATTGTTAATTGGTAGGTTAAAAACTAGATTAATCCAATAATTTTAACTATATAACTCATTCTATCATCTTTCTCATCTCTTTTGATACCAATAATGCTAAAGAGTGTCATTGAAGTATTGTTTAATATTAAGATTAAAGTAAAAAGTATATTAAAAATAGGTAAAAATGTTAAAAATTAATTGGTGTAGGGGAGAAAAAACCTGGTCATAAAATGAGTTCAAATCCACCATTCAGCCAAACATAGGTAAATTGTTCTAGTATTCGGCATGGAAATGGAGGGAGATAGGATCACCAAGCTACTTTGTGATTGTGTAGTTGGTAATTGACATTCAAGGTTGCAAACTATAAGGGTTCAGCTTCCATTCAAATTGCACACCAAACACGGGGAAAATGATTAAAAAAAGAAAAGGGTAAATTACACTTTGCACCTTACACTTTACATCAAATCCCATTCACTTCAGCCTATTTTAGCCCTTCTATTATTTCAGCCAGGTTTTTTCATTTAGTTAACAAAAACACATAAGGATAAATGATACTTAATTTGCTTACACTTTAACAAAATCTCTTTCACTCCAAATCAAAAAACTTCAACTACAGCAACAAAAAAAAATATACTCTCCTAAACTAAAAAACAGGGCCAAATATGGCTTGACCAAAAAAAGAGAGGGAGAGTTAAAGTGTCACATGTATAAAAGATAAAAAGTAAAGTTTTATTAAAAATAAAAGTGCAAAAAAAGCTCAAAAAAATAAAAAAAAAAAAAAAAAAACAAACACAAGTAATGACCCACCACTAATTTGGTAAAATAATTGACATTTCATTTTTAAAAAAAAAAAAATAGAAGAATTGTTAATAAAGGAATATTATTTGAGAGAATTTAAAAAAAACATGTTTGTTTTGATAATAGTTGTTAGTGTGAGAATTGGTAATTTTTTTTGTGTAAAGTAATAAAAACAAATAGAAACCATTGGTATTGACTTACCAAAGAAAAAAGAAAAACAAAACCTCACATTGTAAAAAAAAAAAAAAAAAAAAATTGCACTTGGCCAAAGGATCGGATCGGCTGGATGTTTGCATAGACGACCAGTTACACCTTAATTCAAACGAACTATTTCTAAATACCATCTTCTCGCCCAGACTCACAGTCTACTGCTCTAGGGCCTTTCCCAGTGCAAATGGACTCCTTATCTCAACCTCCATATTGAAAACAAACGTGAGCTTGGTACTTGTGTTCGGACTAAAAGTCTAATCTGGAGGTCCATCACGAATAACAAACGGCCCCCAAGGTTTTGTGGTCTGAATGTCATTGTCTCATTAATTTGTAATCTCCTAATCATTAGAACCAAATGTGTTTAAAAGAAATGAGAAAGATGTACTTTTACATTTTTTTTCCTTAAGGAAAATTAGATTAATCCAATAATTATAACTGTATAACTTATTCTATCATACAAAAGAACTCTAAACCAATAACTATATAACTTATGTTATCTTTGTACACACCTTATTTAGTGTAAATGTTGTCACATTTTTTTTCTTTCTAATAATACTCTTCATGCCACATTTAATAATAGTTAAACAATTTTTCTCATTTATGAAACAGTCCAAAACTACTAAACAATTTTCTTCATTCATTAAACAAGTCAAAAAATTTTAAATACAAAATAACGAACACATCACCTTTATACTCACAACTAATATATATAATTCATCCAACAAAATTGAGAAATGATTGTTATACCCTAGTTCTATCCCCAAACATACATATATATAATTCATTTAACTTTCCATCCCATATTATATTACCATAATTGTGGTCCTGCAACTATATAATTAATACACATATTTTTTTAACCTCCAATGAAATATCAATGTAAAAATAAGTGTGAAAGAGATTTAAGATATGAAATTTATTACAAATTATATATATATATATATATCTATAAAATAGTATACAAATTTATATATTATGCAAATGTATGATAATTAGTTAAAGTACTCTTCAATCTACCTGCAACTAAAATACCTAGCAAACCTGTTTTTTTTTTCCCCCCTCAGCGTGGCATGCATGCAAAGATAGCATATGATATCACTATATAATTATTATCAGGAAAATGTGGCGCGAGTAAAAGGAATTGTATCTCCACCAACCAAAACACAAATTATTTTGTTAGCTACACATCCAAACACTGCCTTATTCGTATGCTTCATAACAGATGTTTTCAAACAGGGATTTGGATCCAAAACACACCGGATGTTCAACTGCATAGGCTAGCTAATGGTCAATCACTCTCTCTCTCTCTCTCTCTCTCTCTCTCTCTCTCTCTCTCTCAAAAGATGAGAGACTTTGAAGATAATACTTTATTTTATTGAAAAAAGAAACTAATTTGAATGCAATTGTTGGTTGCAACCAATTTCCAAGCAACTCCTCAATCATTCAATAGATTGGAATATATAATTCATTTTCATTTCTCTTAGACTATGTTTAATTATTAGATTTGGATAGAGATTTATGGAGAAAAACATAAATAAGGGGAATAGGTAGAGAAATGTAAAAAAATATAATAATAAAAGGGAGCCGATATTTCCATTCCACTATGTATAATAAAAGATAAAGAAGTGAATATATTTAAAGCAAAGTTGAGTGAGAATAATGACTCCTTAATAAAATTAGTTTATATTTCATTCATTAATTGAAGCCTCTTATTTTATGAAGTTCATTAGCAGAGCTAGCAAAATTTATTTTTTGACTCCTTTCCAGCAAATAAATTCCTTTTGTTTTATGTCTTCATTGTCTAATATTCTGTTCTACTTCTACCCATTTTAATTAAATGTTAAATGCATTCATTTTATTTTTGCTCGATTTATTAAAATTAATTTCAATATTTTGAAAATTAGACCAGAAAGAACCGACAGTGAATGAAAGCAACTTGTAAAGTTTGAACCCAAGATGTCCAGAATGAGATTGTTACGTTCCACTTAACCAAGATGTACCTTGTTAAGTAATGGTATAAATATTTTATTTATTGTATTTCATTCATTTTCTTTCATCTATTACTATAATTAACATTTTTACAAACAAGATCAATATAAAAAGAAATATTTAAACTCATATATTTGGTATATAAATATATATTTTATATTTAATATTTATATTTATTTAAATATAATTTTTAATATATTTATTAAGTAATTATAACGTCACGATTTGATCCGGTTCAACCCAACGGTTGAACTAGTAATCTATCCATTCAATTCTTTTTTCCAGTTCGCTTATCGATCCGATTTTTAAAACATTACTGTTGGTGAAAGGGAAAAAAATATATATATATTTTTTTTTTTTTTTTTACCTTTTTTTTTTTTTTTTTTTCAATCTCTCTCTCACCTCTCTCAAAAACAACAAGATTAAAAGTACATGTAATTCTTTTATCTCACATAACCGATTAATAACTGGACCAAAATCTTAAGATAGCTTCAAAAAGAAAAAAAGAGTAAGAAATGAAACATTTAACTACTAGTCAGTCACCAAAATTTTAAGCCCGTCCCTGTTATTTAGAGTCATCACACGTGAACTGGCATTATATATATAATTATTTTTTTGCTCATGTTTTCTTTCTTTTGTTATAACAACTCTAGTGATATGCTGAAGTAGCTTCCCTTGGGAGTTCACTACAATGTTGGTTTATTGATTAAAAGTGAGCTAATTCATTGGACATATTCAAAAAAAAAAAAAAAAAAAAAAATTTTGACTTTTCAATTAATTTTTTTAAGTGGCTAAATTGACTCTGTTTTTTTTTTTTTTTTTTTTGGGGGGGGGGGCAGAAAATAAGTTTGCCAAATAACCTAAATCTTTTTTTAGCATAATGATTTTTTTTTTTCGACCAATAAACAAGTTTATTAGCCGGCACCGAATGAACTAAACTCAAAATTTAGCAAAGCTTTTCAAAAAGTAGTCGAAATGGTTTGTGATTTTTTCGGTTCAAATTCAGACTAACTTTGGTGGTTGTAATAAATTGAAAAGGAAATAAATAAATCTGATAAAACATTATGGAGCAACGTGAGGGCAAAAAAGAATCAAATCCAAAGTGGAAAAAAAAATGCTAAAACTTAAGGGTGGCAGTAGAATTTATTCAAAATAAAAATGTTAGGCAATTTGCAAGATTCACTCTTATAAGCTACTTAATTCTCATAACCTGTACTTCAAAAAAGGGGAAATCATTGTTGGAAGTCTTCAAACATTTTCCAATTACACCATTTGGGAAAAATTACTCATAAATTCCATTTGAAAAAAATTATTCCATTTAGTTTTAAAAATTCTCTTTCAAACCAATTAGTCCTTTTTATTTTAGATATGTTGTATTTCCTTGATTTGGGGGTTTGAGAGTTTACTTGTTTGCTCTTGTGTGTAATTTTGTTTGTATTTTTTCTTGATGTTGGGTATGTGTGGATAAGGTAGGTTTTTACATTTCTATTTTTTTATAGAGATTTAGTAGAGTGATTTATGGGTGGATGGCATTACTCGTTTGTGATGTTACAAGACACTACATTTTCAAATACTAAACAAACATAGAGATTTAACATTTACATAACAATTTGACTTATACCACCACCACAAGCCCACTACAAACAATCACAACCATCCTACCCTATTATAACATTGACATTAGTTAACATTCAAATGACCTAAATCACTAACACACTACCATATCCCCAATATCCATAACAATGTAAAAAAACAGAGGCCATTTAACATGTACATTACACATGTTAATACAAACATCACAACGACAAAATACAGCCAAAAAGTTACACAACACAATCATTGTTCAGCAACACAAAGTTACACCAACTTGTCAAATGACATTTACACATACGAAACCCACAAATAGACCAATGGCCATACCACCAAAATCCCAATGTACTCCAAACCCACATTACCATTCACATACAACAACAATACGATGCGAACCTATAACATTATCAACATGAATGAGGGATTGCGTGCAGTGATTTGGGGGGTTGTTGATGTTACCTAGTTGATGTGGGTGTATTGATGTTGGATTGTGGGGTTTGCTGAAGGAGGTGTAGGTGAATATTTTTTTTTTTTTTTTTTTTCGAGTGTTGCTTCAGTGCTTGTGTTGTTGACGAATTGTGCGACAATTTACAAGTCAGTTTTATATTTTGTTTGTGATTGGTTTAATGTGTTAGGCTGTGGTTTCATTGTTGGTGGGTGTGTTGGGAAACATGGAGTTTAATGTGTTAATGTTATGATGCCATTATGGGGGTGTTGTTTGACTGTTGTTACGGGTTGTGTTGTTTAATTTTCAGTCGATGCGGTGTTAGTAATGGTAGCGTTATGTCATTCCTGGATACAACAAGTTCAAGGTTGATTGTGACGAAGATTTGCAAAACATGTTTTGCCTTGCAAAGTCATTCGGGCTTGATCATATTGTCCTGGGTTTCAATCGTCACCCGTTCTTTAATCAAACTGTACCACAACAACACTTCACAAAAAAATCACCATCACGTATACAAAATTTTACAAACAAAAAATTAAAAAGACCATTACAAGATATCACGCTACTCACCTCTTGCAATCAATCGTGCACTATTACGTAATGAAAACAAAAATTCCAACATATATCTAAATGTCATTCGCCCAATTGACGTACTACTACATCGAACATTTTACCCACATGAATGTTTTTTAAATATTATTTATATTATTTAAAAATATATTTTAAATAAAAAATATTATTTATATTATTTAATATATAAAAATGCATTTATATTATTATTTTTATATATATTTCATTCTAGTTGCAGGTTGCGTTGTTTAATTTTCGGTCGATGCGGTGTTAATAATGATAGCATTATATCACAGTGTGTTATTTTATTCTAGTATATACCTAAATGTCATTCGCCCAATCAACATACCACTACATCAAACATTTTACCAACATGGATGTGATTGCCATCACGCAGTACCTAACAAGGACGTAATTTATTTTACAAAGACACACATCGGTAAACAAACCCAACCAAAAGGGGATCGAACCATTTAACATCATAAGGACAAAACCCACTAAACAAGTGCGACTAATATTGCAATTCGAACTGCCTAACATTGATTCAATTTAAACCACAAACCAACACATCCATAAACAAACCCAACCAAAAGAGGACCCAACCATCCAGTAAAAGAACAACAAAACCCAATGAACAAATGCGACTAACATTGCATTTCATTAACATGTAAATCATCAACATTACACTTAACTAACATTGATGTCAATATCATTCCACATCACCTCTACCACATATAGTACTGACAAACAGAGGAAATAACAACATAACCAATACAACCAACGGCATTACAATTAAACTGATACCAATCAACACCACAACAATCCAATGTTAGACATAAATTTGCACTACTAGAAAGCAAACCACAAAAGAGATTAGCCATTACATGACCATACTCTCAACGCAGTTTGAAACCCACCCAACCATTAACATCTACTAAATCACTATTTAGTAACTAACACTACTACATATCATCAAGAATAAACACACACTCTGACATTGAACACACAAACTGAATCAACTACAACAAGAAGGAAATCAACATTGGGGGCCACATGACTAACACCATCATTCACTAACACGGTCGCGGAAGTCAACGATGAGTGTATGAAACCTCGAATATCGCTGGGGTGACGTCATTAAAGTCAACCACAACTACAAAATTATTCCCTTCCACTATGTATCGACGACACAATTTCACTCACATAAAAGGGTTTTCTTATTTCTAGGGTTTGGGAGGAAAAATGAACGTTAATTTGTGTAGGTTGTAATGATGAGTTAACATTACCTAAAACGTTTTCTGTAGAAATGTAGGGTTTTCACCGCACTAACATTGCAAACGCAGAACTTGCCATCTTCGTCTCTTCCGTTTTGATCATATTGTCCCGAGTTTCAATCGTCACCCGTTCTTTAATCAAACCGTACCACAACAACACTTCACAGAAAAACCACCATCACGCATACAAAATTTTACAAACAAAAAACTAAAAAAACCATTACAGGCTATCACGCTACTCTTGCAATCAATTGTGCACTATTACGTAATGAAAACACAAATTCCAACATATATCTAAATGTCATTCACCCAATTGACGTACCACTGCATCGAACATTTTACCAACATGAATGTGGTTGCAGGTTGCGTTGGTTAATTTTTGGTCGATGCGGTGTTAATAATGATAGCATTATATCACGGTGTGTTATTTTATTCCAGTATATATCTAAATGTCATTCGCCCAATCAACATATCACTACATCATACATTACCTAAAACGTTTTCTGTAGAAATGTAGGGTTTTCACCGCACTAACATTGCAAACGCAGAACTTGCCATCTTCGTCTCTTCCATTTTGATTAGGTGGGAGGGAAACCAAAAAACTCTTTAGTAAACTTTTGGACAGATTTGTAATTTTCACATCAACGAAACCCCATTTTTTACCCCACATCTAGGAGAAACAAGCAGTGCAATAATGTCCAAAATTGTCATTAATATTGAAATGTGACTTATTAGTCTACAAAAAAAAAAAAAAAGGCAGGACTAAATAGTGCATAAGATTTAAATGTGAGATTTATTGGTGTTTTACCCTTACATTTGTTCCCCAAAAAAAAGAAAAACACTGAATTGCATAAATTGGTGGAACACTTGCATTACACTTGAAAGGTGTAATTATTTCATGAAGAGAGGATGATTATGTTCCAAATTAAAAATAACATAAATAACTAAATAGATTTATGATGGATCCACCTATCAAACATCTCATAACAGCCCTTGCGCTTCCACTCTTGAGGGGAATGCCCAGCTCCCTACACAAACAAATACAATTTCTACTTAGTTTCCCTCTTTAATAAAAATTTCACAATAATGTATCGAGGATGAAATGTGGCAGCATTGCATTCATCTTAATAGAATGTGAAACCTATTCAAAATAAATGCAATACTGCCAACACAACATTTTGTATGCTTCTCTAGAAGAAGGGGGAAAAAAATGGATTTGAATTGCTTAAGAAGTGTCACTAATGTTACGGAAATCTGAAAATTTTCATACAGAAGTATCCATAATGCAATATGATGACACTAATGGCACAACATTCTAAACACGTTTTTGAAATAAATACTGGACATGTATTGTTTTAAGTAGTTGAAGATCATATACTGCTTACCTTTACAGTTACATATGTCAATCGATATCCATCATCGGTGTACCTTATTGTATATCTACACAAAATTATATGAGTGTTAACAATAGTTAATTTCAAATATATATATATTTTTTTTAAAACAAAAAAAAAAAAAACACACCACACAAATACAGAGAGAGTGTGTAAGGACATGCATTAGAAACTCACCCTGCAACTTGACCTCCAACAAACCATGGTCTCCAATCTGTATCTACAGTCAAGTCAAGAGACTCCACCCATTGTTCAATGGCCAAATGTGGGATGAACATGTCATGATCACCACTACATCACAATATATATAACATAATAAGATATATGTTAAAAAATTTGAACTTAACTCTATCAACAATATTCTAATGTTAATTTCCTGAACATTTGAATCCAACGTTAAATTGAATTTATGCTAGTGGGAGAGCTTATGCTAGAAAAGAAACTGTTGCTTTTTCTGTCAAAGTGATTCAGTTGGCAATTGTGATCAAATTCTCTAATGAAAAACGTCACCTGGCACTAAACCCAAGGCTAAAGTGGAAAAATTAAAATATTTGAAGGGTAAAAGTGGGAATATGTAATATTTAAGGAGCCAAATTGAGAAAAGTTCCAGCGCCACCTGATATTTTTTATGAGAAAAGCGCAAGGCCACATTGACAAAAATAAAATAATTGTGGGATCGAATATTTTAATGTAAGTGGCCAAATTGAGAAATGGGTAATACTCTAAGGTGTGTTTGGATCTAAGATTCAAATGAAAAATGAAGGGAAAAGTGAATGAAATACAAACTAAATGTTGTTCACTTTTTTCCTTCTAAATCCTTTCTCTCCACAAACCCCTTCTCAAATTCTTTATCCAAACAAAGGCTAAGGGTGCCCCAATAGCAAAATGTCAAGGAAGTTGGTAACCTTGGCGTAAAATATAATTTACACCAAAAATAGAATTTATGCTATCTTATGTTGTTTATCATCAAGATTTCCAATTTTTTTCTTGTTTCATGAATGGTTTTAAAAAATAGTATCAAGATATATATCGGTATCAGTGATACAATTACATTCAACCGATATTAAATAGTACAGGTCAATATATTACTAAATAATAGTATCTAAAATCTTATTACGTAACGGCCAATATTTAAAACCCTTGTTCCATGCCTCTGTCAAATTAGAAAAACAGAGTAACAGGAAACTGTTAGAAAATACCTGAAAACCAGAACTTGCAAACCAGCCCTAGTGAGATTTTCATGATAGGAAACAACACTATTGACATCTTCAGTGTAGGATAGGGTGAGATTGCATCTAAAAAATTCTTTTACTGTGTCCTGTTTCAAAAATAAAATAAATAATTTTGTTAATTAGTGCAATGGTTTTGAATCTTCAAAACATTGGTTTCAAGTTGAAGTTCACATACCGGTCGGACATGAAGAGCATCTTGGACATCTTTGTAATTTGTCCATATGTCAGAGAGCAAGTAATTAAAATTCTGTCCAAAAGAAATTATAAATAAATAATTTGTTATTCTCATATCATTATGATAATTTTAGAACAACACTACTATGCACTTAGAGAAATTAATCACGAAAGTGCCCAACAAATGAATTACCTATTATAAGCTGGTTTTTTTTTTTTTCTTTGGCTTATTTTTATATTTTTTGAATTTTTTTTTTTATAATTATGCCAAGAGACAACCCTGGAAAACCAAAAAAATATTCAAAAGAAATTTAAAAAATGCTCACTAAAGAAGAAAATAAACTTTTTTGGAATCCAAATCCTCTGCAGCACTTTTTTATTCCACACTTTTTTATTCCACAGTTGATCCAAATGTCACAAACTAATAGCTCGTCTTTATCACTAGCTGTAGATGAAGAAAGTGTCTCTTTTTTTGGCTTTCTCGACAAAAATTGGCTTATTTTTCTCTGTTGTTGTTTTTATTAAAATATATATTTTTAAAATTTTAGGGTCACCTAGTCCAATCGGGTCTAAAAATTATAAATTTTTTACATAATTTTTGAAAAAGTTACTAAAGATAAAAATAAGTCAAACTAATTAAAAAAACCAACTCCAAAGAGGAAGTAATTCTACGTATTTTTTTTTTTGAGTAAACTTTTTTACTGTGAGAAATAGAAAGAAAGGACTTGCATGGCACGAAAGATCGGGAGGATCAGACAACGAAAGGAGACTCTCCGCAACTGATCTTCTTCGATCATGTTTTTCATTTGGTTTTGGAGACAAGAAATCACAATTGGGTCCCAAGATATTCCGTCGACTTATGTCTTGAAGACACTGCAAACAAAACAAAACAAAACAAAAAATTAAATGGTCACTCAAATTGATCCAAAATATGTTTTTGAAAAACAAGTTGTAATGGAAAACAAAAGTCAAAAGCAGATAATGCAATCAAACCATTGTGATTTCGTCAAGTGTCTCAATACACTTTGCATTTGTAGGTTGTACATCAACGTACCACCCATTGCAACTAGTTTTGGCTGCCTGAAAAAACACAAACCATTTCAAATATTACAATGATATAAAATGGTATGTAGTTGTTCTCTGAAACAAAAGCTACTATCCTGTTTAGTTGTGTATTTGTTTTCTTAGTTTTCATTTTTTTTTTTTTTTTTTTTTTTTTGTGTTTGCAAATATAGAACTTTGAAAAGTTCAAAGCACACAACATTGTTTTTATTTTTTTGCAAAAACAATTTTCAATCACTACAACAAAAAGCACCAATGGCGACTAAAAAAATGAATTTCGTCGCTGAAAGTTGCACAAATGGCGACTAAATCCATTTTGGTCGCCAAAACTGAAGACTTTTGGCGACTAAAACCATTTAGTAGCCAAATGTATATGTATTGGCGACTAAAAATCAGTTTGGTCGCCTATTATATGGGTTTCAGAGACTAACACAATTTTTGTCACCAAAAGTGATGGTTTTTGCTGACTAAAACAATTTAGTAGCCAAAAGTGCTGGTTTTGGCGACTAAAAAGCAGATTGGTCACCGATTGTAGGTGTTTTGGTGACTAAAAACAGATTAGTCGCTCAAAGTGAAGCTTTTTGGTTACAAAAAAAAAATTTAGTAGCTAAAAATTGAGTATTGGCGACTAAAATTCAGTTTAGTAGCCAAAAGGGGACGTTTTTGGCGACTAAAAACAGGTTTAGTCGCCAAAAGGTGTGTTTTTAGGTGCAACATTTTTTTTTAGCGACTGCAAAATTAATTAGTAGCCTTAAATTGTAGAATTGGCGACTAAATAATGGATTTAGTGGCCAAAAGTGAGCTAATTTTTTTTTTAATAGATAATTTATTTTTTTTCATAAATTATATTGAATATATATAATTATATTTATTTATATAGTTTTGTATTAATACTGGTGAAAGTAATATATAAATAATATAAGTTGTAATTATATTCATGTGATGGTTGAGTGGCATAGTGGGGTGGCGTGTGTTGTTAAGCCTTGGAACCTGGAGGTCGTAGGTTCGAAGCGTGGGAGATTAGGGACGGCAATGGATAACCTACCCTGTGGATATCCATGAAGACCCAACCCAAATACATGGGTTTTCTCATTTTTTTCTTATCCATTGGGTAGGGTAAGTGATATTTTTTAAACATCCACAAGGGATGGGTACCCACTAATTTCCCCATATGTTTTTTTTTTTTTTTTTTTTTTAAGATTCACAACCAAAACTAAATATACATTCAATCTTTTTTCTTTTATTTATTTATTTATTTATTTTTTCAAGTTCATGACCAATTTTTTTTTTAAAAAAAAAATTCACAACCAAAACTAAATATACATTTAATCTTTTTTCTATTATTTATTTATTTTTTTAGGTTTACAACCAACTTTTTTTTTTTTTAAAGATTCACAACCAAAACAAAATATACATTCAATCTTTTTTCTTTTATTTATTTATTTATTTATTCAGGTTCACAACCAACTTATTTTTTTATTTTTTATTTTTTTTAAGATTCACAACCAAAACTAAATATACATTCAATCTTTTTTCTTTTATTTATTTATTTATTCTTTCAGGTTCACAACCAACTTTTTTTTTTTTTTTTTTTTAAGATTCACAACCAAAACTAAATATACATTCAATCTTTTTTCTTTTATTCATTTATTTATTCTTTCAGGTTCACAACCAACTTTTTTTTTTTTTTTTTTTTTTTTTTTTTTTTTTTAGATTCACAACCAAAACTAAATATACACTCAATCTTTTTTCTTTTATTTATTTAATTTTTTAGGTTCACAACCAACCTTTTTTTTTTTTTTTTTTTTTTTAAAGATTCACAACCAAAACTAAATATACATTCAATCTTTTTTCTTTTATTTATTTATTCAAGTTCACAACCAACTTATTTTTTTATTTTTTATTTTTTTTAAGATTCACAACCAAAACTAAATATACATTCAATCTTTTTTCTTTTATTTATTTATTTATTCTTTCAGGTTCACAACCAACTTTTTTTCTTTTTTTTTTTAATTTTTTTTTTAAGATTCAAAACCAAAACTAAATATACATTCAATCTTTTTTCTTTTATTTATTTATTTAATTTTTTTTTAGGTTCACAACCATTTTTTTTTTTTTTTTTGTAAGATTCACAACCAAAACTAAATATACATTCAATCTTTTTTCTTTTGTTTATTTATTTATTTTTTTAGGTTCACAGCCAATTTTTTTTTTTTTTTTTAAGATTCACAACCAAAACTAAATATACATTCAATCTTTTTTCTTTTATTTATTTATTTATTTTTTAGGTTCACAACCAATTTTTTTTTTTTTTTTAAGATTCACAACCAAAACTAAATATACATTCAATCTTTTTTCTTTTATTTATTTATTTAATTTTTTTTTAGGTTCACAACCTTTTTTTTTTTTTTTTTTGTAAGATTCACAACCAAAACTAAATATACATTCAATCTTTTTTCTTTTGTTTATTTATTTATTTTTTTAGGTTCACAGCCATTTTTTTTTTTTTTTTTTAAGATTCACAACCAAAACTAAATATACATTCAATCTTTTTTCTTTTATTTATTTATTTATTTTTTAGGTTCACAACCAAATTTTTTTTTTTTTTTTTTTTAAGATTCACAACCAAAACTAAATATACATTCAATCTTTTTTGTTTTATTTATTTTTTTAGGTTCACAACCAACTTTTTCTTTTTTTTTTTTTTTTTTTTTTAAGATTCACAACCAAAACTAAATATATATTCAATCTTTTTTATTTATTTATTTATTTTTTTTCAGGTTCACAAACAACTTTTTTTTTTATTTTTTAAGATTCACAACCAAAACTTTCTTTTATTTATTTATTTATTCTTTCGGGTTCACAACCAACTTGTTTTGTTTTTGTTTTTGTTTTTTTTTTTTTGTTTTTGTTTTTTTAAAAGATTCACAACCAAAACTAAATATACATTCAATCTTTTTTCTTTTATTTATTTATTTATTCTTTCATGTTCACAACCAACTTTTTTTTTTTTTTTCTTTTTTTTAAGATCCACAACCAAAGCTAAATATACCTCCAATCTTTTTTTTATTATTTTTAAGGCTCACAACCATTTTTTTTTTTAAATTTTTAGGATTCACAACCAAAGCTAAATATACATTCAATCTTTTTCTTTTGTTTTATTTTATTTTTTTTTATTTTTTAAGGTTCGCAACCATTTTTTTTTTTAAGATTCACAACCAAAACTAAATATACATTCAATCTTATTTTGTTTTATTTGGCTCAACAATAAAATCAAATACACATTAATTAACATTGTCACATTATTCTTGTCAAATTTTGTGCATATTTAGAATTTTTTAAATTTATTTAAAAAAATTAAGGACATTATCTAGTGCAGGTTTCGGTTTACTTTTCTATGTTATTTTATTTTGTTATGTATTGTAATTTTTAGAATAGTTTGCTTGTTCTGAAATTTCATTTAACGAGTATGAATCTATTTATTTTATGTTATCACACAATTTATATATATATATATATGAATGTATTTAAAAATAAGAAAATTGTAGAGAATTGAAACAAGCATGAGTTGTGATTGGTTAGAAAGGATGGGTACAAAGATTTATTTGTTGGAAAAACAAAAAGGGGATACAAAGTCTTACTAAATATTTTTTTTTTAAATAAAAGAATTTTTCTTAGTTATGAACAGATTTAACTGAAATCAGCTTGTTTCTCAATGTTATGCTTCATTTATTTAGATAGAAAATATTTTTTAATGAAAAATATATTTTTTTATATTTGGTGGTGGTGGTAGTGGTGATAGAACGAAGGTGAAAGTAGAGATTGTGACATAGTGGTGGGGTGATGGCGGCAGTGATGATGGTAGTGGCTATGGTGATGGTAGTGTGATAGTGAAGGTGAGAATAGTGGTGATGGTGTTGTGAAATTAGTAAAAATTTAATTGAAAAAACATTTTTTGTTTTTTAAAAGTAACAAACAACAAAATTTGTGGGGGACTAAAGGAAGAAGATGGAGGATGTATTGGGTGTGGTAAGGCATAGATATTTTAAAATGAGTGGTTCAAATTTGTTAAAAGATATAATTAGATTTTGGATAAATTAAAATGAATGATTCGAATTTGCTAAGAGAAAGATGGTTTAATGTCTAAAATGTCCGTGGCTAAGAAATCAACAAACAATTCCTTGTTCATGCCCTGATGCAAGTTAATATGGGTCTTATAACACTTTCTTCAAACAGGTTCTTTTACATTTTATTTCTTCAAACATACTCTTATAACATTGTAAACAGGTTCTTATAACATGTAGGGGAGAGAGTGAGAGTGAGAGTGAGAGAGAGAGAGAGAGAGAGAGAGAGAGAGATGGTTGTAATTTTTTTTTAATCTTCCACGTTCTTCCACATTTTTTTTAATTACTAAAACTTATTTGATTGTCTCAAAATTATATATTTGATTATTATAAAATAAACTTTTTAATTAATTAATTAATGTGTATTTGATTTTATTGTTGAACCAAATAAAATAAAATAAGATTTAATGTATATTTAGCTTTTGTTGTGAACCTTTAAAAAAATAAAATTTGTTAACATTAAATATGTTAAAAAAGAAAGAAAAAAAGGTTGAAGGTATATTTAGCTGAAACCTTAAAAAAAAAAAAAAGTTGTTAACATTAAACATATTTAAAAAGAAAGAAAAAAGATTGAAGGTATATCTAGCTTTTGTTGTGAACCGTTAAAAAAAAAAAAAAAAAAAAAAGTTGTTAACATTAAATATATTAAAAAAGAAAGAAAAAAGATTGAAGGTATATTTAGTTTTTGTTGTGAACCTTTAAAAAAAAAAAAAAAGTTGTTAACATTATATATATTAAAAAATAAAGAAAAAAGATTGAAGGTATATTTAGTTTTTGTTGTGAACCTTAAAAAAATAAAAATAAATAAAAAAATTGTTAACATTAAATATATTAAAAAAGAAAGAAAAAAGATTGAAGGTATATTTAGTTTTTGTTGTGAACCTTAAAAAAATAAAAAAAAATAAAAAATTGTTAACATTAAACATATTAAAAAAGAAAGAAAAAAGATTGAAGATATATTTAGTTTTTGTTGTGAACCTTTAAAAAAAAAAAAATAAAAAAAAAAAAAAAAAAAAGAAGAAGAAGAAGTTGTTAACATTAAATATATTAAAAAAGAAAGAAAAAAGATTGAAGGTATATTTAGTTTTTGTTGTGAACCTTTAAAAAAAAAAAAAGTTGTTAACATTAAATATATTAAAAAAGAAAGAAAAAAGATTAAAGGTATATTTAGCTTTTGTTGTGAACCTTTAAAAAAAAGAAGAAGAAGAAGAAGAAGAAGAAGAAGAAGTTGTTAACATTGAATATATTAAAAAAGAAAGAAAAAAGATTGAAGGTATATTTAGTTTTTGTTGTGAACCTTTAAAAAAAAAAAAATTGTTAACATTAAATATATTAAAAAAGAAAGAAAAAATATTAACGGTATATTTAGCTTTCGTTGTGAACCTTTAAAAAAAAAATTTGTTAAAAAAGAAAGAAAAAAGATTGAAGGTATATTTAACTTTTGTTGTGAATCTAAAAAAAAAAAAAAAAAAAGTTGTTAACATTAAATATATTAAAAAAGAAAGAAAAAAGATTGAAGGTATATTTAGTTTTTGTTGTGAGCCTTAAAAAAAAAATAAAAAAATAAAAAAAAAATTTGTTAACATTAAATATATTAAAAAAAAAAAGATTAAAGGTATATTTAGCTTTTGTTGTGAATCTTTTTTTTTTTTTTTTTTAAAAGTAATTATTAACATTAAATATAAAAAATAAAAATAAAATAAAAATGGGGATTAAAGTGGGTTGGGGAAAATCCAAACCCATTAGGATATGGGGAGGGTGGTACCCACGGGGAATGAGGAATGGAGAAAATTTATTATAGGGGAATGGGGATGGAGAATTAATATCCACCCCATTAACCTCCATTGCCATCCCTATGGGAGATCCTAAGGCACAATGGGTAATTTTTTTTTTTTTTTTGAATAATGCTTTTGGCGACAAAATACTGTGGTCGCCAAAAAGAGTTACAATTGCCGACGAAAAAAGTAGTCGCCAATTGTATAAATAAAAATAAAAAAAATCACTATTGGCGAGTAAAACTTTGGTCGCTAAATGTATAATTCTAAAAATGAAATTGACTATTGGCGACAAATTCTTTAGTCGCTGAAGACCTGTCTATTGGCGACTAACAATTTTTTTAGTCGCCAAAAGTATTCGCGACCAGGTATTGGTGACAAAACCAGCGACTAAAATATTTAGTCGGGAAAAGTGAAAATTCGACATTTGGCCACTAAAAAAGGACTTTTGAAATATTTTTTAGGGGTACTTACCAATTAGTCCTATTCATTAGACTTATTTACCTACAGGTCCTAACTAATAAATTTAACACTATAAAAATAAGAGAGTGATAAATTTATCACTAAAAAATTATTCATAAAAAAAGAGACTGATAAATTTATCACTATAAAATTATTCATAAAAAAAAAGACTGATAAAATTTGTCTTTATCACTTAATAAATTATATCAAATAGGACTTAATGGGTAATAAGTCTCAAAGTAGGACCTATTGAGTAATAAGTCTCCCAAGTAGGACCTATCGGTAATTTATCCTATTTTTTTTATACGTGAGGAACTAAAAATGTAATTACCCCTTCTATTTTTAAAGTTGTTTTCGAATATTCACCTAACTCCTTTAGTAGATAGACATTATTAAAGTCAGGAATAAATGTGAAAACTCATTTAAAAAAATTACGCTTTTAGTCCACAAAATATGTGATCTATGTTATTAATGAAACTTACATAAAAAAGTCTACACTTTTAGTCTCCAAAATATGTGATATGTGTCATTTTGATCTATAAAATTACACATTTAGCCCTAGCTGTAATGGCATCTATTGATGGAATTAAATTGGGGAACCAATTGAATATTTTTAATATATTCAGAATTAAATAGACACAATTTAAATATTAAAAGCTCATACTTTTAACACTAATTAACCCAAAATAAATAATTTAAAAAAAAAAAAAACACACAATGAAAACAAGCCCTACATTACCTCATACATTGCATCTGAAATAAGTGCCATTCGATGAGCATATGTTACTTTGGAATTTGATTCAATATCTGTATCTGTATGTCCACATCCAATAATGTATCCCTAAACCATATCAAAACAACAATATCTTCAAATTTAGTTCAATTTTATAGAATAATTGAAGCCATTTAAAAATATCTTTATAATGTATGATCATTATTTACTTTGAGATTAATTATTGGCTCGACTCCAGCTTCATTGTCTGCACGGCCAAGGCACACCGGAAGCTTAATTAGTTTAAATCCAACAGTAAGAAGAAAACCGCGTCAATTAACAAAGATTAATTTAATTAATTAAATAAATATGCTAAACATGAATTATTACTGTCAATTATTCCTTGAGCAACCATGGGATTGATTATGCCTGCATATGAATCACTAGCGACGTAGAATGGATTCTCCATGAAATCAGGGTGCTCATTCAACCACTGCAAATAAAATTAACAATTAAGTTACTTCCACAAAAACAAATTAATAATTTTTAATTAGCACGAAATTTCTTGAATTTTTGGTGCATCCAATCTTCAACTTGATTTCCAACAAACATTTCAATGTCATGCATTGAAATATATGTACCTGGACGGAACCAAGCATAGACTCTGCTTCGCTGAAAATCCTTGTTTACTAGAAAGAAGTCTTTGATGAACGCACGGGGAGAAAAAATAAATAGGAAATTTTTGGGTTTTTTTTTATGGCTACAATTTAATCAGTGTCAATTTCTTCTATTGAAATTCATGGATTCCTATTTAGAAAACAAAAAAACACATTCTTATTTAAATACTATATATATACACAAACATTGTATTTCTACAATAAAATTCCGGTTCCACCCCTGAATATGTATTACTAATCATATTCATTAGAGTCATTACTGATAGAACTATATAGATTTTGTTGATTATTACAGTAATGGACTTGTATTTGATCCTCAAAGTCTCACTCACCTTTCTCATAAAAGTTAGAAGATGAGCTGTTTCTTCTGAGTCTGAACTAGCATAAGCAGAGGCATTTGTTGCATAGGTGAAACCGGCGCCAACGGGTGCATCTATGAATATTATGTTTGCAGTCTGAAAAATACAATATATGTATATATATATATACACGTATATGTCATGATTAATGGACCAAAACATAGTTCAAAAACTGGAAACAAAACCAGTATTTCAAATTTGTACCTTAGTCCATGAGTGTGGGCAGTGTATCAGTTCTGGTATGCCATGGCCAGGGTAACTTAGATTGAATTCTAATGGACCTACAAAATAAACATGCTTATATCATGCTCTTTTTTTTTCTTTTTTTTCCAAGAGTCCCAAATATAAGTTCAACTATGCATAAAAATAAATAAATAAAAAATTATTAAAAAAAAAAAAAAAAGAAGGTGAAATGAAATGGGTATCCACCAAAAGATTCTCTTAGGGTGTGTTTGTTTCGATGAACTAGATAAGGAAGGATTATAATCCATCGGACTGTTAGTCCTGACATACATTGTTCCCGGACAATTTGGTTAGACTGGATTTATATCATACGTTTGTTTAATCATGGGATTAAATGTCTAGATTATACTATTTTTAGTGAATCCAATGTTTAGTTAGACGGACTAGATAAGAATAAATGTTCAAAAGACTATTTTAGCCTTATAATTTATAATTTTTATTTAATATATAATTTTAAATTTGTAATCTATAATTTATAATTTATAATTTAGCAACACTAAAAAAATTTAATTTATAAGGCCATAATTTTTAATTTATTATTTTCAATTAAATTAAATTTATAATTTATATTTTTTATTTAATATATAATTTTAAATTAACAATACTAAAAGAATAATTTTATTTAATATATAAATTTAATTTTTTAACAACACTAAAAAAATTATAAGACCATAATTTTTAATTTATTATTTTTGATTAAATTTAATTTATAATTTATAATTTATATTTTTTATTTAATATATAATTTTAAATTAACAACACTAAAAAAATAATTTTATTTAATATATAAATTTAATTTTTTAACATCACTAAAAAAATTATAAGGCCATAATTTTTAATTTATTATTTTTAATTAAATTAAATTTATAATTTATATTTTTTATTTAATACATAATTTTAAATTAACAACACTAAAAAAATAATTTATAAATATTCAAAAGACCATTTTACCCTTTTTCAATTGTTTATTAAATAACAGCATGAAGGTAAAATAGATATTTCACACATTAGTCCCATGGGATACCAATCCCATAAAAATAATCTCACTCATCCTCCTAGGATATAATAATCCCTCACATGAGGGACTAATAATCCGAAGGGACTATTAATCCGAAGTAAAAAAAATTAAACCAAACAATAGACTATTAATCCGGATGGACTAATAGTCAAATTCCATGAAATAATCTCTTAAAACAAATACACTCTTAATGTAATATTATGACCACAAAGTACATTCATGCAAAAAAAATTAAATAGAAGAGAAAACCTTATTTTAAAAAGTATACTTAATGTGACATGGGATCACTTGTCTCCAATTTTTTCTATTCACCCCTCTTTTCCCACCACAAGGTGTGCTGACAATTAAATAATTATCAACAATTATTCATTCCATTAAAAACACCACCACTAATAGCACTAATGCATTAAAAAAGTAAAAAAAAAAAATACAACTCCAAGACCAAAACATCACATCATTACTGGCGGAACCCACTGTTACCTAATTAGTGGGAACACTAATTAGTGCTCCCAAACATTTTTCAATAATTATTTTGGTACATGGTGAGGGTTCAGAACCAACAAATAGTAAAAATAGGAATTAATCATCTCACACCACGTAATGTAATGTTGGCATCAATTTTTTTTTTTTTTTTTTGTTACTGGAAAATCTTTCTTACCTTCCCGTAGGTCCAAAGCAGCACCTCTTGCAGAAATTACCAGGATGTCCTGTTAGTCGTTCCGAGCGAGGAGACTATAACATGAAAACTCACCGCGACCTCCCAAGACAAGTTTCGCTTAAGTCAACAGTCGCACAGTAGGAGAACATTGAACCCACACCTAGTGCTAATTAGACAACTTCAAGTCCAACTTCCTAATTAACTGTGCTTTACTCAAAAGATAAGAATCGAACCTGTGACCTAAGACTTAAACCCAAGGCTTAACCACAACGCCACCCACTCCTGACATCATTACTTTCATCTTAGATGGACTCACACTCCACGATAAATGCAATGCTTCTAACAATCTGTTCTATGTACTTTTCTGGGAAAATTTTGCTTGTTCAACACCTATACATGCACCCAAAGAGTGCAGATTTCTCGCCTATTGAAGAAAAAAGAAAAAACAAAAACAAAACAAAACAAAAAAAACAAAACAAAACAAAACAGAACATAAGGGGAGAGAGAGAGAGAGAGAGAGAGAGATACCAGATTGGTAGAAAAGGCCATTCAAACCGGAACAACCGGGTCCTCCATTCAGATACAGTATGAGCGGGTCAACTCCCGAGTGACCCGATGACGATTCAACAAAGTAGTAGAAAAACTCGATTTCATCAACACTTACATATCTAATTATTACAAAACAAAACCCCCATTAACCCATCAGTGAACTAAAGTATTGGTCTCATTGAAAGTTTAAGTGAAAAGACTAAAATATCCTTATATATAAGTAATCTTATTGTATAAATTACAAATATTTTTGTCATTTTTTTCGAAAGTGAAATTGAATTTAATCCCTTGCATGCAGTTTACCTTAGCATTTGGGAATAAGCACATAACACTCTTATTGTTACCGTTTTACACTTGCTACTAATTTAAATAAAATGTTTGACAATACACTTTAGTCCACAAACGACATAAGAGTTACGTGATTATTTTCAAATGATAAGGAGAAAATCACAAAACAAGTAAAGTGAAGTTTGCCAAAGTTTTTATATGGAAATTATAAGCCGTGACGAATGAGAATAATTATGCAGTTTTCCAGGAACTATGTTGACTATGTTCATGTCTAATAATAGGGGTTGTGTTTATTGGCCAGGCAGACAAACACGTAGTATTTTGGACCAATGTGATAATTTCTACTCGATATTGAAGTTAACAGGTAAGAAACACACTTGCCCTGTTTCTAGAGTGAAGGGTAAATCGCCGGAAAAGCCTGGTAGAGTCTTCACAATCCAGCCGGAGAGTGCAGTTCCAGTGAAAGCCAGTAAAATCAGCAAATGCAAACACAAGTATTTGCTTGAAAAAGAAGACATTATTGTTTTGCCCCCTCAAAAAAAGTTTGCTACTTTGATGGCTATACAGTTCAAGTTATATGATATCTTCTCTTTACAAATGCATATACCTATTCAGTACTGAAATTGTCTTAACCACAATTCTGACATTGGGGTTGAAAAGGTATTGTCAACTGCAAAAATGTACAGTTAGTTGGTGGGCGGTTTTGGAGAGTGAGCCATACCAGAAAGTCATGTCACCAACCTAACATTTTATGATGTGTCAATTCTTGGAATATTTTGTATATATATTATATATGATAATATGATACTAGGGCATTTTGGGAAGAAGCTAAAAAAGTTAATTTTTTTGACTTTTTAACTTTTTTAATCAAAGAAATCAGTTTTTTTGTCAAAAAAATCACCAAAAAACCAAAAAACTAAAAAGTCAAAAAAATCAAGGTAGTGTTTGGTAGAGTTTTGTAAATATGATTTGAGAGTATGAGTTGTATTTTGAGTTTGTGTGTTGTGGAATTATGATTTGAGTGTAGAAAATTTGTTTGGTAAAGAGTTTTGAAAATAGTTTTGGAAAAGATGTTTGATTTGAGTGGGGAATTGTTGATGTGACATTTGATATGTGATACAAAAATTTATAACTCATAACTAAACATACAACTCAAAATTATTTTAAAGCACATAAAAAATTTAAAAAATTTAAGAAAATATTTTTCCCGATTATGTAAATCAATTGCAAAAAAAAAAAAAAAAAAATGAATTCAAATAGGACATCCGGGTGGACATCCGGGTGGTCTTCCTTTGGACAGAAAACACGCCTGTGTGCACAGAGTTCTCTGCAGAGAGTGTAGAAAATTGATTTGAAAACGTAACCAAACATCATGCTCCAAAACACACGTAGAAAATTGATTTGAGAATACAAACAAACAGAGCCCAAGTTTCTACCAACTTTTCAAAATACCACACTGTATACACACGTGGCTTTTTAGATGAAGTCTCTTCAAATATGATATTTTTGGGAAAACTACAAAAAAATAAATAAATAAAATAAAATAATCAACGTTTGACCTAATAATAATTCAAACCTTAGAATTTTAATTTTGTCAATTTAAGCCCTATACTTTTAAATTCATTTCAATCCTAACCATCCATCAAACTCTGTTACATTGACTAACCAAAAAAAAAAATTTTAATCATACATCAGATGAGCTCAAATCAAATACAAAATTCACAAAAAACCAATTTCATCAGCATCAATCCAAAAATTTATTCAAATTAAAATAGTCAACTTTTCAAATGAGCCCTTAGTATGTGTAAAAGAATAAAGAGACGATGTGACAACCATTACTTATTATTATTGTTAGGTATGGGTACATGACAAATTTTAGATTTTAATTTATTTTGGTTTTAAAAAAAAAATCAAATTTTAACACTGTAATTGATAAAATAAAAAATTTATAAAATAAAATTTAAATTTATATTGATAAAATAAAAAATTCATAATTTGTTTGACTGATGGCTAGGATTGAAACTATTTCAAAAATATATCATTTAAATTGATAAAATTAAAATTTGAGGTTTTGATTTGTTATTAGGGTTAAACTCATGGAATTTTTTTTATAATTTTCTGGATTTTTTTTATTACCATAATTGCAACTCTATTTGGTTTTGTAAATTGTAAAAATAGTTCCTGAATTTTGAATTTGAATTTTTTTTAAGTGAAATTTTAAAATAATTTGGGCAATTTGTATTTTCAACAACATTCCCCCCCCCCCCCCCCCCAACTACTTAGCCTTAAAAATAGAGGATAATTATCATCAAATTAATGGTATTCGGCTTAGAAAATATTGTGAGTACCACTACTTAGCTTGTTTTTATATATTTTTGTCAAAAAGAACAACATCCAAATTAGATAATTAAACTATACAATAAAGACAAGACAAATCTAAAAGTGGGCCAGTATTATATATCCAGTATAGATCCAGATAAAGTTCTTGTTTGGTTCCACCATTCCTTCAATAAGTTGTGTTGTTCAAATGGTGGGTTCACTTGTAAAATTTGAGAAGTTGAAGTCTTCATAGACATAGGACTACAGGGGGGGTGGGGGGAAGAGTTAAGCACATCTACCATTGTGTGTGTTTTCACTGACAGTGTGTGTTCCGGGAGTTTAAAATTAAGGAATTGTTTAAGATGACCTAAATAAGTATACTTTTTGTCTTTTTACGAAAAGATATGAAGAAAAGTAAAGAGATGATGTGATGAAAAAAAGATAAAAAGATGAATTATTTTTGGATTGTCAAACTTGGCCTAACCCACCAAATAGCAAATGATGGACAACCAACCACTAGCATTTGAAGGGGAGGAAAGAAAAAAAACATGAAATTTCTCCAAAAACATGAAAATTACATCAAGTACAATAAATCAAAGGCTTTGGGAAGTTTGGCATAGACGTTAAATGAGTAATAGTATAATAGACATTATCTATAAAAACAAACACAACAACATTCATCTTCTGAACTATTACTATTAGTTGTTCAAAGTTTTCAACATCGTGGTACAAAAAACAAGATCAAACTTGAAACAGCTAGCAAGTATTTAACTAAACAGGATTATAATTAATCCACCTGTCAAATAAACAATAACATTCCCTGCGATAGTACTCCGGAGCAGGGTGACCCGCGCCCTACATATATACCAAGCATAAATATTAGATTTTGCAAATTGTCTTTAATTTTCAATTCCATAGCATATATATATATATATATATATTAAAGAAAGTAAAAACAAGATATTTCTTGCCTTTATGGTTGCAAAAGTCAAGTGATATCCATGCTCCTCTGAATACTTCATCGTGTATCTGCACTAAGAAGCGCTGTGAATAGAAATGTTGATGGCTTACCAACTTAACAATGATGCAAATTTTTGAGAAAAAAATAAAGCACCCACCCAGCAACTTGATTATCAACAAACCAAGGCCTCCAATCGTCAACGAGGGTCAAATTGAGAGACTTTATCCATTTTAAGGTACCCATGTAAGGAACAGAGATGTCATGATCACCACTATTGAAAGAGAGAAAAATATTAGTGAGCAAAGTAGGAATAATACTGACTAAAAGCCAGCTTTGCTTGATTATGTTGATAGACTATTAGACCAGAAAAAATCCTCAAGCTTGGATGTTATAGGTATTCTTATAAAATTCACAAGTAATTGATTGGCCTGGGCTTGGGCCGGGGGTTCTGGAAATTAGGTCTGAGCTGGCTAGGCTCATGCCAAAACCCAGGTGGGCCAATTTACATGCCTAGTCTAGTGATGAAGATCATGAAAAGAAGAAAAAGAGCAAATCTGAAATTTCACATAAAGTACATTATAGTAGGTTTTAGTAATTAAGGATATAATAGTAATTCTAATAATTATTGGATATGGGTTGTAGGAGTCGTCTATGGGTTTTATTATTTTGGGTCAAGTTATTAAATGGGTCATTATATATGAGTTTTATTATGGGAGTGTTTGACAAAGGCTATTTTTTGGTTTTTTAGGTTAAAATTCACAAAAGACAAAATAAGCTAAAATAGTCAATAAGACAAAATATCACATCAAATTCATAATCATTTCACTTTTTCTCTCACAAACATCACATCCAACTATAAAAAAATTTAACTATCTTCCTAAACACAAAAATTTTAGTCTACTAAAATAACCAAAAACTAAAATAGCCTACTAAAATAGCAAATTTCCAAACATCCACTATGTCTAAAATAATCTAGGTGGTCAAAAGTCCAAATTTTCTATTTTGATATTAAAGTAGAATTAGAAGTCATTAAAATTTCTTATTATGATTAAAGTAGAATTGGAAGTCATAGTTTGTCTAGAATATTAATAGTTGCTAAATAATTAGTAGTTGCTAAATAGTTGGTCTAGGCACGGGGACTCGACTGTTTGGAATGTGCGTTTGCGCCGCGATGTACAGGATTGGGAGCAAGATCAACTGGTGGAGCTGTTGGGTTTTTTATATGAGTTGCGAGTTGGGGGGGTTCGGCAGGATTCTTTGGTGTGGGATTGTCCTGGGGCTAAGTGAAAGTTTTCTATATCTTCGTATTATGGTGTGCTTATTCATGAGGAAGCAGTTGTTTTCCCTTGGAAATGTGTTTGGGTGTTGTATATGCCATCTAAGATGGCCTTCTTTGTATGGACAGCCATGTTGGGGCATATCTTGACTTTGGATAATTTAATTCATCGTGGCCACATATTGGTCAATTGGTGTTGCTTATGTTGTGGTGATGCAGAGTCGGTGGATCATTTACTGGTTCATTGTCCGGTTACTTCTCAACTTTAGATGCTTCTTGTTGCGACTTTGGGCTTGGCTTCTGTGCCGTCGGATTCAATTAAGATAGTTTTGCAAAGTTGGATTGGGGGTCGAGTTGGGAGAAGGCGTCGGAAACGTGGATGCTTGCTTCTCATTGTCTTGTATGGTTGGTTTGGTTGGAGCGTAACAGGCGTGTTTTCCAGGGGGTGTCTCATTCGGTTCCTTGGTTAGAACGACGGCTGCTTACGATTTTGTATAGTTGGGTGAGAAGTTCAGTTGATCCTAATATTTTAGCCTTTGTAGATTTCGTGAAGAATTTGATTTGTTAATCTGTTAAGCCTTTGTGGCTTCTATTTTTGTATTCTTTGCATCATCTTGATACTTTTCTAATAAAGTGTGGTTATTTATCAAAAAAAAAAAAGATACTCTTGTTTCTTGCAATTATATCTTTATTTTTTATGTAAGTGTATAGTATATTTGGTCAACAGAATTATGAATATTTATCACAAGAACAATGTAGTGAACCTCTGTGGAATAGCTTGAATGGTAAGTCCCCAAGTAAAAAAAGAATGAAAAGAATTATTTGACGTACCTATGAATGAGATAGAGCCTTGTATTTATAATGAAACAACATTACAAAATAGGAAAATAACAAAATAGGAAACGAAGATAAAAAAATGTATTAAATCTGTGATTAACACAATCATAGATTTTATACACACTACCATAATTACCATATCACTATTTCCTAATTCCAACACTATCATAATTATAATATCATTATTTCCTAATTCCAACACTCCCCCTCAAGCTAGTGTGAAGATATTAAATAAACGTAACTTGTCGATAGACAATTGGAGTAATGTTGAGCCTACAAACTTTGTGAACATATCTGCTAACTGCTAAGAAGAAGAGACAAAGAATGATCTCACAATACCAATCCGAACCTTCTCTCGAATGAAATGTATATCAACCTCTACATGCTTAGTACGCTCATGTAGGACAGAATTAGAAGACAACATAATAGCAGACTTGTTGTCACAAAACAAAGAAGCAGGAGTAGTATCCTCAAATCCTAACTCTGCCAAAATAGAACGCAGCCATATAATCTCACAAGTGCCTTGTGCCATAACCCTATACTCAGCTTTTGTAGAAGACCTAGAAACAACTGTTTACTTCTTACTTTTCCATGATATAAGATGATAACCATAGAAAGTGTATAAGGCAAAAGTAGAACACCTATCCGTTCTAAATCTTGCATAGTCAATATCAGTAAAACAGGAGAGTCCATATTGAGGATCAGCTGTGAAGAACAATCCCAAGCCAAGAGAGGTCTTCGAATAACTCAAGATGTAATGAACTGCATCAAGATGTTCTGTACGAGATGCATGCATGAATTGGCTAACCACACTATTGAGCTCTACTATGTGATGAGACTGGCCAAAATGCTTAAAATGTCTCTCTTGATTGAGATGTTCTAAGAGAATGAGAGGCAAAATAGCTAGCATGATGGTTAGGTTGTTGGAGAAGTGAAAATGAGAGGAGACTAGCTAAATTGACTGAAGATGTTCATTTAGTTAGTTTATTCGAGATGCTATTAGTAACTGCCGTCTGGTTTTCTAACGAAAAATGTCACATGGTATCAACAGTTTTTTCACTTTGACTCCTTAAACATTACATTAAACTTTCCTACTCTAAATGTCTCTCCTGATTGAGATGTTCTAAGAAGAAGATGAGAGGCAAAATAATCAGCATAATGGCTAGAGAAACAAAATTGAGAGGAGACTAGCTAAAGTGATTAACGATGTTCATTTAGTTAGTCTATTGGAGATGTTCTTAGTAACTGTTGCCTAGTTTTCTAACAAAAAATGCCACATGGTGTCAACACTTCTACTTTGAATCCTTAAGCATTACACTTTCCTACTTTGACGTTTCGACTGTTACAAAATTTTTTTTCATTTGACCTTTCACGTGTCACATGACATTTTATGTTAAAGAATTTGACGACGACTGTCAACTGGACCACATTGACAAAAATTCAATAGTTCAAGGAAAAATAAAAAATAAAAAATAAATCTAAAACCTTGATGCTTTTGTGTGCAAACTGTAATTTATCCAACTTTATACCTTTGTCCATGAGTATGGGTTCAATACAAATGTTGGAATGTGCCCATTGGAATTTCCAGAGTCAAAAGCTAATGGACCTACACATTGAAGAAAAAAATATATATATTAAGTTCTGCTTAGAAAAGTCACATTGTCACATAGCATTTTTATTAGAAAAAAAAAAAAATCAGAAAATATTTTTTTATGGTTCGCTGCAACCGCGAAACTAATATATCAGTGGTGGTCTTAGTTGTGGTCGTTAGGTGGAGGAACATGTAGTGATGGGGAAAGTGATGGTGGTAGGGGTGGTAGCTGTGATAATAATGTGATATAGCATTGACGAGACTTTAATTTAGAAAATATTTTTTACATTTTTAAAGTGAAAAACATTTTTCACCTCTAGGAATCTTGTTTTCTATTGATCATAGAAATTGTTTTGTATTGACTTGTATTTTCTGTAGTACCAAATACTAGAAATGCAGAAATATTTTTTACCGAAACAAATGGAGCAATACATCAAAGCAATGATTAAGTACACTCATATGTAACGATTATATTCAAAGTTGTTAAAACTGGGATCCTAGGTGGGATCGTTGGAAGGGTTCTATGGATCGGATATTAAAATTGGATTGAGAATCCTAATATTTTACTTTTAATGCAAAATAAAACAAAAAAATTATTGTTAATGATAATCTATGTTACATAATTTTAAATCATTAAATGATAAATTTGACATAATACATCTTCTAAATTAACATAAATTATAGATGTCTGAAAAATGCGCTTGTAGTCAATTTTTTATATATTGATATAAACATATACACACACATATATATATATAACAAAATAAATAATAAGAAAAAAATTGGTAAAATCAGGATCATTGTAAAATTGAAAACGTAGATCATACTAAATTTAAAATCCTATTATGATTCACATTGTTTAACGCAATTAAAATCTTAAAATCATATGATGCAGAATAAAATTTGAATAGTTAAGATTATATGAGTTGAAAAACTCAGTTTACATTTCTCTTTAAAACCTAAGTATTAAGGAGAGAGAAACTAGATAAACTAGAGTCTTATAATCAGCCCTGGACCACAACGTACGATAGCCGGACAAACGGCATACCAATCACATATCCAACCAAGTTTTGATACCAAGTTGAAAAGTTTAGCTCGCACTTTTCCTTAAAATCCAGGTATTAAGGAGAGAGAAACTAGAGTCTTATAACCCGCACAGATGAAACAATTCTAAGCGATATGGGACACATCCTAACAATATGTACCTATTTCGAAAGAGCAGAACAACCAGGACCTCCAGTAAGCCAAAGCATTAATGGGTCACCACTTGGATTCCTCTCTGACTCAATGAAGTAGTAAAATAGCTGTACATCTTTTGATTCTCCTACACCAATGTATCTTCATATCCAATCACAAAAATAAAATAAAAATAAAAATAAAAATAATTCTTCAAATGAAAAACAAAACAAAGTTCTTCTTGATGCAAACAACTATATATATATATATATATCTATATAGCTTAAATTTCATTATGCACCCTTATATTTTATATCTAATTTGATTTTGCCCATTAACTTTGAAATTGTCTCAATTTCCACCTCACACTTCGAGTCATGTTGTAATCAGACCCATTTTTATGACGTTATTGTTTCGAAAAACAATGAAAAACAATGATGTGATAATATTAACTACACTTAGCACCCTTGCTTTTTTTTAATAATCAAAATCTCCCTTTAATTCCTTTGTCTAAATTTTCAAATCACGTTATACAACTAATTCTAATTATAACGTGACTTGAAATTTAGATAGTTGATTGGGACAATTAAAAAGTTAAGGGACAAAGTAAGACTCGATGTAAATTACAAGTATGCAAATTGTAATTTTGTTCCATCTATATGTGTGGAAAGAGAGAGAGAGAGAGAAAGCAAATTGTAATTTTGTTCCATCTATATGTATGGAGAGAGAGAGAGAGAGAGAGAGCTCACCCAGTTTCAAGTTTAAAGGGAAGCATACCAGGAAAGCCAGGTAGAGACTATAAGATTCCAAAAACCTTGCTCTGTATATTCAATTGTGTATACATTACAATCAAACCTTAGAATATATATAGTCCTAACTCCTAAACCAAAAAGGAAATACAAATACAATACGATCATGACTTTAATAGGACTCTAATACAATCATGCCTCTAATAGGACTCTAAGTTAATTTGTAAGACTCACAATATATTTCACAATATATTCTCACACCCCCGCTCAAACTCAAGATGTTTTAGCAGAAAACACAGAGAGTTTGCTAAGAAGAAACTAAAACCGAGCAGTAGTGTGAGTCTTGGTGAAGAAGTCCGCAAGTTGCAAAGCTGAAGGGATAAAAGGAAGCGAGATAGAGGCAGACTGCAGATGTTGGCGAACAAAGTGACAATCAATCTCAATGTGTTTTGTCCGCTCATGGAAAACAGTATTGTGGGCAATCTGAACAGTACTGCAGTTGTCACAATAGAGAGAGGTTGGAGAAGACTGAGAGACACCCAAATCAGACAAAAGACAACGAAGCCAAACAATCTCAGCAGTGGCATGAGCCATAGCACGATACTCAGCTTCGGCAATAGAGCGGGCAACGACTGATTGTTTCTTACTTTTCCAAGAGATCAAGGAATCACCAAGAAACATACAGAAGCCAGACGTAGACTTATGATCAGTAACATCACCAGCCCAATCAAAGTCAGAATAGGCCACTAAGTCCGAAGAGGAAGTAGAGGACAATAGTAAGCCTTGAAATATGGTACCCCTGAGATAGCGAAGAATGCAAACCAAAGCAGCCCAATGGGTAGAGCGAGGAGCAGAAATGAACTGACTAACCACATGAACAGCATAAGTAAGATCAGGGCGAGTGACAGTCAGATAAACTAAACAACCCACAAGCTCGCGATATAAAATAGGATCATCCAGAGGAACACCATCAGTAGAATTAAGCTTTACATTAAGCTCAATAGGTGTATTAGAAACCTTAGTATCAGTAAGACCAGCATAGTGAATGACTTCATTAGCAGACTTAGCCTAAGACAGAAAATAGTCCTTTGGAGAAGAAGAAACCACAATACCAAGAAAATACCGTAACAGACCCAAATCTTTCATTTCGAAGATGTGGAACAAATGCTGCTTGACCTCAGAGATAGCAGAAGAGTCAGAGCCAGTGATGATCATATCATCCACATAGAGTAAGAGAGCAACAAAACCAGCCGATGTAAGTCTCAGAAATAAAGCAGAGTCGGAAGTAGAAGATTGAAACCCAAGCTCGGTAACAGTAGTTTGAAAGTGATCATACCAAGCACGAGGAGATTACTTCAGACCATACAGAGCACTCCGAAGACGACAAACTTGGCCAGAGGAATGGGGAAGACCAGGGGGAGGACGCATGTAGACCTCCTTAGTGAGATAATCGTTAAGAAAAGCATTCTTAACGTCCATCTGATAGAGAGGCCAATGTCAAACAGCAAAAACAGAAATCAAGGTACGGATAGTAGTCATCTTGGCAACAAGTGCAAAGGTCTCCTCATAATCAATACCATACTCCTGTGAGAAACCTTTGGCAACCAAACGAGCTTTGTAGCGCTCGAGAGAACCATCAGAATGAGTCTTGACTTTATAGATCCATTTGCAACCAACAAGATTCTTGCCAGCAGGCAAAGGAACTAACTCCCAAGTGTTAGTCTTCTATAAGGCAAACAACTCATCCTCTATAGCATGAACCCAATTAGGATCCTGACAGGCCTCCATGTAAGATTGTGGTTCTGAAAAAGAATGAATAACAGACAAAAAAGTACGATAGGAAGCAGAAAAACATGTATTAGACCAACCCAACCTGTTTGGAGGACGACGCTCACGAGTAGGATATCGGTGTGTAGCAAGATCAGAGTCATCAGAAGCAGAATGAGCAGCAACAGGAGTAGAGACAACTGGTGGTGAGGGAGCCTGACGACAAGAATAAACCAACAACGGAGGGGGAGAAGAAGCTGAAGGAGGAAAAAAAGCCATAGGTGACGCAGACAGAGAAGTACAAATGTTCTCAACAGGAACAGTGGAGATGTACTTATCAGACGGGACCTCAGAAGGAAAGGAGTCAATGTGAACCAAATCCTCTTTGGAAACTGGAGCAGTGAGAGGGGGGAGCTGAAAGTAAGACAGACGTTTGAGAAAGGCAACATGACGGGAGACAAAAAGGCGACGAGAGACAGAATCGTAACAGTGGTAGCCTTTTTTAGTAAGACTGTAACCCAAAAAGACACAGAGGACAGATCGAGCACTAAGTTTGGTCATATCTTTGTGGGGAAGAAGGACAAAACAGGCAGACCCAAACACACGAAGAAGGGAGTAGTTAGGAATTTGGGAGAACAAAGCCTCATAAGGAGACCGACCAGAAAGAAGGGGAGTAGGCATGCGGTTGAGAAGAAAAGCAACAGTAAGAACTGCTTCCCCCCAAAATGGAGCTGGAACTGAGGCAGAGAGAAAAAGAGACCTAGCTGTCTCAAGGAGATGACGGTGTTTACGCTCTACTTGACCATTTTGGGCAGGTGTATCTGTACAGGAAGTTTGATAAATGGTACCCAAATTGGCCAAATACTCACAAAACTTATTTTTAAAATATTCCCCACCTAAGTCAGACCGTAACACTTTAATAGTAGACCCAAACTGAGTAGTAATCATAGACTAAAAAGTACGGGATATTTGATAGAAATCGGACTTAAGAGTCATAAGATAAATTCAAGTGTAACGGGTGCAATCATCAACAAATGACACATAGTATGCAGAACCCCCTTTGGTAAGAACAGGAGAAAGACCCCAGACATCAGTATGAACTAAAGAAAATGGTGTAGCAGATATAGAAGTACTGTTACGGAAAGGTAAGGCTGTCATTTTGGCAAGGTTACACCTCCAACACTCGGTAAGTTGACTAGGAGAAACTTTACCCAATATACCTGATTGAGCTAAAGACTGTAAGCGGTCAGCAGACAAATGCCCTAATCTGGAATGCCACAAATAGAAAGGACTGAATAGAGAATCTAACTGAAAAGAAGAAAAGGCAATCGGAGAGGTAGTCATAGGCAGATGCAAGCTCTCCACCAAATAAAGGTCTCCAACACTACAGCCAGTCCCAATCTGGTACTTGGACATCCAATCCTGCATAGAACAGATAGAAGAAGAAAAGATAACATCAAAACCAAAGGCATCAAGTTGACTAATAAATAATAAACTGACAGATAATTGAGGAACATATAAGACAAACGGAATAGAGACTGCAGACATAGCAGACGGTATGACAGACCCAACAAATATAACTGACATACCAGACCCATTAGCAGTATTAACAGTAATAGGAAATGGATGGGGAGTACAATTTTGAAGTAAAGATAGATGATGAGTCATATGATGAGAGGCACCAGAGTAAAAAATCCAAACAGACGAAGAAATACCTGAAGAAGACCCAAGCAAACCTGAATGAAGAGAGGAAACAACTGAAGCAGACGGAGATGGCTGGGAGGTAGACAGTATATGCTGAAGTTGGCTAATTTGAGCACTCAAGGAAGCCAAGTCAGGATTAGGAGCCAGAGCAGAGACAATGTATGCAATCGGAGACTGAGAAGAACTTAAAGGTGGAGCTCGGAACTGTGTCGGAGACTGCTGAGAAGACGGAGCAGGCATACGTCTCTTCTTAGGACACTGATACTTCCAATGTCCCATCTGATGGTAGGAGGCACACTCATTCGAAACCAGAGACATCATAATAATAAATAGAAAACTGAAGGGTTTAAAATAGTGCAAAACAGGGGTCAAAGGATGATAAATGTAATAATTGAAAGGTTTAAATGTAATAACCCCAAAATATAACCAAAGTATAACCAGAGATCAAATTCATAAACAGACTGAAGAAGAACCAGAGAGAGAAGATTAGCTATCGAAGCACAGTGACCACTTCGAACCAATGAGTCGACCGGATGGGTCACCCAAGACGACTAGCTATCGTCGAAGAAAAGAAGATCAGCTGTCTTCGGTGAGAGCAGACCTTCGTGTGAGGCACGAAAGAGGCAGAGACAGACGACCAGAGTCCTCTCGACTCAAATAAACTGCGACGAGGGTTTGCGCGACTTAGACGGGTTACGAGGATGGTTCACAACCTGCACCCAAATCCCAGATATGTCGCGATGAAACAGACGAATCAAGAACTCAAAGAACCAGAGAGAGGAGAACCCGATTCTCGAATCAGATGGCCTTCGATGAACCAAATGGGTCTCGCGAGCCTAACAAAGCATAGGCTTGACTTGATGATAACTAGGGAGTTCGATCAAGTCTAGAAAACAGAGTCGAACTAGAAATCAAAACCAGAAAGGATTTCACGATGGCTGCCGGGGTTTGAAACCTAGCTCTGATACCATGTAAGATTCCAGAAACCTTGCTCTGTATATTCAATTGTGTATACATTACAATCAGACCTTAGAATATATATAGCCCTAACTCCTAAACTAAAAAGGAAATACAAATACAATACGATCATGACTCTAACAGGACTCTAATACCATCATGCCTCTAATAGGACTCTAAGTTAATTTGTAAGACTTACAATATATTTCACAATATATTCTCACCTTGATGAGTGACTTTGACATAACAGTGTTGCACAGACCCATTAACACAAGTACACACAACCACATGATCTTACCCATCTACTTCCTGAACTTGATCACAGCTTTCAATCTTTTCCAGTCAGCACCACAAATGAAAGCTCCCAAAATTGCAAGGACTGAGGGCAATCACTTTCCTCCGTTATATCTACTAATATCTCATTTTCACTCCATGCCTGGGCCAACCGACCAAGCAGATTGAATTTGGACACCTTTATGAGTTAATTACACTTAGCTTTCCTATATTTTCACCATAATTTTATTTTGATTTTTTCACTTTTAATTGTGACAATAATTTTTTCACACTTTAAGTCAAGTTACAATCTTACTATTCTGTCCATCTATCACTAATGAGATTGACTAAAATTAAAAGTGAAAGGGACTAAAGTGAGATTTTAGTGAAAGTGCAATGACTAAAATGATATTTTGATAAAAACACAGGGATGTTAATGAGATCCCCCCCCCCCAAAAAAAAAAAAAGAGAGAGTCACGTTTGGCTCATAGACGAGTTTGGTAGATTGACAGAAAGATGACACTACAACTTTACTTAAAGTGTAGAAGGTTAACTACTATAATTGAAAGTGAATAAATTAAAATGTGATTATGATAAAAAAAAATACAGTGGTGCTATAAAACCTAGGCGAGATAATCAATGTTTTTCAATTTTGTATTTATTGCTGATGCATATTTAATTATTGGAATCCCGGGACAGCAATATCATGATCCACGAGTTCACACGTTTTTAACTAACTCCCTCCTCTCAAATAAATAAAAAAATGCTACAATGTGTCTAAAAAAGATCAGAGATAGATTAGGCCCTTTTTTAATTATAAAACTTTACGTTAGAGTTTCATAATCAACTAGAATTGGCAGCTGTTTCACGAGTTTGGTGATCACTTCATATCCAGAATGATTTATTAATGTAGAAGTGAGATTATTGCACCATAGCTATGGGTTGCGATGAGAGATAGATCGTGAAGGTGTTTGGTGGTGGTGATTGTTTGATAATATCTCGTTGTCACTTATTATGGAAAAAGCAAAAAAAAAAAAATCGATGTTGTGACTAATATATGTGCATCCCTTTACTTCGAATTTCTGACTCAGTTACTGATTATTTTGCTATAATTCACCCAAAATTAAGGTAGGTGGACTTGGAATAATGCCTAAATGAAAGGCTAGGTGGAAAGTCATTATTGGTTCAGTTTACCCAAAATAAATTATGAAAAATTATGTTTCAGTTAGACAACGAAACATTAATTTTATTTTTTATGATGGGTCTGGTCTAGTCTTTTGTATGGTATAAGTTATTTTTTATTTTTTTATGTTTAGTGCAAATCTTTCTTGTATGCCAAACTTGTATCAAAAAAAATTTCTCCCATAATATAATTATTTTTAAATTGTCCCACTTATTTATAATTTTCCCAATAAATTAAGGCAAGTAGATAATAATGATTGTTTGTCTACAATCTTTCTATAAGCCAACAAATGAAGCATGTAACTCGTGGGCAGTATGTTATATATATATATATATATTATTGTATAATAGCATCAATAATGTCACTCATGTTGTCAAGTGTTTTATCCTTATTTTTTTCTTCTTTAATTTTTGTGTTGCTTGTGACCACTATTTTTTAGCCAAACTAATACTACATTAACATTTTTGTGTTTAATTGTCTAATGTCTTTTTTTTTATCAGCAAAGAAAAATTTCATTAACAGCATAAAATTAAAGGTACAGGAAGATGACATGCATCGAGAGAGATTCGGAAAGTACAAATTACCCCTACTACTGCTACTCGCATCCATACAACCAACCCCTTGGTCTCATGATTTTTTAAACAAAAAAAAGTTAAGAAAAACTTAACTAAAAAATAAAATATATGAATCCCCACAAAATCAATTCACATAACCCAAAACCAAAAACCAACACCAAAACACACAAGCTACTCCTGCATTCCTTTTTTCAACAAACTAAAATTTTCTTTTTCAACACCCAAGCTGCTGCATTCAACCTAAATATTTTATTTTATTCATCGAAGCTGCTGCACTCCCAATGCCCACACGACCCAAACTAAAATCTTTTCAACAAAGCGGAGACCCACGCCAGACAACGCTATACCATCTCTTTTCCACAGAGCCAATGCCCACACCTCCCAAATATTTTGTTCACCAAAGCCAAGACTCACGCCAGATAACATTATACCATAGCATCAAAAAAGCATTATGCATGCTCCGCTGATTCGACCGATAACGTTGTTGATGTCCAGCACCATTTCTCTACTGCCCAAATGGAGAACCCACTTGAAGAGAAGTGGGGGTGGCACCTCCCCATTAATGTGGGTGGGGGTGGCCACCTCCCCACTAAATGTTTGTGGCTCTCCTCTTCTTCAATTGTATATAAATTGATGTGAGAATGAGAGGTTTAGCAGAACACAGAAACAAGAGATTACAGTGTGTGTAATCTGAGAGATTGTGAGAAGTGAGAGTGCTATAGTGTGTAAGTGAGGTGTGAGTGTGTAAACTCCCTCCGAAAAAATTCTATAGTGGATAACTCTCCGTGGACGTAGGCAATTGCCGAACCACGTAAATATTCTTGTGTTATTGTGTGTGATTGATTTCTGGTGTCTCACAATCCCAACAAGTGGTATTAGAGCCGAATCGGTTGTGTTTCGAAAAAACAGAGTCCGTTTTTCGAAACTGCCAAAAATCAAGTTGCTCGAAATTAGGTTTTGAGTATACTAGGAACAAGGTCTCGAAGAGAGGAATCCAAAACTGCAAAGCAGAGTCCCAGAAGCCAAGTCACGTGCCCACACGCACCACCTAAAGAAAGTGCATGAACACCAGTCTCATCACGCGCCTCTACGCGCCGTTCAAGCAGCCGGTGCGTCATACCGCGTCTCAAGGAAAAAGACGACCACGCCATCGCCACGTCATCGCCCGATCGGCGCGTGTACGCCATGTCAATGACACGACATATGTCGACCATGTCACCCTTGGTTGACTAGTCAACCTCTGAAGAATGATCCGATTAACCGCGGCTAAGATACACCTCTGCATCGACCGAGTCCAAACTATTTTAGCTCGATTTGAGTCATTCTGAGGCCGTTTTTGACGATCCAATAGTACTTTTCAACTATTTGGAGTATTCCGGACACATTTGTATGGTTAGATTTCAAAAATTTTCAGTTTGTATTTGGACAATCCAAAGTGCTTTTCCGGCTAATTTGACTAGTCTAAACTCAACAGCGAAGCCTATGTTTCAGACAGAGATTATTTTCTGTATAGACAAGTGTTGATAGGAAATCACCGTCGCCTTCAAGATCAATGTTCAAGTTGACTCCTTCTAATTATGCAATTTGGAGGTCACGGATGGAAGACACCTTGTATTATAAAGACTTGTTTGACCCTATTTTTATAAAAAAAAGGTTAAACCAGAAGCAGTGAAGGATGATGATTGGATAAAGATGAACTGCAAGACTATCAGTTGTATCAGACAATGGATAAACCACAGTGTGTACTATCATGTCGCCGAAGAGACAAATGTCTATGCTCTATGAACAATGTTAGACGACATGTACCGGTCAAAGACCGCTCGAAACAAAGCCTTGGTGATGAGAAGGCTTGTCAATTTGAAATTAAAGAATGGTATGTCTGTCACTGAGCACACCAGTGAATTCAGAAGTCTGGTTAATCAACTTGCAACCGTCAAGATACATTTAGACGATAAAATGCAAGCCGTCCTACTGCTCAGTTCTTTACCGGATAGCTGGGAGACGTTGGTGGTTTCTCTCAGCAACTCTGCACCAAAAGGGAAGCTGACCATGAGCATGGTCACAGACGCTATGTACAATGAAGAGACAAGGCGAAAAGACTTGAGTGGAGATCAATCCCATGCCCTCGTCACAGAAAATAAAGGTAGAGGCAGAGGCAGAGATAGAGGAAGAAGCAAAAGCAGAGGACGCAGCAGAGGAAAATTTCAAGACAGAGGGAAATCCAAAGAAGGTACAAGCCGGTCGAAGTTTAAGTGTTACCATTGTGGCCAAGAGGGTCACATAAAGAAATACTGTTATGCCTTGAAGGGAGAACAAAAACAATGCAATAGACAACCAAAGACTGAAGATGGGAACACTGTAGTTACTGTCTCAGAGGATATTGCATTATTCTCTGTTGAAGAAGAAAAATGCTTTCATATGTCAGACAACGACACCGAGTGGGTGGTAGATACAGCAGCTTCCTACCACGCCACACCCCGGAAGGAGTTATTCAGTACGTACCAAGCTGGAGATTTTGGTACAGTGAAGATGGGCAACTCCAGTTTTTCAAAGATTATGGGAATTGGTGATGTTCGCATCCAAACCAAAGTTGGGTGCACGATGGTGTTGAAAGATGTCAGGCATGATCCCGATTTACGCCTGAATCTTATCTCAGGGATAGCCTTAGATTGACAAGGCTATGAGAACTACTTCGGCAAAGGCATGTGGAAGTTGAAAAATGGATCTCTAGTGGTAGCCAGAGGACAGGCAAGTGGCACGTTGTACAAGACTCATGTGGAGGTGCATTCAGATAGCCTCAACGCAACAGAAGATGAGGCATCACCAAATTTGTGGCATAAAAGACTGAGTCACATGAGTGAGAAAGGGTTGCAAATTCTGGCAAAGAAGTCACTTATTCCCTTTGGCAAAGATGCGAAATTGAACCCTTGTGACAATTGCTTGTTTGGGAAGCAACATAGAGTCGCTTTCCATTCATCATCCAGAAGACAATCAGAGTTGTTGAGCAGAGTATACTCTGATGTATGCGGTCCCATAGAAGTGGAATCTTTGGGTGGTAGAAAATACTTCCAGACGTTTATTGATGATGCATCACGAAAGGTATGGGTTTATGTCCTAAGAACCAAAGCTAAGGTGTTCTAGCATTTTCAAACATTTCATGCTATGGTGGAAAGAGAGACCGGAAACAAGCTGAAGTGTCTCCGAACAGACAATGAAGGCGAGTACACGTCAAAAGAGTTTGAAGCCTACTGTGCTACTCGCAGCATCCGACATGAGAAGACTGTTCCTGGAACCCCACAACACAATGGTGTAGCTGAAAGAATGAACCGGACCATTATGGAGAAGGTCAGATGTATGCTAAAAATGGCAAAGTTGCCAAAACCATTTTAGGGAGAAGCTGTTCATGTTACATGCTATTTAATCAACAGATCGCCATCAGTTCCACTAAATTTTGACATTCCAGATAAAATATGGTCTGGAAGGGAGATTTCTTACTCTCACTTGAGAGTGTTTGGGTACAAAGCATTTGCACATGTATCCAGGAGCACAGATAGAAGCTGGATGATAAAGCTACTCCATGAATCTTTATTGGCTATAGAGATGAAGAATTTGGATATAAATTATGGGATTCGAAAAACAAGAAGGTCATTCGAAGTCGAGATGTGGTATTTCAAGAAGGCCAGACCTTAGAAGACTTTGGGCAACCAGCCAAACCCAAAGTTAATGATGTTTTAGAAATTGTTCCCAATCCTGCACCATCACAGCATGCCACTGATGAAGAAGAGTTGCCGCAGCATGCAGCCAATGATGTAGAGTTGTAGGATGGATTGCCAGAAGAAGATGATCTAGAAGAAGAGGGTGTGGAGCAGGGGGAGCCACAACCCCCTCCGCTAGAGACTGTTGGTCCATAGTTACGAAGATCAACAAGAGAGTCTAAGCCGTCATCAAAATACCCAGCTTCTGATTATATTTTGCTTACTGATAAGGAAGAGCCAGAAAGTTTTCAAGAAGCTCAGAATCACAAGGAGAAGAGTAACTAGCATCAAGCTATGTAAGAAGAGATACAGTCCTTGCAAAAGAATCAGACTTATGATTTGGTAAAACTTCTCCAGGGTCGAAAACCATTGCAGAACAAATGGGTGTTCAAGTTGAAGAAAGATGGCAGCGGAAAGCTAGTCAAGTATAAGGCTCGATTGGTTGTCAAAGGTTTCGAGCAGAAGAAATGTATTGATTTTGACGAAATCTTCTCGCCAGTTGTGCAAATAACATCCATTCGAGTAGTTTTGGGACTAACGGCCAGTTTGAATTTGGAACTTGAACAAATGGATGTGAAGACGACATTTCTCCATGGTGATTTGAAGGAAGAAATTTACATGGAGCAATCAGAAGGTTTTGAAGTAAAAGGGAAAGAAAACTTAGTTTGCAGATTGAAGAAGAGTCTTTACGGCTTCAAACAAGCGCCTAGACAGTGATACAAGAAGTTTGACTCATTCATGGTGGGTCATGAGTACAAGAGAACTGCTACAGACCAGTGTGTCTATGTCAAGAAATTTCTCGATGCAAATTTCATCATACTGCTGCTCTATGTTAATGACATGCTGATTGTTGGACAGGATGCCACAGCAATCAGATCACTAAAGAAGCAGTTATCACAGTCCTTTAACATAAAGGACCTAGGCCCTGCACAGCAAATGTTGGGCATGCAAATTGTGCGTGACAAGAAAGCCAAGAAATTATGGCTGTCACAGGAGAAGTGTGTTGAACGGGTGATTGCAAAGTTCAACATGAAAGATTTCAAGCCAGTCAATACTCCGCTGGCTAATCATTTCAAGCTGAGCAAGAGTTCTTGTCCCTCCTCTACTAAAGAAAGAGAAGAGATGGAGGCTATTCCCTACTCATCCGCCATAGGGAGTTTGATGTATGCAATGGTGTCCACTCGACCAAATATTGCTTATGTTGTTGGAGTAGTAAGCAGATTCCTTTCCAATCCAGGAAAAGAGCATTGGGAAGCAGTCAAGTGGATTCTAAGGTACCTCAAGGGTACAGCAAAAATGTGTTTGTGCTTTAGAGATGCTAAACCAGTCTTGGAAGGCTATACGGATTCCGATATGGCAGGAGATCTTGATAGTAGAAAATCTACATTAGGATTTCTGTTCACTTTCGCAGGGGGAGCTATGTCTTGGCAATCCAAGTTGCAGAAGTGTGTTGCTTTATCCATAACCAAGGCAGAATATATTGCCGCAGTGAAAGCTGGGAAAGAGATGTTGTGGTTACAGCGATTTCTCCAAGAGTTAAGATTAAAGCAAGAAAAGTTCACGGTACATTGTGATAGCCAGAGTGCCATAGACCTGAGCAAGAATTCGATGTACCATTCTCGAACAAAGCACATTGATATTTGGTATCATTGGATACGCGAAGTGATGGAAAAGCAGTTATTGGAACTGATCAAGATCCATACAGATAAGAATCCAGCTGACATACTTACAAAGGTGGTCTCAAGAAACAAACTCGAAATCTGCAAAGACTTTGCCGGGATGGACTTCAAGTGAGAAGTCAGTTTTCATATGGGCGTGGAGGGGGAGAATTGTTAGTGTCCAGCACCATTTCTCCACTGCCCAAATGGAGAACCCACTTGAAGAGAAATGAGGGTGGTAAGTGAGGGTGATACCTCCCCATTAATGTGGATGAGGGTGGCCACCTCCCCACTAAATGTTTGTGGCTCTCCTCTTCCTTAATTGTGTATAAATTGAGGTAAGGATGAGAGGTTTAGCAGAACACAGAAATAAGAGATTACAGTGTGTGTAATCTGAGAGATTGTGAGAAGTGAGAGTGCTATAGTGTGTAAGTGAGATGTGAGTGTGTAAACTTCCTCCAGGAAAATTCTATAGTAGATAACTCTCCGTGGACGTAGGCAATTGCCGAACCACGTAAATATTCTTGTGTTATTGTGTGTGATTGATTTCTGGTGTCTCGCAGTCCCAACAAACGTTCCATGGCCGGAAAACTCCATAGCCAACAGCTCCATGGCTGGACAACTTCCAAGGACAATACCTAAGGGCCAACTTCTAAGCAAACACCTGCACAAAAAACTCACACTGGAGAAGCGTCGCCGAGCATAAACCGGGTTGCATCAAAACCTCCCTACTTAGAACACAACCGCTGAGACCGAATAACACAAGCACTGAAACACAACCGCTGCAGAAACACACCCACTGACACCGAACAAACCGTTGAGACACCTCCATACACCGAACTACAGCTGAGACATCTCTATACATTTGGATGAAGTTCACCCCTCAAACTCTCACTCGAAGAGGAGCGCTCGAATGAAAACCAAACAGGTCTGGATCGACTTCGACACCCGTGTTTCCCCCCAAACAAAGCATCGATACTTCTCCACAAATCTAAACCAGATTCACCCCTCAAGCTCCTACTCACAAAAGAGCGCTCGAATGAAGATCCTAACCAAATCTGGACGTCCTCTATACCGGTCCAACACCAATCACCTCCTCTAAATTGACCCTTATTCCAGGCATCCCTTGATGAAAACAACACACCACTACCCCCAATGAATCATCTAAACTGTGCCCCGAAACACCAAAAACTAAGATCTACAACAACACACAAAGCACACCTAGGTGGGAAAATAATGGGGGAATCAAGTTTATTAAAAGGAAAAATAACAAACAAACGCAGGAAAGAGCTAGGCCAGCCGACCGCCATAGCCAAAGACAACGGCCGGCCGACCCAAAATGAGGCCTGGCGAAGAGGTTTTTAGAGAGAGAGAAAGAGTTTTTAGAGATAGAGAGAGGATGTGAGATTCGCGACTATAGGGTTACTTGCCATGTTAATTGTCTAATGTTATCATGAGTTCTTGAAGGTAAAGATGACATGGCAATAATTCATTGGATGCCCTAAACTAAATTCATGTGAAAATGTGACCAATTAGAGTATCTTTAATGGTTGAATAATTATTGTTAGATTTAGCAACGAAAAATGATAAAATGATATATTTTACCAATGTTGTTCTAATAGTATAAATGTTATTTTTCATATTTTTCTCACAAGATGCCAAATTGAAATGTTGTACGTGGATCTAACTATTAGAGGTGTAGATACAAATGACTTTTGGCTGAAGTTTGTGCTAAATTTGGCATAAGGTGCAATAAAGTAAAATTATAACAGAATTTATACCTAAAAAATAAACTAAAAGTTGAGCTTCATTATTGATATAATTTTGGGAGATTGACCAATAAATTTCATATTTTGGATTCGTCACATTGTAATTCCGATAATTTCATATTTTTTTCTTGTGATCCATTTAGTCCTTTTGGATGTGTAATGACTCATTTGTCTACCACATTGGAGTATTATATTTGGAAAAAGTATACCAATGAGTTTTTTAGTGTCACATCATACCTGTCACGTTAAAATGTCACATTTGGAAAAAATACACTAAATAGTTTTAAATTTTTTTAGAATGTCACATCATACCTGTCACGTTGGAGTGTCATGTGTCACATTTAGAAAAAATACACTAAAGAGTTTTTTATTTATTTATTTTTAGTGTCACATCATATCCACTACGTTGTCATATTTAGAAAAAGTACACTAAGAAATTTTTAGTTTTCTTGGAATGTCACATCATACCCGTTACATTATTACATTTGAAAAAAATAAACTAAGGAGTTTTTATTTTTTTTGAAGTAAAAGTCTTAGAGTGTCACATTAATATCTGCCACATTAGAGTGCCACATCATACATGTCACATTAATAAAATGGTATAGTTGTCCACCAAAATACTACTAAAGTAAAAAATTAAATGGAAAAAAACTCTCCACTAATCGGACTTAATAGATTAATAAAAAAAAACTTGAGACTAATTAAAATAATTGTTTGTGAGATAAGTTTTATTAGTAAATATCCCTATAATTTTCTAGATAATTTGTTAAATATTTTTTTCTAGTAACATTATTGTTTTAACAATAATAAGCCCCACTGAAAAAACTCTTATCACAAAGTGCACAAATGCGACAAGTAAATTATGATGATGAAGCATTGGAAGGAAGAAAATTTGAATACAATTTAGAATCACAAAAGTCCACTAAGAGAGGATAGTATTGTAATAAGTTCTGGAACATCTCACAAAAACATTGGCTTAGAGAAACTACTAGAGAGGATAGTAATGGATCCACCTTTGGTACATCTCATAACATTCTCTACGCTTGTACTCTTGAGGTGAGTGTCCTGCTCCCTACAATAATTTTTAAAATTTAATTTTAAAATTTTTTATTTTTTAAATAACACACTTTTTATGAAACATAAAAAAAAATTAATTTTCTATTTTTGAAAATTGTTTGTGCACAGAAATAAAAAATGATGGCTGTTTTAGAACTTTTATTTTTTAACTTTTATGTAAATATGAAAAATAAAAAACACAACCAAACATACCTAAGGATCTGCTTGGTTGTATTTTTGTATTTTGTTTTTTGTCTTTATTTTTGGAAAACGCATAAATTTGTTTGGCGAACTTTTTTCAATTTTTAAGAAAATATTTAAGAATTGTTTTTGATTTTTTTAAAAAATTGTTTTCATGTAGAAACGAAAAATGATGGTTGTTTCAAACTTTTTATTATTTTGTTTCTTAAAACACAACTTTTTCCTTGAGTGCTTCATAAAGTCAAAAAATAAATAAATAAAATAATAAAAAAAAATTGAATTTGTGACTTACCAGTACAGTTGCATACGTCAAACGATACCCAGTTTTTGAATACTTGATTGTGTAGCTACATAAAATTGAAAACAAGAAATTTAATTAGACAGATGGCTTTGATTGATCTCTTTGTCAAAAGTTGGTTTTTTTTAGTTTTTTAATTTTTTTAAGCATATAAAGAGGTAATACTTTTTTACATAGTGAAATGATAAATGCCTGCCTCTTGATATTTGTAAATTATTTTCTATTAATTGACTTTAAAAAAACAGAAGAGGAGATATTGGAATAAAAAAAATAATAATAAAAAAACTGATTTCTCTTGAAATTTGGTAAAAATACAATAAATCCTATCATTTTAGCATAATTAAAAATTTAATTTACTTTTAATTTGAAATTGAAATTGAAAATATGTTGTTATATACTCACCCTCCAACTTCGCCGTCAACTAACCATGGCCGCCAGTCATTAACAATAGTTAAATTTAACAATTTTATCCAATCTTGTGTTCCGGTATTTGGTACAGTTAAATCATGATCACCACTGCAAAAAAACAAGTATTAAAGTTCAGTAAAATGTGTCACCCTACTATTATAAGCTCAACTCTAGGAAGTAAATTAATGTGAAAAAGAAAATTATTAGTTAAGCACAGATGGAAATTAATGGTTCAAAATACCGACTTGTATACAAGAACTTGGAGACCATATGAACTGAGATTCTTATGAACATCAATTACAGTTTCCACATTCATTGTGTAATCCAAGCTCTTGTTGCATCTCTTCCAATCTTTAACTGTTCCCTGATAATTAAATTAACCACTATCTCTGAATTAATAAAGTTAATGAAACGTAATCATGTATGAATTTTACAATATATAAAGCAAAAATTTAATCATGTATATATTTAATCAGTCAAGTTAATGTAAATAGGCCTAGATATTAAATTCTTTGAAGATCACATACCTCTGTAACATACAAGGCCTGTTGGACACTCTCATCATTTGCCCAAATATAGGAGAGTGAATAATTGAAATTCTGCATATGTGGATGAATTCATATTATTATTCGGCACATTTCAAGCCCACGAATGGCCTTAGAGAGCGAGAGAGAAAAGAGAAAATTACGTGACACCACATTTCTGGAATTTTGGGAGGTGAGAGAATGAAATTTCCCGATTGCTGCTCTAGTGATCGTCTATCCGTTTCTCCATTTTGATCTGGGGATGCCCAAGTACACTTTGGTTCCAATATATCATTTTTGTTTATATCATGAATCAACTACAAATCAAAAATAAAAATTCTCATCCTTAGTAGGTCTAGAATTTCAAATAATTTTGGTCCTAAAATTGAAATCACCAATGGCTCTCACCTTTGCAATCTTTTGAAGGTTTTCAAAGCACTCTGCTTGGTTTGGATCCACATCATAATAATTAGCATTACAAGTTATTTTGGTCTCCTGTAAAACATTTTTTTAAAACAAGAAAACAAATCAAACCTTGCAATGCTACTGTATGAAAGACCATAATTTTCAATCATACAACATTAGGAATGAAAAAGTAACATACCCAGAAAAAGTATTTAGAAAAGTATCTCGGAAATGAAATGTGTAGTGTAAATTTAAATTTAGTGTGATGTGGGTCACACCCAAAATATCTAATCCACAAATTTCATTTTCTAGATAGTTTTCAAAATACTTTTTTTTGAGTGCGTAATATTGTTAGCACAAACAATCACCTCATAAAGTTCATCAGATATAAGCCCCATCCTATGAGAGTATGATATCTTTGAATTTTCATTAATAATTGCATCTGTTCGCGGGCACCCAAGAATGTAGCCCTAAAAAACCATTTCAGATTAGAATATTATATTAATATGACAATTATTGTGAAGCAAACATCAAGTATAAATCCCATTGAAACAAAAATTAAAAAATTGCATTGAATAGTGATGTACATAACAAATCTATAATGCACAAATTTATTCGACTAAACCGAGCTTATTAAAGTCACTTGAGTTCTAATATTAGGTTACTTACTTTGAGATTCAAGCGTGGCCTGTCCCCAGCAGTATTTCCTATATAAAAAATATATGATTAATCAAAACATGAGCTAATGAGAGTTGAATTAGTTACTAATTGTCATTAGCATTAATAATTAATTTAGTTACCCTCTAATATATGTTGAACTACTATTGGAGCAGATATGCCTGAATAAGAATCAGCCCCAATGAACAACTGATTTTTGAGGTATTTTGGGTGATCAATCAGCCACTGCATTGCAATTCCAAATAAATAGTAAGCACAAGCGGTTAAAAAAAATAAAGGGTAAATTTTTACTATTTAATTTGATGTTTAGAGTTAATACTGTTCAAATTGAAACAATAATGATTAAAATAAAATTAGAATCAAATTATAAAAGAGAAAAGTATAATTTACCTAAAAACAAATATAATATAGTTGTGTCAATCCAAAGAATGGTTTATAAGGTTTGCTCATTATTTTTTTCACTGTGCTTTGAACTTCAAGAGAAGTTCCAGGTGTACAAACTAAAAAATAATTATCCCTAGAACAAAGAAAAATGCTTGAGACTCTCATTTTTTAGAGACCCTCACAATCCCCTGTGGATCTCCACCATTGAGTGAGTCCCACACATACATCAATGGTGGAGATCCAAAGGGGTTGTGGGGGTCTCCAAAAAATGGGGACACAAGGATGAACTTGACTTTTGTGAATTTTTATTTTTTTTATTTTTTAAGTTAAAGTTTTAAAACACTCTGTTACTCAAGTTTAAAAACTCTTTAGAATTGGTGAGTCATGTAAAGAAGTTAAATTTAAATGTATTTCGAAACTGGTTAATGTTTTTAAGCTTACGATAAATTTATAAAAAAAATCAAATTACTCGAGTTAGATCGATTAAAACTCATTTAATATCAACTCAAAAAATAAAAGAAATTAAATTTAAGCACTTCAAGCTTGCTTAGTTTTTAAGCTAAATTTCAACAATTTATTATTCAACTCGACTGTTGGTCTACCTTAACAAGGAAGGCATATGTCTGTGCAGCTGATTTAGTGTCGGATGTAGGATATGCACTCAAATTTGTAGCGTAAGAGAAACCTGTGCCCACTGGCGCATCAAGAAATAGTATGCTCGAAGTCTGAAAAATTAATCATTTTTAACCATTGAATAAAAATAAACAAAAAACTAGTAAGCAAACATTTGTGTAAACTTAATTATTAAAAAAATATTTTGCAAAAGGAGAGTGAGAAACATTGTATTGAATGAAAGCACCTGAGTCCATGAGTATGGGTAATATTCCAATGTTGGCGTACCTCCCTCATACTCTGTTATGTTGAAAGCTAGTGGACCTACACATTGTCAAACAAAAATTGCAATTGAGGCCATTCTATAACTTTTTAGGATATACTATATTTGTTTTTAGTTTAGTTTAAGTGAAATGTCACTTTCATCTCCGTAGTTTCAATTTAAATAATTTGATTTATACATTTCAATTTTGTTACAATGTGATTTCTTCTTACATACTGTTCGGATTTGAAACCAAAAAAAAAATTTATGTGCAAAACTAGAGGGATTAAAATGGAATTCAAAATAAATTAAAAAAACCACTAATAGAAATGGCAAAATTAAAATGAGACAATACTAAATAATTAAGAAAATAAAAAATACTTAAAATTTTAAATCTTAGTCTTTGGATATTAAAAACTCAAACAAATATTTCAAAACTAAAAATAACTAAAACAATTCTTAGACAAAGTAATTGCAAAAATGAGCTTTTCTAAGGAAAAAATTATTGGGTTTCTCGGAATTTTTTATTTTTTATTTTTTATTTTATTTTAGAAAACACAAAAAAAATAAACAGCCAAAAAAACAAATAAAAAAATGAAAACGAAGCTACAGGGAATGCAATCAACCTCCCTCATGAACACACACATTTGAGCGTGGAAGATTAAAAAAAAAAAAGAAGAAGAAGAAGAAGAGGGAGTACCAATTTCATAAATAAGTCCATTGAAAGTAGAGCAACCAGGGCCTCCACTGTACCATAGCAAAAGAGGGTCCACTTTTGGATTCCCTTCTGACTCTATGAAATAGTAAAATAGTTGTGATTCTTCAACTGTAATGTACCTGAAAATCCCCAAATCACCCTTCGTTGTAAATCATTTCAAGCTCAATTACTGAGGCATTGTTTGGTGTAAATTTTTATAAGTTAAAAATCAATAATAACAAATTAGAAGCTAAAATTATTTCTCTCAATTTTTCTATAATAATTTTTTTAATAAATTTTTAATGTTACTTCAAAACTAAAAATGTGTAAATTATGCTTTCGGCGATGATTCGTAGCTTGAATTCGAGGCTCGAATTCGTCGTCGGAGGAGGAGGAGGAGGAGGAGGGAGGGGAGGGGGCCATAAAAATGGCTGGAGGAGGAGTCGGGGCCGGAGGCGGGGCTGGCAGGGCTGCGACGACGGATGCGGGGCTGCGAAGATCGGCCAGAGGCGACGGTGGAGGGCTGCGACGGACGGACGGTGGGCGGAGGGCTGCCTCCTCTCTCTCTCTCTCTCTCCCTCTCCTCTCCCTCTGGTTTCAGCCCAAAACGACGAAGAAGAAGAAGAAGAAAAAAATAAAAAATACAGCCCAAAACGACGTCGTTTTGGACTGTCGAGCCAATCTCGAGCCTTAACATTCGAGCTACGAGGCATTTTCTTATGCTTTTTATTACCTTTTAACTTTCACCTTGGTTCGTCAGCTTTTAATTGCAAGAATTAAGTCTATAGAGTTCAACTCAAATTTCAATGTAATTCTACCGCCATTCTGCCATTTAAAAATTGAGTGAAAGTTGAAGTTGAAAAGTGTAATTTTTTTTAACACCCTTAAAATGTGCTGGCATAGCTATCTCGTGACCACTTTCGCTTCATTTTTTTAACAGTGAGTGACAAAAGAGCTACACTAGAACAACAGTCAAATCCTATTGACTTAACTTACAATTAGAAGATTAGAGGCCAAAGCAAAATTTGAACGGAAATTAGAAGGTGAAGACATAATTTACCCAAAAAACATATATAAATAGCTCCAATAAACTGCACCAAACTAGTTTTAAGAACTAATTAATCCTATATTTATATGAAAGGATTTCCCAAGCGAGAGAGAGAGAGAGAGAGAGAGAGAGAGAGAGAGGCACATACCCAGTTTCAAGAGTGAAAGGAAGTTCACCATCAAAGCCTGGTAAGGTCTTCACAATTTGGCCAGAAGACACTACATGTGGAGAGAAAAAGAGCACTAGGAGGAAGAGGAGCAACTGCAAACTCACCCAATTATTTTTCTCTGTAAACTTGATAACATACTTCATTGTTTGGTTATATTGCTTCTCTGCCATTATTTCCAAGCAGAAATTTGCTTTGTTGGGACATATATACCATTGCAATGCAATGGTGAGTGTACTAGGGGTAGTGCTATCAACATCATCTTTTGTTTTTCTTGTGATTTTATTATTCAAATGTTAAGAAAAGTTGGTACAACAAACAATGACAATGGAAATACAGTTGCATACTAAAAATCTAGATTGGGTCTTGTCTTGACTTGTTTGGTTTTAGTTTTTTTAAAAAAAAAAACAGTTTATTTTTCGTATTTTAATATTTTTAATGAATTTTTTAAATATTTTTAGTATTTTTTTAATTTTTAAACACACCTAACATAAATACATTTAAAAAAAGTATAATATTTGTGAATTTTTTTAAAAAAAATACACTAAATACCAAAAAATGCAACCAAAAAAAAAACGAAAATTCGTTACATTTTTTGTATTTTTGTGTATTCATTAATTTTTTTTAAAAATATTTTTTCACAAATATTTTATTATCTAAATGCATCTAAGTAAGATGCATCTAAAAAAGTAAAAAAATCACTTAAAATTTAAAAAATATTCACTAAAAATTAAAAAATATAAATTTTAATTTTTAGAAAACTGAACTCAAAAAATTAAAACCAAACATACTGAATAATATGAAGATTGGGTCAAGTGGTGATACATAGGCCAATACTATCTTAGGAAAATCTCAAATTAGCGGGGTAGAAGAAAAAAAAATACTTACACAAAAAAAGAAAAAAACTGCTATCTTAAGGGGAAAATAGCCTGAAAGGTTCTGTTGGGTATACTTCCTTATTAGAGTGTGGGACCTAATTGGTTTTGAAAAAAGAGTTTTAATTTGGCTTGGTTTAAGTATAATATATTTTTATATATTATATTTGTGGAGGCCCAATCCAATTTGGTTACAGTTAGGGTTTTGATAAAACAAACCCTAGAATTAACAATATAGAAATATATTGTTTATGTGAGCCGTTTTTGTCAAGGAGTAGCATATACTTGTCTTTGGTGAGATAGTGCTTCGGGTGGCTTTTGTGAAGCAGCATCAAAATTGATTTGAGTGCATCTTTGTTTGGGTGTTTTGGTGGAGTTGATTTGGTTCATTATTTTGGGTCTTTTACAACTCTGATTCTGAAGATTTTGGTTCTTCTATTTGGTGAGATCTTTCCTCTTGTTTATTTGTGTTTATTTGGAATTCACCTAAGGGTGGTTTTGTGAGACCATTCGTGTCTCGTTTGTAATCGTTTGGAACTTATTTGGTTGATAGTGGAATCGGATTTCGATCCCGTGGACGTACCTCACATTGAGGGAACCACGTAAAAATTCTTGTGTTGCCTTTGATTTAATTTTTCCGCATTAATTTTTATTCTCATTAATTGATTTACTTGTGGGGAATCATCGATTTTCCCTAACAACTGGTATCAGAGCTTACGGTTTATTAGGGTTTATTTATTTGTGTAAATCAATGGAAGGGAATGTGGGTCGTATGTCTAGCTTCAATGGAAGCAATTGGGTAACTTGGAAAACTAAAATGGAGGACCTATTATTTTGTAAAGACTTGTATGGACCCATTGAGGGTGATAGTGGCAGACCTGCTGATATGAAAGATGATGAGTGGAAGAGGCTTAATCGAAAAGCCGTTGGTGTTATCTGTCAATGGATTGATGATAGTGTGTTTCATCATGTTGCCACTGAGACTTCGGCACATGATTTATGGAAAAAATTAGAGAGTCTTTATGATAGAAAATCAGCCACAAATAAAGCCTTCGCTTCAGAAGTTGGTTAATTTAAAATATAAAGAGGGCAGCCCTATTCCGGAACATCTGAATGAAATAAAGAGTATTGTTAACCAGCTTACTTCTATGAAAATTATTTTTGATGATGAGTTGCAGGCTTTGATGCTACTTAGTTCTTTGCTCGAAAGTTGGAGACTTTGGTTGTAACAGTTAGTAATTCGGCACCCGATGGAGTTGTCACAATGGGCCAAGTCACTAGTAGCTTGTTGAATGAAGAAACTAGAAGAAAATTAACCGGTTCCTCTCATTCGGAAGCATTTGTTGTGAGAGGCCGAAGCAAAACAAGGGGGAGGAGTAAGACTCCTCATGGTCGTGATCAAAGCCGTGACAAGTCAAGAGATGGTTCTCTTTCAAAGAAAGACGTTGAGTGTTATTATTGCCATGAGAAAGGGCACATGAAGTGGGAATGCCAAAAGCTCAAGAACAAGGAGAAAAGGCGTGACAAAAGTGTGGATAAGAAGCAAGAAGACATAACGGCAGTTACCACCGATGATCTCATGGTCGTTTGTGAAGATGATTGTATTAATTTTATGGGTCAAGAGAGTAGTTGGGTGATTGATTTTGGTGCTTCTTTTCATGTGACTTCTCGAGTTGATTTCTTCACTACCTACACCGAAGGAGATTATGGTTCTGTTCGAATGGGTAATGAAGGTTTGTCCAAGATTATCGGCATGGGTGATGTTTGCTTGGAAACAAATTTGGGCTGCAAATTGTTGCTTAAAGATGTGAGGCATGTTCCCGACATTCGCCTCAATTTGATCTTTACTGGGAAGCTAGATGATGAAGGCTTCAACAACAAATTTGGTGATGGAATATGGAAGCTCACAAAGGGTTCTTTGGTGGTGGCTAAGTACAAGAAGACTCATACACTTTATTCGATGCAAGGAAAAATTTGTAAAGGTGTTGTCAATGCACTTGAAGATGATACTTCTACCGAATTATGGCACAAGCGGCTTGGTCACATGAGTGAAAAGGGGCTGCAAGTATTGTTCAAGAAAGAGCTTCTACCCAGTTTGAAAGATATACATCTTAAAACTTGTGTTCATTGTTTGGCGGGTAAACAACATAGAATTTCTTTTCATAAAAATGTTGCTTCTAGAAAAGAAAATGTGTTGGAGTTAATTCATTCGGATGTTTGTGGTCCTTTAAAAGTTAGAACACATGGTGGTGCACTTTATTTTATTACTTTCATTGATGATTATTCAAGGAAATTTTTGGCTTATCTACTAAAAACTAAAGATCAAGTTCTAGAAGTATTTAAGCATTTTCAGGCCATGGTTAAAAGAGAAACAGGGCAGAAATTGAAGTGCATCTGAACAGACAATAGTGATGAATACATTGGGCCATTTGATGAGTATTGTCGCAACCATGGTATTCGGCACCAAAAGACAGTTAAGAAGACTCCTCAACAAAATGGCTTTGCCGAGAGGATGAACCGCACCATTGTAGAAAGAACAAGGTGTTTGCTTTCACAAGCTAAATTGCCAAGATCCTTTTGGGGTGAGGCAATGAGTACAGCGGTTGACGTGATTAATTTGTCTCCTTGCTATCCTTTGAATGGTGATGTTCCTGAAAGAGTTTGGACTGGCAAAGATGTGTCTTATGAGCACTTGAGAGTGTTTGGTTGCCGAGCTTTTGTTCACATTCCAAAGGATGAGAGGTCCAAGCTTGATAGTAAGTCAAGACAATGTATTTTTCTTGGCTATAGGCGTGATGAATTTGGGTATAGATTATGGGATCCGGTCGACAAGAAAGTCATTCGAAGCCGTGATGTTGTGTTTCTTGAAGACCAAACAATTGAAGACTTTGGTAAAGGTGATCAACCGGAGCCAAAAACTAGTGATCTCATTGACGTGGATCCATCTCCTTCATCTCCAGTTGATGATGAAAATGGAGGAGATGTGCAGCCACCTATTGAAGATGTAGAGGATGATGCTAATCCTAATGAAGTTGAGCTAGAAATTGAGGAAGAGCATCCAATTCAAGAACCGCCACCACAACTTGAGTTGAGGAAATCTACAAGGGACCGACAACCTTCAAGAAAGTATCCTCCCAATGAATTTGTGTTGATTTCTGATCAAAGGGAGCCTGAGAGCTACCAAGAAGCAATTGAGCATGCAAAGAAAGGTGATTGGAAAAAGGCCATGGACGAGGAGATGAATTCCTTACTTGAAAACCAGACTTATGATTTAGTGAAGTTGCCTAAGGGAGGAAAATTCTGAAAAATAAGTGGGTCTTCAAATTGAAGAATGATAGGAAGAATCTGATGTACAAAGCGCGTCTTGTTGTGAAAGGCTTTGGGCAAAAGAAAGGTATTGACTTTGATGAGATTTTCTCGCCGGTTGTGAAAATGTCTTCTATTCAAGTTGTACTTGGCATGGCTGCAAGTATGAACCTTGAAGTTGAGCAACTTGATGTAAAGACTGCATTTCTTCACGGTGATCTTGAAGAAGAAATTTACATGGAACAACCGGAAGGTTTTGTGGAGAAAGGGAAAGAGAAATCTGTTTGCAAATTGAAGAAAAGTTTGTATGGTCTCAAGCAAGCTCCACGGCAATGGTACAAAAAATTTGACTCTTTCATGATGAATAATGGTTTTTCTAAAACCACTTCGGACCATTGTGTGTTTGTAAAAAAATTTCCGGATGGTAAATTTATTATTCTTTTGCTTTATGTTGATGACATGTTAATTGTAGGTCAAGATTCTACAATGATTAACAAGTTGAAGGAAGAGTTGAGTAAATCTTTTGCTATGAAAGATTTGGGACCGGCAAAGCAAATACTTGGTATGAAAATTGTTCGTGATCGCAAAGAGGGGCTGATTTGGTTGTCTCAAGAGAGTTACATTGAGAAAGTTCTTGAGAGATTCAACATGGATAAAGCAAAGCCGGTTGGTTGTCCACTTGCAGGTTACTTCAAACTTAGTTCGAATCAATGTCCTACAAGTAAGAAAGACAAAGAAGAGATGTTGAAAGTTCCTTATGCTTCAGCAGTTGGTTCTTTGATGTACGCCATGGTTTGTACAAGGCCGGATATTGCTCACGCTGTTGGTGTGGTGAGTGCGGTTCTCTCTAATCCGTAAAGAACATTGGGCCGGTAAAATGGATTCTAAGATATCTTCGAGGACTTGAAAGTGTGTTTGTGTTTTGGGGATGGTGTCGATGCTTGACGGGTTCACAGATTCGACATGGTCGTGATGTTGATTGTAGGAAATCTACTTGGGTATTTGATGACTTTTGGGGAGTGTGGCATGGCAATCTAAATTACAAAAATGTGTTGCTCTCTCAACTACCGGTTGAATTTATTGCTATTACAGAAACTTGCAAAGAAGAGTTATGGTTGAAGAAATTTTTGCAAGAGTTGGGTTTGAAGCAAGAAAAGTATGTGCTTTATTGTGATAGTCAAAGTGCTATTCACTTGAGTAAAAATTGTACCTTTCATTCGAGATCGAAACACATTGATGTGAGATACCATTGGATTCGTGATGTGTTAGATTCGAAATTGTTGCAACTCGAAAAGGTTCACACAGATGATAATATTTCAGATATGTTGACAAAGACTTTGTCGAGGGACAAACATTTAAAGTGTCGAACTTTGGCGGGTATGGTTGATGTCTCCACCTAAGTCGGTAGGGGGAGAATTGTTGGGTATACCTCCTTATTGGAGTGTGGGACCCAATTGGTTTTGGAAAAAGAGTTTTAATTTGGCTTGGTTTAAGTATAATATATTTTTATATATTATATTTGTGGAGGCCCAATCCAATTTGGTTACAGTTAGGGTTTTGATAAAACAAACCCTAGAATTAACAATATAGAAATATATTGTTTATGTGAGCCGTTTTTGTCAAGGAGTAGCATATACTTGTCTTTGGTGAGATAGTGCTTCGGGTGGCTTTTGTGAAGCAGCATCAAAATTGATTTGAGTGCATCTTTGTTTGGGTGTTTTGGTGGAGTTGATTTGGTTCGTTATTTTGGGTCTTTTACAACTCTAATTCTGAAGATTTTGGTTTTTCTATTTGGTGAGATCTTTCCTCTTGTTTATTTGTGTTTATTTGGAATTCACCTAAGGGTGGTTTTGTGAGACCATTCGTGTCTCGTTTGTAATCGTTTGGAACTTATTTGGTTGATAGTGGAATCGGATTTCGATCCCGTGGACGTACCTTACATTGAGGGAACCACGTAAAAATTCTTGTGTTGCCTTTGATTTAATTTTTCCGCATTAATTTTTATTCTCATTGATTGATTTACTTGTAGGGAATCATCGACTTTCCCTAACAGGTTCAAGGATATTATTATACTTAAAATAAATATGAACCACACTTTTTATTTTTTCTGTGCACTTTTCTTGAAGCATTGTATTTTTGCCACTACTTAAACCTAAGTTACATTACAAAATTATTAGAACATTTCTATCAAACTAGTTATTTTTATTTTTTAAGCTAAAATGGTGAGTAAATCACCAAATTTCAGCTCCATTAAATTAGATATTAAGTTACTTGCTTAAGTTTTAGTGGTTTCGGCTTAACAAATGTAGTTAATAGTTTTAATTAGTTATACATTAAAAATATGCTATTTTTCATATTTCGGAGTTACTTGCGTTGAGTTTATAAAAAAAATAATATAGAGAAAGAATAGAGAATTTATTGCAAATATATAGTCAAAATAGAAAAGCAACTTTTAATTTAAAATACAGTAATGTTAGGTATCATGAAAAACCTTTCATGAAAATAATCATGAAAATTTCTTGACCCTTGGATTACACTTATAATAAAGCATCACACACTAATCAAGGTAATCTAAGAATCACTAGATTGATGGAACTGCTTCCTATCATCAAATATTTGGATATCATGAGCTTGCTTTCACATGAGTTGTCTTTTTCAAAATTATATATGTTTGTCATCAGTGTTTTCAAATGGATTCATAGTCGTTTATCCTAAGAATAGTGCAGCACTTGGATTGAAAACCTTTTGACTGGTTAGTAGTGTCCTTTTACTTTTGTTTCGCTGTCGTTCTTTTTCATATGTTTATTGTTAATTGGTAGGTTAAAAACTAGATTAATCCAATAATTTTAACTATATAACTCATTCTATCATCTTTCTCATCTCTTTTGATACCAATAATGCTAAAGAGTGTCATTGAAGTATTGTTTAGTATTAAGATTAAAGTAAAAAGTATATTAAAAATAGGTAAAAATGTTAAAAATTAATTGGTGTAGGGGAGAAAAAACCTGGTCATAAAATGAGTTCAAATCCACCATTCAGCCAAACATAGGTAAATTGTTCTAGTATTCAGCATGGAAATGGAGGGAGATAGGATCACCAAGCTACTTTGTGATTGAGTAGTTGGTAATTGACATTCAAGGTTGCAAACTATAAGGGTTCAGCTTCCATTCAAACTGCACACCAAACACGGGGAAAATGATTAAAAAAAGAAAAGGGTAAATTACACTTTATACCTCCACACTTTACATCAAATTTCATTCTGGCCCCTACACATCAAATTGTGACATTTAACCCCCTGTACTTTTGGTCAAGTATCACTTTAGCCCTTCTATTAGCCTCATTGTTAACAGAGGTTAGTCACATGAAAAACATGTAAGGATAAATTACACTTTGCACCCCTGCACTTTACACAAAATCCCACTTTACTCCCTACACATCAAAATTGTGACACTTAGCTTCCTAAAGAATAACTTCTGTTAGCCTCACTATTAACAAAAGGGCCAATATGACGCTTGACGAAAAGTGCAGGGAGTTACTTATAAGTGTCACAATTTGCACCCCTGTATTTCACAATTTGATGTATAAAGACTAAAGTAAGATTTTTCATGATATCTAACATTACTGTATTTTAAAGTACACAGAAAAAATTGACGCTTGGTCTTTTGGGTCTTTAGTCTTTAGTCTTTTGGGTAAATTACATTTTGCACCCCTGTATTTCACAATTTGATGTATAAAGACTAAAGTAAGATTTTATGTAAAATACAGGGGTGCAAAATGTAATTTACCCAAAAGAAAAAGTACAAGTACAAGTAATGACCCACCATTAATTTGGTAATTGACATTCACGTCACGTTTATTTTCAAAGATAGAATAGAGAGAATTGTTAATAAAGGAAGTATTATTGAGAGAATTAAGTAAACTTGTGTTTGTTTTGATAATAGTTGTTAGTGTGAAAATTGTTAATTTTTTTTGTATAAAATAATAAAAACAAATAGAAACCATTGGTATTGACTTACCAAAGAAAAAAGAAAAACAAAACCTCACATTGTAAAAAAAAAAAAAAAAATTGCACTTGGCCAAAGGATCGGATCGGCTGGATGTTTGCCTAGACGACAAGTTACACCTTAATTCAAACGAACTATTTCTGAATACCATCTTCTCACCGAGACTCACAGTCTACTGCTCTAGGGATTTTCACATTGCAAATGGACTCCTTATCTCAACCTCCATATTGAAAACAAACGTGAGCTTGGTGCTTGTGTTCGGACTGTTTGGGAACAGGCTAATTTAGTAACTTTTTGGCTAATTGGCTAAAAATGTTGGTAAGAAAAACCTATATGTTTGGGCCAACTTTTTGGCTAATTACGAAACGACGTGCAAAAAGTAGAGAGAAAAGGGAATCTTTGACTTTTTGGTATGGATTGTTGGCTTTTTGGCTAAAAAAGTAACTTTTTGGCTTTTTGACTAAAAAAGATTGTCCCCAAACGGGGCCTAAAAGTCTAATCTGGAGGTCTATCACGACTAACAAAAACGGCCCCCAAGGTTTTGTGGTCTGAATGTCATTGTCTCATTAATTTGTAATCTCCTAATCATTAGAACCAAATGTGTCTAAAAGAAATGAGAAAGATGTACTTTTACATTTTTTTTCCTTACACTGTGTTTGGTTAGAAGATTTGGGAAGAGATTTAGAAAAGGAAAGGAAAAAAGTGTGTGAAACTAGGTGAAATATAATTATGTTTTATTCACATTTCACCTACCTTTTTCATTTCCGTTTCCAAATTCCTCTTCAAATCTCCCAACCAAACACAGCATTAAAGAAAATTAGATTAATCCAATAATTATAACTATATAACTTATTCTATCATACAAAAGAACTCTAAACCAATAACTACATAACTTATTTTATCTTTGTACACACCTTATTTAGTGTAAATGTTGTCACATTTTTTTTCTTTCTAATAATACTCTTCATGCCACATTTAATAATAGTTAAACAATTTTTCTCATTTATGAAACAGTCCAAAACTACTAAACAATTTTCTTCATTCATTAAACAAGTCAAAAAATTTTAAATACAAAATAACGAACACATCACCTTTATACTCACAAACTAATATATATAATTCATCCAACAAAATTGAGAAATGATTGTTATACCCTAGTTCTATCCCTAAACATACGTATATATATGTATAATTCATTTAACTTTCCATCCCATATTATATTACCATAATTGTGGTCCTGCAATGCAACTAAAATACCTAGCATTTAACTATTTTCTCAAACCTGTTTCACCCCCTCCCCCCTTCTTTCAGCGTGGCATGCATGCAAAGATAGCATATGATATCACTATATAATTATTATTATCAGGAAAATGTGGCGCGAGTAAAAGGAATTGTATCTCCACCAACCAAAACACAAATTATTTTGTTAGCTACACATCCAAACACTGCCTTATTCGTATGCTTCATAACAGATGTTTTCAAACAGGGATGTTCAACTGCATAGGCTAGCTAATGGTCAATCACTCTCTCTCTCTCTCTCAAAAGATGAGAGACTTTGAAGATAATATTTATTTTATTGAAAAAAGAAACTAATTTGAATGCAATTGTTGGTTGCAACCAATTTCCAAGCAACTAGTCCTCAATCATTCAATAGATTGGAATATATAATTCATTTTTATTTCTCTTAGACTATGTTTAATTGTTAGATTCGGATAGAGATTTATGGAGAAAAAATAAATAAGGGGAATAGGTAGAGAAATGCAAAAAAATATAATAACAAAAGGGAGCCGATATTCCCACTCCACTATGTATAATAAAAGATAAAGAAGTGAGTATATTTGAAGCAAAGTTAAGTGAGAATACCGAATCCCTAATAAAATTAGTTTATATTTCATTCATTAAGTGAAGCCTCTTATTTTATGAAGTTCATTAGCAGAGCTAGCAAAATTTATTTTTTGACTCCTTTCCAGCAAATAAATTCCTTTTGTTTTATGTCTTCATTGTCTAATATTCTGTTCTACTTCTACCCATTTTAATTAAATGTTAAATGCATTCATTTTATTTTTGCTCGATTTATTAAAATTAATTTCAATGTTTTGAAAATTAGACCGGAAAGAACCGACAATGAATGAAAGCAACTTGTAAACTTTGAACCCAAGACGTCAAGAATGAGATTGTTACGTTCCACTTAACCAAGATGTATAATGGTATAAATATTTTATTTATTGTATTTCATTCATTTTCTTTCATCTATTACTATAATTAACATTTTTACAAACAAGATCAATATAAAAATAAATATTTAAACTCATATATTTGGTATATAAATTTATATTTTATATTTAATATTTATATTTATTTAAATATAATTTTTAATATATTTATTAAGTAATTATAATGTCACGATTTGATCCGGTTCAACCCCACGGTTGAACTAATAATCTATCCATTCAATTCTTTTTTCCAGTCCACTTACCGATCTGATTTTTAAAACATTACTGTTAAGTACATGTAATTCTTTTATCTCACATAACCAATTAATTACCGGACCAAAATCTTAAGATAACTTCAAAAAAATTTAAAAAAAAAAGAGTAAAAAATGAAACATTTAACTACTAGTCAGTCACCAAAATTTTAAGCCTGTACTTATTATAGAGTCATCACACGTGAACTGGCATTATATACATAATTATTTTTTTGCTCATGTTTTCTTTCTTTTGTTATAACAACTATAGTGATATGCTGAAGCAGCTTCCTTTGGGAGTTCACTAAAATGTTGGTTTATTGATTAAAAGTAAGCTAATTCATTGGACATATTCAAAAAAAAAAAAAATTTTGGCTTTTCAATTAATTTTTTTAAGTGGCTAAATTGACTCTGTTTTTTTTTTTTTTTTTTTTTTTTTTGGGGGGGGGGGGGGGGGGCAGAAAATAAGTTTGCCAAATAACCTAAATCATTTTTTAGCATAATGATTTTTTTTTTTTTTGGACCAATAAACAAGTTTATTAGCCGGCACCAAATGAACTAAACTCAAAATTTAGCAAAGCTTTTCAAAAAGTTGTCGAAATGGTTTGTGATTTTTTCAGTTCAAATTTAGACTAACTTTGGTGGTTGTAATAAATTGAAAAGGAAATAAATAAATCTGATAAAACATTATGGAGCCACGTGAGGGCAAAAAAGAATCAAATCCAAAGTGAAAAAAAAAAATGCTAAAACTTAAGGGTGGCAGTATAATTTATCCAAAATAAAAATGCTAGGCAATTTGCAAGATTCACTCTTATAAGCTACTTAATTCTCATACCCTCTACTTCAAAAAAGGGGAAATCATTGTTGGAAGTCTTCAAACATTTTCCAATTACACCATTTGGAAAAAATTACTCATAAATTCCATTTGAAAAAAAATTATTCCATTTAGTTTTAGAAATTTTCTTTCAAATCAATTAGTCTTTTTTATTTTAGATATGTTGTATTTTCTTGATTTGAGGGTTTGGGAGTTTACTTGCTTGCTCGTGTATAATTTTGTTTGTATTTTTTCTTGATGTTGGGCATGTATGGATAAGGTAGATTTTTACATTTCTATTTTTCTGTAGGAATTTAATGGAGTGATTTGTGGGTGGATGTTACAAGATACTACATTTTCAAATGCTAAACAATGATGATGGCATTACTCGTTTGTGATGTTACAAGATACTACATTTTCAAATGCTAAACAAACATAGAGATTTAACTTTTACATAACAATTTGACTTATACCACCACCACAAGCCCACCACAAACAGTCACATCTATCCTATCCTATTATAACATTGACATTAGTTAACATTCAAATGACCCAAATCACTAACATACTACCATATCCCCAATATTCATAACAACGTGAAAAAACAAAGGCCATTTAACATGTGCATTACACATGTTAATACAAACATTACAACGACAAAATACAGCCAATAGAAACCACAAAGTTACACAACACAATCATTGTTCGGCAACACAAAGTTACACCAACTTGCCAAATGACATCTACACATACGGAACCCACAAACAAAACAATGGCCACACCACCAAAATCCCAATATACTCCAAACCCACATTACCATTCACATACAACAACAATACGATGCGAACCTATAACATTACCAACATGAATGAGGGATTGCGTGGAGTGATTTGGGGGGTTGTTGATGTTACCTAGTTGATGTGGGTGTATTGATGTTGGGTTGTGGGTTTTGCTGAAGGAGGTGTAGGTGAATTTTTTTATTTTTTTATTTTTTTTTCAGGGTTGCTTCGGTGACTGTGTTGCTGACGAATTGTGCGGCAATTTACAAGTCAGTTTTATATTTTGTTTGTGATCGGTTCAATGTGTTAGGTTGTGGTTTCATTGTTGGTGGGTGTGTTGGGAAGTATGGAGTTTAATGTGTTAATGTTACAATGCCATTATGTGGGTGTTGTTTGACTGTTGTTACGGGTTGTATTGTTTAATTTTCAGTCGATGCGGTGTTAGTAATGGTAGCGTTATGTCATTCCTGGATACAACAAGTTCAAGGTTGATTGTGACAAAGATTTGCAAAGCATGTTGTGCCTTGCAAAGTCATTCGGGCTTGATCATATTGTCCCGAGTTTCAATCGTCACCCGTTCTTTAATCAAACTGTACCACAACAACACTTCACAAAAAAACCACCATCACGCATACAAAATTTTACAAACAAAAAACTAAAAAGACCATTACAAGCTATCACGTTACTCTTGCAATCAATCGTGTACTATTACGTAATGAAAACACAAATTCCATCATATATCTAAATGTCATTCACCCAATTGACGTGCCACTACATCGAACATTTTTCCAACATGAATGTGGTTGCAGGTTCTGTTGTTTAATTTTCGGTTGATGCGATGTTAATAATGATAGCATTATATCACGGTGTGTTATTTTATTCCAGTATATATCTAAATGTCATTTGCCCAATCAACATACCACTACATCAAACATTTTACCAATATGGATATGGTTGCCATCACAGATTACCTAACAGGGACGTAATTTATTTTACAAAGACACACATCCGTAAATGAACCCGACCAAAAGGAGATCCAACCATTTAACAGCATAAGGACAAAACCCACTAAACAAGTGCGACTAACATTGCAATTCAAACTGCCTAACACTGATTCAATTTAAACCACAAACCAACACATCCGTAAACAAACCCAACCAAAAGAGGACCAAACCATTCAGTAAAAGAACAACAAAACCCAATAAACAAATGCGACTAACATTGCATTTCATTAACATAAAAATCATCAACATTACTCTTAACTAACATTGATGTCAATATCATTCCACATCACCTCTACCATATATATTACTGACAAACAGGGGAAATAACAACACAACCAATACAACCAATGGCATTACAATTAAACTGATGCCAATTAACACCACAACAATCCAATGTCAGACATAAATTTGCACTACTAGAAAGCCAACCACAAAAGAGATTAGCCATTACATGACCATACCGTCAACACAGTTTGAAACCCACCCAACCATTAACATCTACTAAATCACTATTTAGTAACTAACACTACTACATATCATCAAGAATAAACACACACTCTAACATTGAACACACAAACCGAATCAACTACAACAACAAGAAAATCAACATTTGGGGCCACATGACTAACGCCATGGTTCACTAACACAGTCGCGGAAGTCGATTATGAGTGTATGAAACCTCGAATATCGCCGGGGTGATGTCATTAAAGTCAACCACAACTACAAAATTATTCACTTCCACTATGTATCGACGACACAATTTCACTCACATAAAAGGGTTTTCTTATTTCTAGGGTTTGGGAGGAAAAATGAACGTTAATTTGTGTAGGTTGTAATGATGAGTTAACATTACCTAAAACGTTTTCTGTAGAAATGTAGGGTTTTCACCGCACTAACATTGCAAACGCAGAACTTGCCATCTTCGTCTCTTCCGTTTTGATCATATTGTCCCGAGTTTCAATCGTCACCCGTTCTTTAATCAAACCGTACCACAACAACACTTCATAGAAAAACCACCATCACGCATACAAAATTTTACAAACAAAAAACTAAAAAAACCATTACAGGCTATCACGCTACTCTTGCAATCAATTGTGCACTATTACGTAATGAAAACACAAATTCCAACATATATCTAAATGTCATTCACCCAATTGACGTACCACTGTATCGAACATTTTACCAACATGAATGTGGTTGTAGGTTGCGTTGGTTAATTTTTGGTCGATGCGGTGTTAATAATGATAGCATTATATCACGGTGTGTTATTTTATTCCAGTATATATCTAAATGTCATTCGCCCAATCAACATATCACTACATCATACATTACCTAAAACGTTTTCTGTAGAAATGTAGGGTTTTCACCGCACTAACATTGCAAACGCAGAACTTACCATCTTCGTCTCTTCCATTTTGATTAGGTGGGAGGGAAACCAAAAAACTCTTTAGTAAACTTTTGGACAGATTTGTAATTTTCACATCAACGAAACCCCATTTTTTACCCCACATCTAGGAGAAACAAGCAGAGCAATAATGTCCAAAACTGTCATTAATATTGAAATGTGACTTATTAGTCTACAAAAAAAAAAAAAAAAAAAGGCAGGACTAAATAGTACATAAGATTTAAATGTGAGATTTATTGGTGTTTTACCCTTACATTTGTTCCCCAAAAAAAAGAAAAACACTGAATTGCATAAATTGGTGGAACGCTTGCATTACACTTGAAAGGTGTAATTATTTCATGAAGAGAGGATGATTATGTTCCAAATTAAAAATAACATAAATAACTAAATAGATTTATGATGGATCCACCTATCAAACATCTCATAACAGCCCTTGCGCTTCCACTCTTGAGGGGAATGCCCAGCTCCCTACACAAACAAATACAATTTCTACTTAGTTTCCCTCTTTAATAAAAATTTCACAGTAATGTATCGAGGATGAAATGTGGCAGCATTGCATTCATCTTAATAGAATGTGAAACCTATTCAAAATAAATGCAATACTGCCAACACAACATTTTGTATGCTTCTCTAGAAGAAGGGGGAAAAAAATGGATTTGAATTGCTTAAGAAGTGTCACTAATGTTACGGAAATCTGAAAATTTTCATACAGAAGTATCCATAATGCAATATGATGACACTAATAGCACAACATTCTAAACACGTTTTTGAAATAAATACTGGACATGTATTGTTTTAAGTAGTTGAAGATCATATACTGCTTACCTTTACAGTTACATATGTCAATCGATATCCATCATCGGTGTACCTTATTGTATATCTACACAAAATTATATGAGTGTTAACAATAGTTAATTTCAAATATATTTTTTTTTTAAAAAAACAAAAAAAAAAAAACACACCACACAAATACAGAGAGAGTGTGTAAGGACATGCATTAGAAACTCACCCTGCGACTTGACCTCCAACAAACCATGGTCTCCAATCTGTATCTACAGTCAAGTCAAGAGACTCCACCCATTGTTCAATGGCCACATGTGGGATGACCATGTCATGATCACCACTACATCACAATATATATAACATAATAAGATATATGTTAAAAAATTTGAACTTAACTCTATCAACAATATTCTAATGTTAATTTCCTGAACATTTGAATCCAACGATTGGATTTATGCTAGTGGGGGAGCTTATGCTAGAAAAGAAACTGTTGATTTTTTTGTCAAAGTGATTCAGTTGGCAATCGTGATCAAATTCTCTAATGAAAAACGTCACATGGCACTGAACCCAAGGCTAAAGTGGAAAAATTAAAATATTTGAAGGGTAAACGCGGGAATGTGTAATATTTAAGGAGCTAAATTGAGAAAGTTCCAACGCCACGTGGTATTTTTTATGAGAAAAGTGCACGGCCACATTGACAAAATAAAATAATTGTGGGACCGAATTGACAAAATTTTAATTCAAGTGGCCAAATTGAGAAATGGATAATACTTTAAAACCGTGTTTGGTTTGAGGATTTAGAGAGAAATTTGGAAAGAGAAATGGAAATGGAAAAGGTAAATGAAATGTGAATAAAATATGCCTATATTTCACCTAGTTTGACACACTTTTTCCCTTTTCGTTTCTAAATTCCTCTTCAAATCCCCCAACCAAGCACAACATAAAGTGTGATTGGATCTAAGATTCAAACAAAAAAAGGAAGGGAAAAGTGAATGAAATACAAACTAAATTTTGTTAACTTTTTTCCTTCTAGATCATTTCTCTCCACAAATTCCTCCTCAAATTCTTTATCCAAACAAAGCCTGAGGGTGCCCCAATAGCAAAAGGTCAAGGAAGTTGGTAACCAAAAGACAAAGGAGCTAGCCTAATGTATAATTTACACCAAAAATAGAATTTATGCTATCTTATGTTGTTTATCATCAAGATTTCCATTTTTTTCTTCTTTCATGCATGGTTTCAAATAACAGTATCGAGACATCTATCGGTATCAACGATACGGTTATATTCAACCAATTTTGAATAGTATAGGTCAATATATTAGTAAATAATAATATCTAAAATCTAAAATTTTATTACGTAACGGTCAATATTTAAAACCTGGTTCCATGCCTTTGTCAAATTAGAAAAACAGAGTAAGAGGAAACTGTTAGAAAATACCTGAAAACCAGAACTTGCAAACCAGCCCTAGTGAGATTTTCATGATAGGAAACAACACTATTGACATCTACAGTGTAGGATAGGGAGACATTGCACCTAAACCATTCTTTTACTGTGTCCTGTTTCAAAAATAAAATAAATAATTTTGTTAATTAGTGCAATGGTTTTGAATCTTCAAAACATTGGTTTCAAGTTGAAGTTCACATACCGGTCGGACATGAAGAGCATCTTGGACATCTTTGTAATTTGTCCATATGTTAGAGAGCAAGTAATTAAAATTCTGCCCAAAAGAAATTATAAATAAATCTCATATCATTATGGTAATTTTAGAACAACACTGCTATGCACTCAGAGAAAATAATCACGAAAGTGCCCAACAAATGAATTACCTATTATAAGCTGGGTTTTTTTTTTTTTTTTTTTGGGCTTATTTTTATATTTTTTGAATTTTTTTTTATAATTATGCCAAAAGACAACCCTGGAAAACCAAAAAAATATTCAAAAGAAATTAAAAAAAAATATGCTCACTAAAGCTAGTCTTTATCACTAGCTGTAGATGAAGAAAGTGTCTCTTTTTTTGGCTTTCTCGATGAAAATTGGCTTATTTTTCTCTTTCGAGGATTTTATTAAAATATATATTTTTAAATTTTTAGGCTCACCTAGACCAATCGGGTCTAAAAATTATAAATTTTTTACATAATTTTAAAAAAAATTACTAAAGACAAACATAAGTCAAACTAATTAAAAAACCCAAATCCAAGGAGGAAGTAATTCTATGTATTTTTCTGAGTACATTTTATGAGTAAACTTTTTTAGTGTGAGAAAGAGAAAGAAAGGACTTACATGGCACGAAAGATCGGGAGGATCAGACAACGAAAGGAGACTCTCCGCAACTGATCTTCTTCGATCATGTTCTTCATTTGGTTTTGGAGACAAGAAATCACAATTGGGTCCCAAGATATTCTGTCGACTTATGTCTTGAAGACACTGCAAACAAACAAAAAAATCAAATGGTCACTCAAATTGATCCAAAATATGTTTTTGAAAAACAAGTTGTAATGGAAAACAAAAGCCAAAAGCAGATAATGCAATCAAACCATTGTAATTTCGTCAAGTGTCTCAATACACTTTGCATTTGTAGGTTGTACATCAACGTACCACCCATTGCAACTAGTTTTGGCTGCCTGAAAAAACACAAACCATTTCAAATATTACAATGATATAAAATGGTATATAGTTGTTCTCTGAAACAAAAGCTACTATCCTGTTTAGTTGTGTATTTGTTTTCTTAGTTTTCATTTTTTTTTTTTTTTTTTTTTTTTTTTTTTTTTGTGTTTGCAAAGATAGAACTTTGAAAAGTTCAAAGCACACAATATTGTTTTTATTTTTTTGCAAAAACAATGTTCAATATTCGAAAACAACTTTAAAAATAGAAGGGGTAATTACATTTTTAGTTCCTAACGTATAAAAAATATTTCAATTTAGTTCCCTAACCTAACTCCGTTAGTAGATAGACATTATTAAAGTCAAGAATAAATGTGAAAACTCATTTAAAAAAATTACACTTTTAGTCCACAAAATATGTGATCTATGTTATTAATGAAACTTACATAAAAAAGTCTACACTTTTAGTCTCCAAAATATGTGATATGTGTCATTTTGATCTATAAAATTACACATTTAGCCCTAGTTGTAATGGCATCTATTGATCGAATTAAATTGGGGAACAAATTGAATATTTTTAATATATTGAGAATTAAATAGACACAATTTAAATATTAAAAGACTAAAATAATACAAATCTCGTACTTTTAGCACTAATTAACCCAAAATAAATAATTAAAAAAAAAAAAACACAATGAAAACAAGCCCTACATTACCTCATACATTGCATCTGAAATAAGTGCCATTCGATGAGCATATGTTACTTTGGAATTTGATTCAATAGTTGTATCTGTATGTCCACATCCAATAATGTATCCCTAAACCATATCAAAACAACAATATCTTCAAATTTAGTTCAATTTTATAGAATAATTGAAGCCATTTAAAAATATCTTTATAATGTATGTTCATTATTTACTTTGACATTAATTATTGGCTCGACTCCAGCTTCATTGTCTGCACGGCCAAGGCACACCGGAAGCTTAATTAGTTTAAATCCAACAGTAACAAGAAAACCGAGTCAATTAACAAAGATTAATTTAATTAATTAAATAAATATGCTAAACGTGAATTATTACTGTCAATTATTCCTTGAGCAACCATGGGATTGATTATGCCTGCATATGAATCACTAGCAATGTAGAATGGATTCTCCATGAAATCAGGGTGCTCATTCAACCACTGCAAATAAAAGTAACAATTAAGTTACTTCCACAAAAACAAATTAATAATTTTTAATTAGCACGAAATTTCTTGAGTTTTTGGTGCATCCAATCTTCAACTTGATTTCCAACAAACAATTCAATGTCATGCAGTGAAATATATGTGCCTGGACGGAACCAAGCATAGACTCTGCTTCGCTGAAAATCCTTGTTTACTAGAAAGAAGTCTTTGATGAACGCAGGTGGAGAAAAAATAAATAGGAAATTTTTGGGCTTGTTTTTATGGCTACAATTTAATCAGTGTCAATTTCTTCTATTGAAATTCATGGATTCCTATTTAGAAAACAAAAAAACACATTCTTATTTAAATACTATATATATACACAAACATTGTATTTCTACAATAAAATTCCGGTTCCACCCCTGAATATGTGTTACTAATCATATTCATTAGAGTCATTACTGATAGAACTATGTAGATTTTGTTGATTATTACAGTAATGGACTTGTATTTGATCCTCAAAGTCTCACTCACCTTTCTCATAAAAGTTAGAAGATGAGCTGTTTCTTCTGAGTCTGAACTAGCATAAGCAGAGGCATTTGTTGCATAGGTGAAACCGGTGCCAACGGGTGCATCTATGAATATTATGTTTGCAGTCTGAAAAATACAATATATGTATATATACATATATGTCATGAGCAATGGACCAAAACATAGTTCAAAAATTGGAAACAAAACCAGTATTTCAAATATATGTGTACCTTAGTCCATGAGTGTGGGCAGTGTATCAGTTCTGGTATGCCATGGCCAGGGTAACTTAGATTGAATTCTAATGGACCTACAAAATAAACATGCATATATCATGCTCTTTTTTTTTTCTTTTTTTGCAAGAATCCCAAATATAAGTTCAACTATGCATAGAAAAAAAAAAAAAAAAAAAGTGAAATGAAATGGGTATCCACCAAAAGATTCTCTTAATGTAATATTATGACCACAAAGTATATTCATGCAAAAAAATTAAATAGAAGAGAAAACCTTACTTTAAAAAGTATACTTAATGTGACATGGGATCACTTGTCTCCATTTTTTTCTATTCACCCCTCTTTTCCCACCACAAGATGTGCCGACAATTAAATAATTATTTTGGTCCATGGTGTGATGAGGCGAGGGTTCAGAACAGACAAATAGTAAAAATAGGAATTAATCATCTCACACCACGTAATGTAATGTTGGCATCATTACATTCATCTTAGATGGACTCACACTCCACGATAAATGCAATGCTTCTAACAATCTATTCTATGTACTTTCTGGGAAAATTGTGCTTGTTCAACATCTATACATGCATGCTAAGAGTGCAGATTTCTTGCCTGCTGAAAAAATAAATAAAAAAACAGAACAGAATATAAGGAGAGAGAGAGAGAGAGAGAGAGAGGTACCGGACTGATAGAAAAGGCCGTTCAAACCGGAACAACCAGGTCCTCCATTCAGATACAGTATGAGCGGGTCGACTCCCGAGTGACCCGATGACGATTCAACAAAGTAGTAGAAAAACTCGATTTCATCAACACTTACGTATCTAATTATTACAAAACAAAACCCCCCATTAGTGAACTAAAGTATTAGACTCATTGAAAGTTTAAGTGAAAAGACTAAAATATAATTATATGTAAGTAGACTCATTGAAAGTTTAAGTGAAAGGACTAAAATATCATTATATATAAGTAATCATATTGTGCAAATTACAAATATTTTTGTCATTTTTTCGAAAGTGAAATTCAATTTAACCCCTTGTATGCAATTTAACCCAGCATTTGAAAATAAACACATGACACTCTTATTATTGTTGTTTACACTTGCTACTAATTTAAACAAAATGTCTAACCGTACATTTTACTCCACAAACCACATAAGAGTTGATTATTTTCAAATGATCAAGGAGAAAATCACAAAAAAGATAAAGTGAAGTTTGCCAAAGTTTTTATATGGAAATTATAAGCCGTGACGAATGAGAATAATTATGTTTTCAGGAACTATGTTGACTATGTTCATGTCTAATAACAGGGTGTTGTGTTATTGGTCACGCAGACAAACACGTAGTATTTTGGACCAATGTGATAATTTCTACTCGATATTGAAGTTAAACAGGCACGAAACACACTTGCCCCGTTTCTAGAGTGAAGGGTAAATCGCCGGAAAAGCCTGGTAGAGTCTTCACAATCCAGCCGGAGAGTGCAGTTCCAGTGAAAGCCAGTAAAATCAGCAAATGCAAACACAAGCATTTGCTTGAAAGAGAAGACATTATTGTTTTGCCCCTCAAAAAAAGGTTGCTACTTTGATGGCTATCCAGTTCAAGTTATATATGTTTGGTTTGTATTTGGGAGATGAGTTTTAGAGAAAAAAAATTTAAAAATTGTTTGGTTTAAGTTTTTCTCAAAAAAATTTCAAAATCACTTTCTTTCTCTTACACATCAATCAATCACTTTTTCTCTCTCCTCTCTCATTCTCAATCACTTTTTCTCTCTCACACACATCTACTCAAATTCTCCCAAAATATCAAATCATTCCAAACTCTCAAAAAAATAACTCTCCCAAAATATACAACCAAATAAACTAAAAAAATTTCTAAACTCTCTCTCCAAAATTTTTTTCAAAAACAATTCTCTTCAAAACAAACCAAACAAGCCCATGATATCTTCTCTTTACAAATGCATATACCTATTCAGCACTGAAATTGTCTTAACCACAATTCTAACATTGGGGTTGAAAAGGTGTTGTTAACAGCAAAAATGTACAGTTGGTTGGTGGGCGGTTTTGGAGAGTGAGCCATACCAGAAAGTCATGTCACCAACCTAACATTTTATGATGTGTCCATTCTTGGAATATTTTGAATATATATTATATATGATACTATGGCATTTTAGAAAGAAGCTAAAAAAGTCAATTTCTTTGACTTTTTAGTTTTTTTTAATCAAAGAAATCAGTTTTTTTTTGTTAAAAAAGTCATCAAAAAAATCAAAAAATTAAAAAGTCAAAAAATTAACTTTTGATTAACTTTTTAAAACACTACACTGTATACACACGTGGCTTTTTAGATGAAGTCTCTTCAAATAAGATATTTTTGGGAAAACTACAAATAAATAAATAAATAAAATAAAATAATCAACATTTGGCCTGATAATAATTCAAACCTTAGAATTTTAATTTTGTCAATTTAAGCCCTATACTTTTAAATTCATTTCAATCCTAACCATCCATCAAACTCTGTTACATTGACTAACCAAAAAAAAAAAATTTGATCATACATCAAATGAACTCAAATCAAATACAAAACTCACAAAATACCAATTTCATCAGCATCAATCCAAAAATTTAGTCAAATTAAAATAGTCAACTTTTCAAACGAGTCCTTAGGGTTGTTTTGAAAAGTTGGTAAAAAGTTGACTTTTGGCTTTTTACCAAGCTTTTTAGCTTTTTTGGAAGTGATTTGAGAAGTTGGTAAAAAGCTAGCTTTTTACTTTTTAGTTTAATATTTATTTTTGGTGTCAAATCAAATTAAAATAACCAAAATACCCTTACTCAACATAAGAGAGTTATTTTTTTATTTATTTTTCATAGGCCATAATTTGTAATTTTAAGGTTGCGTTTTTTGCACTTGCCAAATGACTTTTCTTGCGTTTTTGGCAGCCAAGTTTTTGGACATTTTGTCCAAAAACGTGATTTTTTACCGTGTTCCCAAAATGACACTTAGTATGTGTAAAAAAATAAATAGACGATGTGACAACCATCTACTTAATATTATTGTTAGGTATGGGTACATGACAAATTTTATATTTTGATTTATTTTGGTTTTAAAAAAAAATCAAATTTTAACACTGTAATTGATAAAATAAAATTTAAATTTATATTGATAAAATAAAAAATTCATAATTTGTTTGACTGATTGCTAGGATTGAAACTATTTCAAAAATATATAATTTAAATTGATAAAATTAAAATTTGAGGTTTTGATTTGTTACTAGGGTTAAACTCTTGGAATTTTTTTTATAAGTTTCTCGATTTTTTTTATTACCATAATTGCAACTGTATTTGATTTTGTAAATTTTAAAAATAGTTCCTGAATTTTGAATTTGAATTTTTTTTAAGTGAAATTTTAAAATAATTTGGGCAATTTGTATTTTCAAAAACATTCACCCCCCCCCCCCCCCCAAAACTACTCAGCCTTAAAGATAGAGGATAATTATCATCTAATTAATTGTATTAGGCTTAGAAAATATCGTGTACCACTACTTAGCTTGTTTTATATATTTTTGTCAAAAAGAACAACATCCAAATTAGATGATTAAACTATACAATAAAGACAAGAAAAATCTAAAAGTGGGCCAGTATTATATATCCAGTACAGAACCAGCTAAAGTTCTAGTTTGGTTCCACCATTCCTTCAATAAGTTGTGTTGTTCAAATGGTGGGTTCACTTGTAAAATTTGAGAAGTTGAAGTCTTCGTAGACATAGGACTACAAGGGGGAGAGAGAGAGAGAGAGAGAGATTTGAATAGTAGTTAAGCACATCTACGATTGTGTGTGTTTTCACTGGCATAGTGTGTGTTCCGGGAGTTTAAAATTAACCCACCAAATAGCAAACGATGGACAACCAACCACTAGCATTTGAAGGGGACGAGAGAAAGTAGAAGAAGAAAAAAAAAACACACAAAAAATTTCTCCAAAAACATGAAAATTACATCAAGTACAATAAATCAAAGGCTTTGGGAAGTTTGGCATAGACGTTAAATGAGTAATAGTATAATAGACATTATCTATAAAAACAAACACAACAACATTCATCTTCTGAACTATTACTATTAGTTGTTCAAAGTTTTCAACATCGTGGTACAAAAAACAAGATCAAACTTGAAACAGCTAGCAAGTATTTAACTAAACAGGATTATAATTAATCCACCTGTCAAATAAACAATAACATTCCCTGCGATAGTACTCCGGAGCAGGGTGACCCGCGCCCTACATATATACAAAGCATAAATATTAGATTTTGCAAATTGTCTTTAATTTTCAATTCCATAGCATATATATATATATATATTAAAGAAAGTAACAAAATGATATTTCTTGCCTTTATGGTTGCAAAAGTCAAGTTATATCCATGCTCCTCTGAATACTTCATCGTGTATCTGCACTAAGAAGCGCTGTGAATAGAAATGTTGATGGCTTACCAACTTAACAATGATGCAAATTTTTGAGAAAAAAATAAAGCACCCACCCAGCAACTTGATTATCAACAAACCAAGGCCTCCAATCGTCAACGAGGGTCAAATTGAGAGACTTTATCCATTTTAAGGTACCCATGTAAGGAACAGAGATGTCATGATCACCACTATTGAAAGAGAGAAAAATATTAGTGAGCAAAGTAGGAATAATACTGACTAAAAGCCAGCTTAGCTTGATTATGTTGATAGTAGCAGAGTATTTTAGACTATTAGACCAGAAAAAATCCTCAAGCTTGGATGTTATAGGTATTCTTATAAAATTCACAAGTAATTAATTGGCCTGGGCTTGGGCCGGGGGTTCTGGAAATTAGGTCTGAGCTGGCTAGGCTCATGCCAAAACCCAGGTGGGCCAATTTACATGCCTAGTCTAGTGATGAAGATCATGGAAAGAAGAAAAAGAACAAATCTGAAATTTCACATGAAGTACATTATAGTAGGTTTTAGTAATTAAGGATATAATAGTAATTCCAATAATTATTGGATATGGGTTGTAGGAGTTGCCCATGGGTTTTATTATTTTTGGTCAAGTTATTAAATGGGTTATTATATATGAGTTTTATTATGGGAGTGTTTGACAAAGGCTATTTTTTGATTTTTTAGGTTAAAATTCACAAAAACACAAAATAAGTTAAAATAGTCAATAAGACAAAATATCACATCAAATTCATAATCATTTCACTTTTTTCTCTCACAAACATCACATCCAACTATAAAAAAATTCAACTATCTTCCTAAACACAAAAATTTTAGCCTACTAAAATAGCCAAAAACTAAAATAGCCTACTAAAATAGCAAATTTCCAAACACCCACTATGTCTAAAATAATCTAGGTGGTCAAAAGCCCAAATTTTCTATTTTGATATTGAAGTAGAATTAGAAGTCATTAAAATTTCTTATTATGATTAAAGTAGAATTGGAAGTCATAGTTTGTCTATAATATTAATAGTTGCTAAATAATTAGTAGTTGCTAAATAGTTGGTCTGGGCACGGGGACTCGACTGTTTGGAATGTGCGTTTGCGCCGCAATGTACAAGATTGGGAGCAAGATCAACTGGTGAAGCTATTGGGTTTTTTATATGAGTTGCGAGTTGGGGGGGTTGGGCAGGATTCTTTGGTGTGGGATTGTCCTGGGGCTAAGAGAAAGTTTTCTATATCTTCGTATTATGGTGTGCTTGTTCATGAGGAGGCAGTTGTTTTCCCTTGGAAATGTGCTTGGGTGTTGTATATGCCATCCAAGATGGCCTTTTTTGTAGGACAGCCATGTTGGGACATATCTTGACTTTGGATAATTTAATTCGTCATGGCCACGTATTGGTCAATTGGTATTGCTTATGTTGTGGTGATGCGGAGTCGGTGGATCATTTACTGGTTCATTGTCTGATTACTTCTCAACTTTAGATGCTTCTTGTTGCAACTTTGGGCTTGGCTTATGTGCAGCCGGATTCAATTAAGATAGTTTTGCAAAGTTGGATTGGGGGTCAAGTTGGGAGAAGGTGTCGGAAACGTGGATGCTTGTTTCTCATTGTCTTGTATGGTTGGTTTGGTTGGAGCGTAATAGGCGTGTTTTCCAGGAGGTGTCTCATTCGGTTCCTTGGTTAGAACGACGGCTGCTTACGGTTTTGTATAGTTGGGTGACAAGTTCAGTTGATCCTGATATTTTGTCCTGTGAAGGTTTTATGAAAGATTTGATTTGTTAATTTGTTAAGCCTTTGTGGCTTCTATTTTCGTATTCTTTACATCATCTTCATACTTTTCTAATAAAGTGTGATTATTTATCAAAAAAAAAAATAGATACTCTTGTTTCTTGTAATTATATCTTTACTTTTTAAGTATATAGTATATTTGGTCAACAGAATTATGAATATTTATCACAAGAGCAATGTAGTGAACCTCTGTGGGATAGCTCGAATGGTAAGTCCCCAAGTTAAAAAAGAATGAAAAGAATTATTTGACTTACCTATGAATGAGGTAGAGCCTTGTATTTATAATGAAACAACATTACAAAATAGGAAATGAAGATAAAAAAATATATTAAATCTGTGATTAACACAATCATAGATTTTATACACACTACCATAATTACCACATTACTTTTTCCTAATTCCAACACTACCATAATTATAATATAACTATTTCCTAATTCCAACACTCCCCTCCTAAGCTGGTGTGAATATATTAAATAAACGCAGCTTGCTGATAGACGATTGGAGTAATGTTGGGCCTACAAACTTGGTGAACATATCTGCTAACTGCTAAGAAGAAGAGACAGGATGATCTCACAATACCAATCCGAACCTTCCCTCGAATGAAATGTATATCAACCTCTACATGCTTAGTACGCTCATGTAGGACAGAATCAGAAGACAACGTAATAGCAGACTTGTTGTCACAAAACAAAGAAGCAGGAGCAGTATCCTCATATCCTAACTTTGCCAAAATAGAACGCGGCCATATAATCTCACAAGTGTCTTGTGCCATAACCCTATACTCAGCTTCTGCAGAAGACCTAGAAACAACTGTTTGCTTCTTACATTTCCATGATATAAGATGATCACCATAGAAAGTACATAAAGCAAAAGTAGAACACCTATCCGTTCTAAATCTAGCATAGTCAATATCAATAAGACAGGAGAGTCCATATTAAGGATCAGCTATGAAGAACAATTCCAAGCCAAGAGAGATCTTCAAATATCTCAAGATGTGATGAACTGCATCAAAATGTTCTGTACAAGGTGCATGCATGAATTAGCTAACCACACTAACCGCAAATGTCAAGTCAAGTTTACTATTGGTCAGATAGATGAGATGCCCAACATAATTCGCCAGACTCTGATGTGAGCTTGATATTGGGATCCATAGGAGTAGAAATAGGTTTACACCCCAACATACCAGTATCCTTAAGTAAGTCGAGAGTGAACTTCCTTTGAGATAAGGAAATCCCCTGCTGTAAGCTAGCCACCTCAATCCCTAGGAAATACTTGAGATTCCCTGAATCCTTAATATCAAAGGTGTGTCCCAAATCCCATTTTACTTTATCAATACTTATAGAGTCATCACTGGTGAGAATGATATCATCCACATACACCAACAAGACTATACACTGACCTACAGAATTATAACGGATGAAGCAAGTATGGTTTGAATGGCACTGAACAAAGCCCATGGAGATGATGACTGAGCTAAAACGACCAAACTAAGCTCGTGGAGACTGCTTCAAGCCATTCAAAGACTTGCGCAGTCGACAAACTTGCCCCGAATACTCCCCATCAGCTCGAACACCAGGAGAAGGTGCCATATAAATCGTCTCAAGAAGATCTCCATGCAGAAAGGCATTCTTGACATCAAGTTGATAAAGGGGCTAAGAATGAGATGCTACAAAAAAGATGAGAAGACAAACAAAGGTAAGTTTGGCAACTGGTGCAAAGGTAGTACCAAAATCCTTGCCAAGAACTTGAGTGAAACCCTTGGCCACTAAGCGGGTCTTATAACGGTCAACGGAGCCATCAAGTAAGTACTTAATAGCAAAGTCCCATTTGCAACCCACAGTACTCTCGCTAGAAGGTAAAGGAACCAAATCCTAAGTATGATTATGTTCTAAAGTTGCCATTTCAGTCTGCATTACCTCCACCCATTTCGAATTCTGAAGGGCCTTTGGCACTGACTGAGGAATAGACTCGGACTCAAGCTTGCCAAGGAAAGAATGATATGAGTCGAAAACCCTCTCATATGAGAGATACTGGGAAATGGGATGGATAGTACTAACAGATAACCCCTACGGTTGGGGAGATGTCGATCCCAATGAGGATTACAATGAGAAAGGAAATGAGATGTATGTAAAGGAGAAGAATTACCTGACCTAAGATCCGGAGAGGTGGCAAGAAGGGGCTAAGCACAAGGGCGGCGAGAGTATACCTGTAGGGAATGTGGGAAGGAGGCGAAGGTGGAGGATGAGAGAGAGGGTCAACCTCATCCGCAACCTCATCCAAAATGGGGACCGGGCAAACACTTATTTGAAGGGGAAACCTGCAACGGGGGGTTAGGACTAAAAAAATGAAGATCCTCACAAAAAGTAATATCTAGAGTATGGTGAAAGTGACGAGACACGGGGATTAAAACATCTACACCCTTTAGACATGAAAGAATACTCCAAAAAGACACAACAAATAGACTTGTTATCTAACTTAGTGCGAGTGGGATGCCGGTTCTGAACAAAACATGTACACCCAAAAACACAAGACATAAGAGGAAAAGGGGTAATATTAGGCATAAGAATATGGAATCGAGCAAGGCCATGTAACACACAACTAGGAGTCCTATTAATGAGATAGACAACAGTAAGAACAGTCATGTTGTCACGACCCAAACCCGCCCCTGTAGGTTTAGCATCGTAACCGATCAGTAATCCATAGATTACCAAAGGCCTCTTAACAGATAAGCACATAATAAAGGGCTGCGGAAGCAATTATATAAAATAGACAAGGTCCAATGAGCTGCGGTAACGTACATGGGACAGAATATTTCAAAACTTATATATATACATAAGCGTGTCGGTCGAAGGACATCAATATTTACAAAACATTTACATAAGTTTAATTCCCAAGACCCGACTTTACAAAACAGATAGAGACTAGCATAAGTACAAAAATAGCCATGTAACTAGACTTCGATCGAAACCTCCTCGGGAGGCACAACAATTGGCTGACAAAAACAGAAATGAAGGCCGTCAACTCTGACTCTGGTCACGCGCCGGCCCACCTACATACATAATATAAACTGTGAGCGAAAGCTCAATGAATAATAACAGAGTAAAAGGGTTTCAATGAATGAGTCCGTACCAAGGTTCTGAAAAGCGGTTGCGGTCGCCGTAACGGTAGCGGTGACGCGGTTGTGGTTGCGCGGTGTAAAGGCCGTCGCGTAACGGTTGCGGTAACCGGAACCGTGAATTTTTTTATTTTTTGCACAATTTGAAAAAAACTTACCAATACACATTTTTTTTCCATGATCATATTTATTGGGTTTTAAAATAAATATTGATCAATTTTTATAAATTTTTAAGTTTGATTCAATATATTTCATATTTTTAAATCACTATAAACTGAGTTTCTTATATTTTATTTTAATAATTAATGACTTTATATTATACAAAAAATCAATCACTAACTATTATATATAAGATAAATAATGAAATAAGTAAGAGAATAAATAAAAGCTTATATATATATATATATATATTAATCAAGCCAAATAGATAATGACCACACTTATTATTATTATTATTATTATTATTATTATTATTTTCAAACAATATATAGATAGACACACGCAAACAAAATAGTTGAGTGATAGCAGCTAAATAGAATAGCATAAGTCTTACAGCTTCAACAAATCAATAACATGTTCTTCATCTTACCTCTTCTCTCTCTTGTTCCTCCCTCTTCATCTTCCCTCTTCTCTCTCTATCTCTCTTCCCTCATTTTCATTTTTTTTTTTTTTTTTTTTGTTGTGTTTTTTCAAAAGAAGCAATTCGAAACCGTTACGTAACGGTGCGTAACAGGCCGTTACGGCACCGTTACGACCACTATAGCAGCCGTTACGGCCGATACACCTGTGAATTTCAATCACACTGCAAAAGCGGCCGTAACGGGTGGCGGTAACTACCACAACCGTTACGTAACGGTTGCGGCCGCTTTTTAAAACCTTGGTCCGTACAAATTCAGAAATCATAATTCAGTTTCGTATCAAATTCATAATTTGTCCAGATCATATACAGAAATCATAAGTCACATGTAAGCATACGTGATACATCCATTAGCATTAACAGAACAAATACAGACACGTGAGGGTTACGAATAACCAATTCCATAAAGGAAACTCCGGATCCGGATAACAGAGAATAAATACGCTGAGCCCCAATGACGGGGCTTCCGGTACAAGTAATAGAGTGCAGACAAATTAAGTTCCATGATGGAACCTTCGATACCTGGTAACAGCCACAGATATCACATGATGCTAAGGATGTCACGAATACATTTCAGAAATTGGATGATCATTCATTGTACAGAACATATCATTTCAGAAAATAGATCTTAATTCAACATACAGAAAATAAATACAGTTGAACATAACTTTACTAAGTTATTACTCACAGTTGGCCTTGAGATAGATAAACAGAGCAGATTGGTCAAACAGTACGCGACATGTGACCTACATAACACATAACAGACACACACTTGAAACACACGTTCTAATTGTATATTACTTACTTCGTTGGCTCTTAGTGTGTTCCTAACCTTTAATCTTCATTATGGAGTCTTAAACATAGCCTAGGAATACTTAGGATAGAATGAGGATGCAAGAATGCATTGGAAAACATTTCTTAAAACTTACTGAAAATAAGGTCTACGCTCGAGCGTGGGTTTCCTCACTCGAGCGAACATGCAGACAATGAAACTCCGCTCGAGCGGACTGTAAATTCATGAAAAAGTACTGGATACATGATTTTCACACTCGACCTCCGCTCGAGCGTGAGACTCAGACCCTTGCTCGAGCGTGGATTCCCTCGCTCGAGCGGACTGCAAAACACACAAACTTCTAGGTATATGCATTTCACGCTCGAGCGTAAACTTCCACGCTCGAGCGTAGAGTTCCACGCTCGAGCGTGGATCAAATTTCTAGAAATCCCAGATTTGATCACCAAGCTCAAATCCAACTTTTGAACATCCAAAACTCATTTTTCTGGGCCAAAGCTTGAGGAGATACATGAAAACTCATAAAACAACATGTTTTGAAGATCGTTTTATAAAATCAAGGCCCAGAAGTAAACCAATTGTGCAATATTCAACTTGAAACTTGAAATTAATTCATGTACATGACTTGTATGCAATTCTTTGAACTCAAGCCTTCCAAAACATGACCAAATGCAATGTTCAACCCGAAAACATGATCAACTATGATAATATGACATGGAACATGAAGAATTTCTAAAACAAAGCTTGGATTATGACATACATGCAAGGATTCTTTAGAAAGACAACCTCAAATGCCATGAATTACACATTCATGTATGTATTGAGCTTCAATTCACCAATTCTTAGCTTAATCCCTACATGAGTTCATTTAATCCACTAGAATTCTTGTACTAGCAATTCAATTTCATAGTTAAGAGGGTGAATGCCTACCTTAAGCCTTGGATTCTCAAGTGTGGTAGCTTACTCTTCCAAACTCTCTTCAATTTCCTATACCTTCAAGAAATTTCTTTGTTGAGTTCAACTCTCTCTCTCTATCTCACGTTTTGCATCCAAGAAATGGAGAAGTGAAATGAAAACATAAGCTAGTGGAGTCAAAATGGCCTATTAAGTGGTAATTGGTCAAAAGTAAACAAATGGCATTATTTTAATCAAATTTAATCGTTCCGAACCGAATTTTAATTAAACCTACCATAAAATTCTATAAATCCTAACTAGCACATAAATCAAGTCAATTTCTGATTCGAACGCCGATAAGACTTTCAATTCGCAAACCGAAACTAAAACGTGAACAGATCTTTCTACGCCTAATAGATATAAACACAACAATGCAACACACACATGCGTTTTAATTCGAAATTTCACCTTAATTACTAATTAGGCATAATTAATCATAGGTTAACGTTAATCAGAAGTCGGGGTTGTTACACATGTGCTAATAAGACTTGGGCACACTCATACCACAAAAAAGACAACGCATGAGAACGAAACTCATTGGAGATGTATTCCCCACCATTGTCAGAGCGAATGTTCCTAACAATGGTACAAAATTGTGTCTTAACCATTTGCACAAACTGAACAAAGATGGGAAACACATCAGACTTGTGACGAAGTAAATAGACCCAAGTGCACCGAGTGTGATCATCAATAAAAGTCATATAATAACGATGATCCGAAAAAGCAAGAACCAGAGAGGGACCCCAAACATCAAAATGAATAAGGTCAAAAGCACTAGGGGCACGTGTCATATGTGGTATATAACTAGTACGGATATGTTTAGACAACTCACAAGTAACACAATGAAATTTGGAATCCTTGCAAGCTTTATTTAATAACGGGAAAAGTTGACATAAATATTGAAAGTTAACATGTCCCATACGGGCGTCATAACTCTAAAGTTTGAACAAAAAAAACACAAGATATAGAAGTAAGAAAAATAGACGCCTGAAAACTAGTGAAAGTCGAAAAAGGCTGGTCCGGTGGATCCCTAAAGTAGTATAGCCCATCGCGCTCATATCCCCTGCCAAAAATCCTTTTCAAACTCAGGTCCTGTAAAAGACACGAAGAAGGTAAAAAGATGACAGCCCAATTAAAAGTTTTGGCAAGACGATTAACAAATAAGAGATTATAAACAAACTTGAGAACATACAACACAGAAGATAAAGTGATATCAGGAGATAAAGACACAACACCCTTATGTTGAACAGAAGAGCAGGAACCATCAGCAAGACACACAGATTGGGCAGCAATGGTGAGTGCAGGAGAGGAAAGAAAAGAAAACTCACCAATCATATGATCATTAGCCCCAGAATCCAAAATCCATGAAGAACTAACAAACCGAACATGGAAAGCAATAGAAGTACCTATAACAAGGGTGGCAGTAGAGGATGACAGACCAAGAGAACCAGTGGTGAGAGACCAAAGTTGGGCCTGAAGCTAACCAAGCTGACCATCAAAGTAGTAGTGCGAGCAGAGCTAAGACCACATGTAGTAGGACCACAAGGACAGGAAGGGCGTTGCCTCAACTCAGGATGAAGTTTGAAGCAACGAGCTTAGACATGACCAGGCGCACCATAATGATGACAAGTAACAGAATCGGTGGAACTCCGAGAACCAAAACTCGCAACAAGAGCCATCTAATATGCTAAAACTAGAGGTACTGAAGGAACACTAGACTGAACCAATTGCTGGTGACGCTCATCACTGTCAACAGTGGCAAAAGCCTCATAAAGAGATGGCATGAGTGATGTGTTTAGAATTTGAATTCAAGGAGATTCAAATTCAGAGTTTAAACCCATGAGAAACTGATAAGTGTGTTGTCAGGCAAGCCTCTTAGACACAAGACAGGCGGTTTCTGGTGGAAGGTCAGTCAAAGACTCATACTGAGCAAGTTCCTCCTAAAGAGCTTGAAGATATCCAGAAAATTCAGCTACAGAAAGGCCAAGAGAGGACTGAAAGGCCCAGGCTATATCTTGGTGAAGCTCGAAGATACGTGCATCATTGTGAGCATGAGCATACATCTGTGACAATGCCTGCCACAAACTCGAAACTGTATCGCAATAAAGGAACATACGATAAATCCAATCTTCCATGGAATTGAACATCCATCCCAATATAGTGCAATTATTGATATTCCACTGAGCACGTGTAAGGTCTGTCGCAGCTGATGGGGTAATAGTAGATAAAAGCCAATGGGTCTTTCCCTTTCCCCCAAGATAGAGTTTAAGGAAATGGCTCCAAGCAGCAAAATTTTTTCCATTCAACACCACACTTGTAATACAATGAATAGGAGTGTCATGGGAAAGAGAAAAATCAGTACTTAGAACAGGCACATGTTTGGTGGAGCCCGCAGTAGATACCTCAGTAGGAATGGTAGAAGATAAGTTATCCATAGGGAGATGATGAGGGTTGAAATAGATAGCAATACAGCAACACAGTCCGAGTAAACAACCAGAAAAGTCGAAAAAAACTCAACGGCTAAATGCTACCGAATAAACAAGGTAGCCCACAAAGAAAAAAAAGAAAAAAATAGGCCCAGAAAAGTGCTTAAAGTATTAGCACTACACCCTGAAAAAGAGAAAAAAAATGGTTCAGACCACCCTCAAAAGGGTGTTGAACCAATCTAGGCCAGGGGAAGACCTGGTCGAAGTACTCTAGGCCAAGATAAGACCTGGTTAGCAGCAGCAAGGCCCTCGGCAGGTGTAATACAATCCTGTCAAGGGGTACAGGAGGGTGGGTAAGTGGTTTCGGGTGGTCTAGGAGTGGTGAGTTAGGCTATCAAGTGGTCTAGAGGGGAGAGGTCTATTGGCTGCTGGAAGAAGAACAAAGACGATGAAGAAACTGCTGGGCAGTGAAGAATAGGGGCCAACGGGGAGGAGGTGGTGCTCTAGGGTTTTTGTGTTTTGGCTTTGATACCAAAAAGAATTAAAAGAATTATTTGGCTTGCCTATGAATGTGGTAGAGCCCTGTATTTATAATGAAACAATATTACAAAATAGGAAACGAACAAAATAAGAAACGAAGATAAAAAAAGATATTAAATCTGTGATTGACACAATCACAGATTTTATACACTCTACCATAATTACAATATCACGATTTCCTAATTCCAACACTACCATAATTATAATATCACTATTTCCTAATTCCAACAATAACCCACCAAGGGGTCTTAGGTTCATGTCCCTACATTGCACAATATGTGAGGCTAACAGGGCGGTCTCACATATCCAGGGTTTTATCCCAGGTCTCACTGAAGGTAGGGTCGGGGTTCCTCGTAATAAAAAAATCAATTTAGTGAAGGGTATGTACAAGCCACGTGTATATACTGACCTCTCTACAAGTACTTCCAAGGATGATCTACTTAGTTCTTTATGAACAGCAATAACACTCGAGACATCTTGGGTATATGATAAGCTGTTGTTGCATCTCTCCCAACGTGGTACAGTTCCCTGATTTCCATCATTACAATATCTGAGACTGTTCAGTGAGATTTTGTTTACATTCATTATGACATTATTGTATGCATTACAATACATACCTTCCGAACATGTAATGCTTCTTGAACACCATCATCGTTTGCCCAAATGCTATTGTGTGTAAGTTTCAAAGTCTGTTAAAGAACTAAAATTAGCAACCCATCTCTCTTTACATCTCATAAACAAGCTGTAATCAGAGAGAGAGAGAGAGAGAGATTGAGAGATTACAGTGCACCAAGGATTTGGAAACGTTGATGGCGAGAGTAGGAACTCTAAAGAACCTTCTTTTAGAAATCTTCGGTCTGGGCCTTCTGGATGATCTTGGGATGATAAATCGCACTTGGGTTTCAAAATATCTTTGTCAGACAGATCTTTCAGACACTACAAATTCAAATAGGTCTCAACTTCTAAGCCTGCAGAACTTGATGGACATACATTATGTACCAGAATTCAGAAGTACTTTAATTCCTCTAACCTTTTGTACAGCACCCATAGCGGTTATGCATGCCGTATTTGCTGGATCTACATTTATATAGTTCTCATTGCAACTTCTTTTCGCATTCTGGAAAAGCATAAACCATTACAATTATCACAAGGGTAAGAATAACAACAAACCTCGTAAAAGGAATAATATTAACCATTACAATTACTTTCTATTTGCTAAAATTTGACTTTCAGTGATAAAGATGGTAATTGTTTTGCATGCAAAAGCATCACTCAAGAGGCAACAGATATTAAAGGAAAAATAAGCAAAGAAGGATTAACAACACAAAATCATAAACATATGTGTGCACTAGCTAAAAAATATACAAGCAAAGATAGAAAGCTTCTCACATTATAGTAGATTATATACAATTATGCCTCATATGGCCACAAATTAGTGCTTGTAAAGTGTCCCATACGTAAAAGTCCCTATTTTCACTTTATACCTTTTAACAGAGAAGATCCACTTCCGCTCCCCCCTTCCCCAGTTCACTGACCCACAGCACAAAAACAGAAGAAAAAAAAAAAAAAAAAAAAAAAAGAAGAAGAAGAAGAAGAAGATAGAAAGAAAAAAAGAAAAAAGGTGGACATTCTTAAGTCACCAATTATCCCAAAAGATTAAGCCGATAGGCCCAACAATGCGTATCAAGATAACACTCCACCTCACATGTGACCCCGTCTTGCTCGTGGATAGACAAATAAATTGACAAACAAGATCCACGAAGATAGACAAAACAGAGTTCACAATGACAAAGATAATGGAGGCAACAAGACTTTAACCAAGTATCTCCTAAAACCAGAGCTCTAACACCATGTCAAGTCACCAATTGTCCCAAAAGCTTAAGCTAATAGGAAATCGGTCCAACAATGCATATCAAGCTAACAGATATAATGTGACTTATTACAATGGAAGATTTTGATTTACCTCATAGATCTCATCTGATATAAGTGCCATTCTATGAGCAAAATCTACTCTTGAGTTCCCATCAATAACTGAATCAGTCCCTGGGCATCCAACCAAGTATCCCTGATACCATTACAAAGACCATTGATTTAAATCACCCAGAAACATAATGCAACGATAAATTGCAATAGCCAAAAAGACTAACTGAAAGCAATCCATGTCTTTAATTAGGTCATGTACTTTGATATTCATATATGGCTTGGCTTTTTCTTTGTTACCTAAAAGTCCATAAACCAAACACCAAGAGTGAGCTAGAATTCAAAGAGAGATTGCTTTTACTGAACAAAGTAGAATTAGTAGTCATGAAATTGAAATACCATCTATTATCTTTTTAGTGATCAATGGGACAGTAAGGCCTGCATAAGAATCACCACCAACAAATAGTTGAACGGAGAGAAATTGTGGGTGTTCGACCAACCACTGCATCATGTTGAGAAAAATTAAGTTAATGAACAATCAAATCTTCCATGACATGGCTAGAAAGTTTTGACAAAATTTGCAAAGTGGCCGTGGCAGTGGTCATTGCCACACACAGTCATGATAGAATGGAACCCAGTAGTTCATGATGATTTTTAGAATGTTAGATAATGCAGATCTAGATCTGCATAATGATTTTAAATAATGGTATCAGGATCAGTATCTTACAATTCATAATAAGTATCTTACGATTCGATACCTTTCAGAAGGAAATCGATACTATCATCAATACATATCTTAAATTAAACGTACCTTATGATACGTATGCAATATGTGATTTTATATACGATACGTGATACATAATGCGATATGTATGGTACATAAATACTTAAATTTCTGTAGCAAATTTGAAAAAAAAAAATTCAAATTATTTTTATGTAAATTAATATTGTCAAAAATTTTCATTAACTTGTTAAAAAAAAAAAAGCTACTCTTACCTTTTTGACATACCTATTGTATCGTATTAAGAATCTTGCGTTATTAATTTATGCCTTATAAAGATAATATGTATTGCTGCATGTATATATTTAATTTAAGGAACTTTGCTTTTGCAATTGACCGAATTATATATTGTTTAGTATTTTATTCTCATAAGATATTTGTTTTTTATAACTATACTTATTTTTTTACCTATTTCTAAAGGTATTAAAACATTTTACAATACACAATACGATACGATATGCGATTCAGAAAAATTAAAAAATGATACACGATTTGTATCCCGATTTGACAACAACGATCAGAATATGTAGGTACTAGCAATACGATCATATATCGGCCCAAGTCAAATAGTATCAGTTGATATGTCGGTGAATATCGATGAAGCAGAGGTACGGGTACAAGTACTGGTACTGGTACGATACGGGTACGTCAATACGGTAAAATTCAAAAAAAAAATAGGGTGAGGGTACGGGTACGGCTAGGTACGCTTGTAAAAAAATATTTATTTTTAATTTAGAGTAATGCAAAAAATAATTAAATAGTTTAATTTGTTAAGGTCCAATCTATAATTAACATGTAATGCCAAAAGGAAAAGTATAAATCAAAATTAAATGTCAATATATTAAACAACTTACAAACCATAGTTTAATTTTAAAATCATGCTAAGCGTAAAACAAAAACTAAAAAAGAAATCTAGTGAAATGAGTTTTATTTCTGTAGTAGAAGGAAAATATTATTTCAACTGAGGTACGGTACGGCTTGGATACATACTAGGTACGTCTGGGTACGTCAAAAATTAAGAAGAAAAAACTTGGGTACGTATTTCGTATACCCAGTACGTATGTAGAAGTACCATATGAGATACGGTATGCCGGTAAGTACCCGGTACGGGTACGGCATGTTTTTCAAAGTACCCATGCTTCATAGGTGAATATCAATATTGGAAGTACGAAATTCCAATACATATTGGCCGGTACGACGGCTGATATTTAAAAATTAAAACCCTCCTCTCGATACATAATCAATCTCTCACGACTAGTGTTGTCTGCATGATCAAATTGATTGTTTATATCCCTCTGTAAGTTTTGTCTGCTGTAATAGTAATGAAATTGCTCTTTCTTTTTTCTATCTCACCTTCCTGAGGAACTGGTATGACTGTTCAGCTGATTTTGTGTCTGAGGTAGGCCAACCTCCAGGGGTTCTTGCATAGGAGAAACCAGTGCCAACAGGTGCATCAAGAAATATCATGCTAGCAGTCTACATAATTTAACACAATTTTAAATAACAATTACCAAAAAAGAAATCAGAAACAAAAAAATATACATATAATAAAAACAATGCAAGGCATGTAAGGTTTTTTTACCTTCGTCCTTGCATATGGATAATATTTCAATTTTGGTAACCCTCCAGTGTAGTTATCAATGTCATACTCCATTGGACCTACACAAAGAAAATGAAAGCATCAAGTTATAAGAGAAGTCATTTTATCTCTTTAGGGAACCACGAACTGCATTTAAGCATCAAAAGTGGCAACAGATTAGTTTCAAGAGCATACAAGTATTAAAGATTAGGTTCAAAGGTTGAGAGATCACATACAACAATACAATTAATAATTTGATGTGAAGAGTGAAACCCAAACTTAAAATGGTTCAAGAAAACCATGATTGCGAATCTGGGGCGGGTTTAGCATAGGTTCCAACCACTGAGAATTTTGACTACTTAGAAAAAAGCTTAACTCGTGTACCCACTTTCAATTTAACATTGTATGCCCTGACCTTGTATGAGGCCATATAAATTTATCTACGTCATGTGAAAAGGGGATGTTAGGATAAATTGTATGGCTTGAGATACTATCATTCATAAAAGATTATTAATCTTAATGGTTGTCCAAATTATGCCAACAGTTTCTGTACCCAATCTACCCATCCCCAGATCCTATCAACTAGGACTAAATTGGGCATTCTTTAAGCTAACCCCACTTGAGTGGGACACAAGGTTTAATTTGGTTTAGTTTGGTTCTTTAAAATTTCCAATGTTGATTAAAAAGATACAGACATTTAAGGGGTTAGTGCAAGGATCAGCACCATCCTTGCCAAACTTAGGATGGATCTGTCCTGCAAAGCCATTCCTAACAGTGTAAAATATCTTCATTTATCAAAAAACTTGTGCAACACCAGGATGACTGGCAACCAATCTTCACTTCCTAAAATTCACAGTGCAATGTAAAACTTTTTTTTTTTTTTTTTTTGGGGTGCAATGGAAAAATTAAAGCAACAGCTAACTACGAAATCTCCAGTCAGGAGCATCTAGAGCCAATAACGGCCTTATTCGAATCAGCGGTTCCATAAAAATCTGAAGCTCCATGGATCCTTTAAGAGCCTCATGAGCAAGAAAAACTGCACATTGATTTGCCTCACAAGGCCCACAGAATATACGACACGTCCAGTTCCACCCCAGAATTTGACAGATTTGAGCCACTAAGTTGTATTCTGCATGTCCCTCAGTTGGATGTTGTATCAGCGACACCGCCTCAAGAGAGTGTTTCCAACACAATCAATCGAAAACCCCATTCCCAAGCTAACAACAGCCTTTCATTATGGCCCACAGCTCCATAGCTATAGCACTTGCCCATCCCATTCTTCTGGAGAATCCTCCAATCCAAAGCCCATGACTGTCTCGAATTAACCCACCAATGTCTGCACAATCTGGATTGCCAACTGAAGACCTCAGTATTTATCTTCACGAAATGGCCCATCGGTGGCTGCCATTGCACTCTAACACACCTTCTCTGTTTCTGAATACAGAACCGTTGTGCTAATTCAACCTCCTCAGTGTTTCCATAGATTTCCATCACTGGATTTGAAGGCGGAACAAACTCTGGATCGAGGCGCAGTTTATTTCTCCAAAACCAAACAGAGGCTATAGCACACATAAAGAGTGATTGCCAATGATCCTTAGTTTCCAAACCACCCAGCTCCCCACTCATATAAGCATCAATCCAACTCTTTAAAGGGAGACTAAAAAATCTTTCATGTAGGTTAATTGGCAACAATCGCCACCAAATGGTTCGTGGAAGGGAACAATCTCTTAAAGCATGAACCACTGTTTCACCATGATAACCACACAAGGAGCAACTTGCATCATCAGAGATATGCCGCCAGACAATCAGTTCATTAGTTAAGAGCCTTCCAAATATGTTACACAAGGTCAAGCTGGGTCAAGCTAGGATGCTATACAATACAATGTCATATTGAGGGATGTTTGCATAAGCTATCTAAAAATGCCAAGACCGCTCAAAAAGCTTACATAAAAATTAATTTAAAAAATTAAGCAAGCTGCAATTTTCATCATTTCGATGGCCCTGGACACTGCTGAATCAGCTCTTTTGGTCACTCTCATGAATCGTATGATTCATACAATACAACCATGATTGCGAGTGAAGTTTAGTAACGTGTAAAAGAAATGCTTTGACCTGATTTCAGAAGCGAATGAAACGGGGTAAAAAACTAAGCAAATAATTAAAATGGTAAAAATTTGCAAAAATAAAACTGAAACATCCATTTTGAACAACAAAAGGCCCGCAATTGATAAAGTCTGAAGCAGGTTACCAACAAGCCTTACAAGGAACTCCCAGGAATTTTAACTGGTCTACCGAGCAACAGCTGATATTAATGTAACATTGGAGCCCATATTGGCAAACCAAACATGAATCTTTGAATTCATTTGGCTTTCATGCTCAATTACTGTTAGCATTCATGGTCAATTCTAATTTTCATTTTTAAATTGTAATCAGCCTACTATGTTCATATTTCAAATTTAAAATATAGAAATTGATCAATCAGAAACAGCCAAACTATTCATAGCACTCACCTAAACCCCTAGCATATACAGGTGTCCGTTTAACATTCTACAACAAAAATTGGTTTTTTTCCAATAAATAGAGCACCAAATTTATTATAGTAGTATGTTATGCCATTAAATGCAACACAAGGTTTCCAACTTCTATTGTTGATGTAATTTGAAAAGTACTGGGCTTTAATTCGCAAAATTCAAAACCCAAGTTTTAATTTGAAATTTATGTAAAACCCTAGTATTATTATTATTATTATTATTATTATTATTATTATTATCCCCAGAAAAATAATAAGTCTCTGACCATCTGATAAGAGAGTGAACTCAACCCAAATATTAAAGATCAAACAAGGCAGCAATTTTTTTCATTCTGATACTGAAAAATAAAGAAGAATATAAAAGATAAATATATAGCTATGTCTATAGATATGGGCATATACCAACTTCATAAAGGAGTCCACTGAGAGAAGTGCAGCCAGGTCCACCAGTGAGCCAAAGAAAAAGTGGGTCTTCTTGAGGGTTCCCTTCTGATTCAATGAAATAATAGAACAACTCCGAATCATCAACGCTGATATATCTGTCAAAATCAACAACAAACCCATCATCAGATTTCAACTCAAGCAAATTACCAATTTGTACCCACAAATCACTGAAAAAAAAATTGGGGAAAAAACCCAAAAAAAAAAAAAAAAAAGACTTGCCCTGTTTCGAGTTTGAAGGGAAGTTCACCATCAAAACCAGGTAAATACTTGACAATCTGACCACCAAGGACTGGTTGTGCCAAGAGAACTAGTAGAAGAAGAAGATGGTTTTGTACCCATCTGATCCAAGCGCAAGTTGGCTTTTGTAGAAGCTGCTTCTGAGAAGCAGCAATGGCTTCTACTTGCACCATCTGTGAAAAATTTATGAGGTAATAGAAGCAAAAGAAAATCTGGAAGGGACGATCAATGTATAATGATTATTTTCATGAACCCAGAATCATTTTTATTCTTCGGATTTTGATATTGGAGTTACGTACGTAAATTTTTTTCTTCTGTTCTAAAATATATATTTTTTTTAATAAAAAGTCAATAATTTATTTGAGAAAGGCTAAAAATGGCTTTCAATGAAGAAAGCGCCAATGGGCAATTATTAATGTCTCGTACAGAAATAAATATAATGAAAAGGAATTTTTTTTTATTCAGTTTCGTAAATAAATATTGGAGAGGGGAGGAAACAGTTCAGATATTGGATGAGTGGACGGTGTTTATGCTAGCCAATTCGCTAATTTAAATTATTTATTTTGTTAAATATTTTATATAATTTATTTTTAAAAAAATTTAAGTGTAATTTAGTTAATTTATCACTAAAAAAAATAAATAACGATTGTGTTTTTAAAAATAAATTATATATTTTTTAGTGACAAACATAATAAATTAAATAAATTATAATTATCATATCAACTTAATTTTTTTTTATAAATAACACATACAAAATACCCAATAAAAATAAACGTTTCAAATTACCAAAACAAAATCGATGATAAATTTCACGGATCTAAACAGGTCCCTCTGAACTAGAGGGGATCCTCATCCTTGTAGAAATTATAAAACAAAATCTCATTGTAACAAAATAAATATTTAAATTTATCAATTTAAATATTAATTTATAAATTATTTATCTATTTTTATTAAATAAAATTAATAAAAAAATATTTTAGTTATTAAACTCAATAAAAATATATATTTTTAACATTTTATGTATTAGTGAAAACCCGTGCTTGAAAAAATTAATAAAATATATTTATATAAAATAACATAAATAGTTAGATTTTTGTATGTAAATTATGAAAACAAAAAAATATTGAAATCTGCAATTAAGTTTCACAATTTATGTATCAATTTTTAATTTGTCACAATTTCAATCATATAACTTTCAACCCATTTGCTAGAGTTATAAATTGAGAAATTTAGTCTAGGGTCCCTCTCCCACTTTTCGTAATAAAGAGATCCACAAAATTATTTTTTGATGTCTAAGGTCCCTAAACATATCCCCTCTTTGTCTCTCCTTTCGTGCCCGATCATTTATAGCAATTTTCTTTGCAGCAAGAATCTTGATCCTAGCCTCTCTTAAGGCACTTAAAGCCACCTTAAAACTATACTCTGATGCCATCCCTTCCTCCACACAGTTAATCTATCTATATGTATTACTTTTCTTCATGGGCACAACTTTGTACGTTTGACATTTCCTCATTCATGATGGACATGGATGTCTCTCCTCCAGATTACAACAGCAATGGTAAACCGACAGTGCTAGGTTATACTCTAATGCTGTCAATTTTTTGTGCTAGTGGTAACGCTTGTTTCTGGGTTTGCATCAATGGTCATAGTGTGTAGGGAAGAAAGATGCAATGTATTGGTTTCGGCGTGCAGATCTTGCAAATTAGTTGATTTTTTTGACCTGTCTGCTGGATATTCTCCTCTGTGATACTGGTACTGGTGTTGGATATTTTCCGGCGAGTACGAAAACAAATTCAGCAAAACAAAAGCACTATATATATAAACTATCACAAACTTGATTTTCTGGGTAAACAAACAAAGTGGAGTGGAGTTGATAAATGTATATATATGATACACACGTGTATATATATATATACAATGTCAGTACATATATATATCCAATGTTGAATATAACATCTTCAAGTTCAAAATTTCTCTGAGTGTTTAATATAACGTCTTTTGATTTTCTGGATTTAGTAGAATTGGAGTTGTTTCTGGAAAAGCAATATTTGGACCCCTACTTGAAGAATATTGGAAAAAGAAGCTTGAGGAAGAGGCAGCAGTAGAGGAAGGCTTAAAATGATCCAGAGAAATTCTTCATTCATTTTCTCTGGAAAAAATTTCTATCCAGAGAAATTCTAGACCAGACAAATTCATAGCATTAAGTTTAAAGAAAATCTATCACAAACTCATAGAAAAACTATTAATTTGTTTGTGCAGGAAATTGTGATTGAATCAGCAGCAGCAGAACCAAAGACAAATTGATCAAATCAGAATTTTATAGTTTCAGAGAAATTCTGGACTAGAGAAATTTGAATTTTCTTTGGGTTGAATCTAGAGAAATTCTTTGGAAGTCCAGAATTTCTTTACTTCCAACTGATGATAGGTTGCTTTCCTTCCAACTGTCAAAATTGAACTGCTTATACATACTCTCTTTCTCTCTGTCTCTCTCTCTCTCTCTGATTGTTGGGTTTGATTACGGAGCTGGATGAGTGTCTGGAGAAATTTTCAAAATTTTTCTAGACCAATTTTCTCTGTGACATGAATTTTCTCTGGACCAATTTTCTCGGGATCAACTTGAGGGACCTTAGACATTATGAAAATATTAGATGTCCTTTATGTTATAAAATCTTAATACAAGGGACCTTAAAAAATAAAAAAATAATAAATAAAAAATAAAAAAAAAAAACCTTATAAATTTAAGCGAGTTAAACTCAAGCAACTTGAGTCAAACATGTAAATTTTTAAAGATTGGGCAACATAATCTTTAATTCGGTGAGAACCTATAAAATTCAAATAAATTTGAATGAACTTAGGCAAGTATATCAAATAACCAAAGCAATCGAAACAAAATTGTTATATAAATATTTAAAATTATTTGCTAATTATTTTTTAATAATAAATAAAATTAATTAAAAAATTTAATAGTAATGAACAAAAGCAAATATACCTTTTAGAAAGGAATCATTGAATAAGTTGATATTAAAAAAAAATTACATTTTATAATGGCATAAAATAATTTAAATATGATTTTTCAAAAATTATTTTTAATTTAAAAATTACAATAAAAAATTTAAATATAATAAAATTAAATTTCTTACAAAATAAAAGTATCTAGATAAATAAATAAAAAAAAAGGTAAGAATAAAATTTAGAATGGTATTTTCATTTGTTGTGAAAATAATTCTAAATGGCCAATAAATTATCACTTATAACCCTCATTATTTTTAAATAAAAAAAGATATTTCACGAATCGTCACTTTTATTAGAAAATTAACATTTATTCCTATTTGTTTTAGCAAAAGTCACTTGCTAGCAATTTGAGCCAATTTTTTTCATTGTTTATTTTAGTTTGTTTAATTGACAATTGAGATTAAAAAAAAAAATTTAACAGGATCGACCATATTTCACAAGTGTTAAAAAAGTCTAAATGAACAACAAGAAAAATGTTTGAGACCCAAAAAAAAAAAAATCACAATTGTATCCATAATGATATGGTATCATATGTGTCAACTCTTGATTTGCTATACACTTAATGACATGGGGTCCAACTCCATTGCCACATCATTGTGGACGAAAGTGTGGATCTGTAACATTGCTGAAACAATAAATTATCACATGTAACTCTCATTTTCTTTTCTTATTATATATTAAAAAAAATAAGTTTCACCAACTATCGCTTTTAATAGAAAAAAAATATTTATTTCTATTTGATTTTAGCAAAAGTCACTTCTTAATTATTTAAGCTTAAAAAAATTATTTTTTTATTTTAATTTGTTTAATTGACAATTGAGATTAAAAAAAATAATTAAAAAAAAAACCATAATGCTTGGCAAATTATTTGTTAAAAAAATCCATTATGCTTGGCAAATTAATTGTTAAAAAAACTATTTGTATTAAAAAAATTATTATTTAAGTCCTTATAGTTTAGAAAGATATAAAAAAAAATTATAAAATTTAAAATCAAAAATAACAAAAAAAAATATAAACTTTCAATAGTGATTAATAATTTAAATACATATATTTAATAACATATTATGTTTAGACCAATAATATTATGACACATGTGAATATTAATCTCATTCTAATTGTAGTAACATAATTTTAAAAAGAATTTAAATTTAAAGTTTTATTTTATAATTTAATAAAGGGAAAATTACTAGAAAATCCTATTTCAAATTCTTCTATACTGATCAATCTATGTTTTTTATTTTTATTTTATTAAATCCTAAAGTTTACACTTTTAGACCCAAAGGTCCTCTTTTCAGTTTTATTATATTTTTTAGACCATTTTACCCTTATATATATAGCTTGTTGTTTGAATATCATTTTTGAGAAGTTCGCGATTTGCGTTTGGATTCCGGATTCTTTGCAATTTCTGATTTCTCTTTGCCATTTGCCATTTGCTAGTTTTTGAAGCTATAGATTAGGTGCGATTTTGCGATTATAAGCTCTAGGTTTTGCGCAATTTTGATTTGCGATTTGCGATTTTGTCTGGTTTTCAGTCAATATTCTGAAGAAGGTTAGTTTTTGTTTGAAATTGCTGTTGTGATTTGTTCTGTTCTTCATTGTTCTTCGTCATTCTTCATCGTTTATCATCAATTGATTACGGTCTTGTTTATGTCATGCGATTAGTAATTGATTCGTTGTTATGATAAAATCATTATGTTCATGTGAAGTTTTGAATGATGAAGTTTTGTTGCATCAGTGTTTGAACAAGCTATTGTTAAGCATTTAGTGAACTAGAAGTTCACGCTATCAATATATGAATTTTACAATTAAAATTGTATGTATGTGTGTATATTGTAAGCTTAGAATTTGTTGTATATGGTGTGTATGATGATAAATGCAAGGCTTATGATTGTTTGTTGAGAAGGTAGAGTTTGTTTTTGTATGATGTGAATATTTGAACTATTTAAAAATCTTGATACATTTCATTGTGTTAGCAAATCTGCATACATATGAATGTGATTGAATATTCAAATTATTTTATGTACTATTAATGATTTTGCAGTGTGATACGAGACAAATAGATTTTTTCATATTGTTGTTGTGTTGCTATGGGTCAAACATGTTTGCGATAAATACGGTACAAACATTTTTCTTTGACCAGTTAGTGAAATGTGTATGCAACAAATGGTGTGATTTGTCTGCTGATTCAATCACTATGTTTTACCGACTGCCGGGGTATAAGAATTGTCATTTGGATAACAATGAGAAATTGCAAAACATGTTATTGCTTGGTAAATCAATTGGAGTTGAATGAATTGATGTTGTTGTTGACTAAAAATTGGGTACTAATAGACATAGCAATTTGGCAAATCCATGCATTAAAGATGAGGATCAAACAAATTTGCGTCGTAGATATTGTGCACACAGTGAGAAGGTTTTGTTGTCTTCAGCAAATAGTATTACGTATGTTGGTCAATGTTTTATAGGAGGAGCATTTGAGTTTCGTACTGTTTTATGCAAATATACAGTGCAATGTGGGTTTAAATTCAAATATTTGAAGAACGATTCAGAGCGAATCACTGCTATATGTTCACATAGAGATAATAGGGGATATTTGTCGTCTGTGCATGGTAGAGCCCAAAGAGCAAACCAATTTTTCTACTTTAAGAGATAAACTAAGATACATAGTTATGGTGCTGATGTTCGTACTTCAAAAACTCCAAGGCTCAGCTCTGATTTGGTGTCAAATGTTGTATCGGAGCGTATTAGGGACAAACCACTAACGCGACCCACTGATATGGCATATACTTTCAAGGCAGACTATGGACTTGATATCAGCTACCATGTAGTATGGTTAGGTGTTGAGAAAGTGAGAGAGGCTATGCATGTGTCACGACCCAAACCCGCCCCTATGGGTTTAGCACCGTAACCGACTAGTAATCCTAGATTACCAAAGGCACATATGATGTCTGATAAAAGCAGTGGGGCTTGGCGGAAGCCAATACAGTAAATAAATAATGTCCAATGAGCTGTGACAGTCTGTATGCAAAAAGACTTTTCATACATATTTACAGAACAGTACATATATATACATGTCTTTCAGTGAGGCAGGGACTTAATCCCTATTACAGTACAGTACGGTGCAACATACAGTCTATACAATATTACAAAACAGTGTGGAAGGGGGAATTACTAAAACACCCCTAAGCCTTAGCTTGGTAGGCTCGGAACCTCGCAGTGAGGCACATTGGTTGGCTTGACAAACCGACTCTACCGACGCTTTAGCTTTGATCGGTGCTGACACCTACATATATATATGAGCTAAAGCCCGTGAATAACATAAAGTGTAAAGAGGTTTAGAATGAATGTCCTTACTGATGGTAAGCAGTTCATTTCAATCAAGATTTTGTTCAAGACAATCAATCATATGGTACATCCATTAGCATATGATGGGTCTTAAAAGACCAACAAAGAACGATGGCCATCAATCGAAGTGGTCCCACGAGGGAACCGACAGAGATCTCTGTGGCAATAGAGGTGCTAAGGATGCCGATAATATAGGACATACATTCATTCAAGAAACAATATCCAAGATTCTTGAAGATAATCATTTTGAACATATCTTTACACAATTGTTACTCACAGAGTTCTGGGCTACAGTGAACTAAAGCGTCTCCTCGGAAAGCCAACCCTATACAGTTAACAGATTGAACACACACTAAGCTATACAGTTGGGAAAGATGATAATTTAATCTCTAAATTTGCCTCGGTATGTTCTACATCTATATCCTCTTTAAGATGTCTTAAACTATGCCCTAGGAATGCCTAGGATGGAAAGAGGATGCAAAGATGCACTTTTGAACACTTAACAAAATTTTCAGGGTCTCGCCGGCGTGGCTTTCACGCCGGCGGACATGCAAAGGTCTCCGCCGGCGTGAATTCCATCGCCGTAAAAATCTTTGGATGCTCAAATTTTACGCTCGATGGACGCTCGACCCTTGCTCAAGCGTAAGACACAGGTCCTCGTTTGAGCGTAAGTTTCCTCGCTCGAGCGGACTGTGAACTCAGGCAAAGTACTGGATGCACGCATTTCACGCTCGAGCGTAACTTTTCTCGCTCGAGCGGAAGGCACAATCACAAAGTGTACGCTCGAGCGTGGACTTCCTCGCTCGAGCGTAGGTCCAAAACCTGGAAATTCCAGATTTGAACCCCAAGCTCAAAATCAAGTTTAAATGCTAAAATTTCGATCCTCTTGGGCCAATTTTCTGGAAAACATAAGGAAACTCATAGAATAACATGTTACAAAGGTCAATTTGAGAAATCAAGGCCCAAAGATGTTTCAATTAAACTCATTTTCAAACCCATTTTTCATGAACATGCATGAATATGCTACAAGGTGACATGCATGAGATTAACTCAAATCAAAGCTTCCAAAACATGCTCTAATGAGCTCATTCTTTTCAAAACAAGTTGAAGACATGAACTTAAGCTTAATTATGAACATGTATGTGACAATTTGCCATGAAATCATCTCAAAATTCATCAATACCCACATGCATGCATGGAATGAGTCCTAATTCAACATGCTAGAACTAATTCATGGCTCAACTTTCAAATTTGGCATGACTCATGCAAGAACAATCTTAAATACAACAATGAGAGAGGTCAATGGTCTACCTTAAGTCTTGTATTCAAGGTCTATGAGCTCAATTAGCAACTACACTTCAATTTCCTTCAAGTTCTCAAGCCAAAGCAAGATGAATTCAACTCTCTCCCTTATCTCTCTCTCTCAAGTCGACAAAGGCAAGGAATGAGCTGAGCAAATATGTGCCTAAGTGTATACTAAGGCTCCAATGTTGATCATGTAGTGGGCCACTAGGGTGGCAAGTTAGTAAATAAGTCTAACTCATGTGATTTAGCTTATTTTAATCCAATTTAATCATACAAAATCACATTTCAATTGAATGCACCATAAAATCACATAAATTATGATGGTCCTAAAACACCAATCAATTTCTGGTTCGGCCGCCGATAAGGCCTTCAATTAGCAGTTTAAACATAAAAATACAGACAGATAATTAAACGACAACAGATAGATATGCAATTTAACTAACATATACCCAAATAATCGGTTTGATTGATCTCGATCAATTCAATTATCAGTCATATTCAGTCTTAGTTTAACAGTAATCGGTGGTTAATCGATAATCAGTGACGAGGGTTGTTACAGCATGGTGATTACTTAACATCGTTTGACCAACTATGATGGTACAGTGATGCTGTTCAGCATTATAATTTGAGAAGTCATATCAATATTGACTATGATTCGAAGACTAGTCAGTTTAAAAAGTTTTTTGTAGCATTCGCTGCGTATATCAATGGCTTCAAATATTGTCGCCCTTTGCTTTTTCTTGATGGAATATTTCTAAAAGGGAGATACAAAGGGCAGTTGCTTGCAGCGATAGCTAAAGACGGTAATTAAGGTTTGTTTAGCTTTTTGATGTGAAATTTTACATTTGTTTACTTTTTGTGTGTCAATTGTGACTGTTAACATTAGTTTTATTTTTAGGATTGTTTCCAGTAGCCTTTGCAATTGTTGATTCGGAAAGTGAATCAAATTGGTCATGGTTTCTATATGAACTATCAAAAGCAATTGTTGATGATAGATGCATGACATTTGTATATGATCGTAACCTAGGGTTTTTGGAAGCAATGCCAAAGGCATTCCCATCAGCATCTCATGGATGGTGTTAACAACACCTAAAGAATAATTTTATGGACAAGTTGAAGGGTATGGAGAATGGTTTCAATGAACACTTAATAGGGAAGTTGGGTGATTGTGCATATAAACCTACTATGGTTGGTTTTTATGAATTACTAGAAGAGTTGAAGAGTGGGGGGAAGCAACGAGTATATAACTTCTTGTTAGGGTTGGAACCTGAACATTGGGCAAATGCTTACTTTAGGTAAAGTGTGTACAATAGTGTGTTTCATAGAATATAATGATGGTTATATGTACATTATTTCTATTTTTATGTTGTTATAACAATGTGAAATGTCACATATGGTATTAAAATGTGACAATTTTTGCTATCATATATTAGGGGACAACGATATGGTGAGATGACATCCAATGCTACTGAATCATTCAACAATTGGATCAAAGAAGCACGAAATCTTCCAATAACAAAATTTGTTGATACTGTCTAGAATCAAATAATGTATCAAATGTCAAAGCGAAGAGAGATTGCAAACAAGTGGAATGGAATTATTTGCCCTACTTTTGAGACTAACCTCCAAGATTCATTCAATACTAGTAGGTCATAGAATGTAAGTAAAGCTAATGATGATGTGTTCGAAGTGCATTCGTTTCTATCAGTTACAGTTGATATTGGACGTCGTGTTTGTTCTTGCTACCAGTGGCAAGTAAATGGATTTCCTTGTGAACATGTTGTTGTGGCTATCTAAAGGAGTGCATATAATCTTAATGAATGTGTTGAAAAATATTTTCATGTAGAGAATTATAGGAAAGCATATGCAGCAACTATTTTCCCAATACCATTTGTGGAGGAACTAGTTTTTTCCTCTAGCGATTTCATCATATTACCTCCAATTGTAAAACGGCCAACTAGTAGGCCGAGAAAGAGTAAAATACCATCTCGAGGGAAAAAAGTAAGTTAAATCAAGTGTGGCAGGTGTGGAAAGATGGGCAAACACAATCGAAAGTCGTGTAAAGAGCCAATACAGAGTTATATTGGTTGATTTGCTGGTGAACATTGTAAATTTCACATTCAGTTTTGAACATTTATAGTGTTTTTTTTGTTTTGGATAAATAAAATACCATTGTGAACGTTACATACATTTACATTGGATACACATTTTATTAGTTGATACATTGGTGTACTTGTTTTGTATTTCGATACAATTTTTCAATAAGAAGGGATTCATTCATTCTATGCAATTTGTCATTTTGTAGTTTTTTTTTTTTCATTTTGTTTATTTATGAAATAGTTTGTTCATCAGTTTTAGCAAAATAAAATGTTATCTTGCTACATATATACATAACATGTGTTGATGGATGGAATATTATATATTTTTTTGAACAGATTTAAGGTGTGGTAGATGTAAAAAGATGGGCAGGCACAATTAAAGTTGTGTAAAGATCGAATATAGAGTTCTATTGGTTCATGTGTTGGATATCGTTGTAAATATTATGTTGACTTGTGAATATTTATAGTACACAATTTGTTTTAGATAAATAACATACTGTTGTGAATGTTACACACATTTGCGTTAGTGAACAATTTAGTAGTTTATGTGTGGGTGTACTTGTTGGTGCAAGCTTCTTAATGTGAATTTTCATATTTTGATACAATTTGTCAATAAAAATGTGATTTGTTCTATGAAATTTGTAATTTTGTAGTTTCTCTACATTTTCTTTGTTTTTTTTAAATAGTTTGTTTTGATTTTTTGCAAAATAAAATGTAGAAAAGTTGCATATATCCCCAATATGTGTTGGCAGGGTGAACATATGATATACATATGTGAACTTTCACATTGTGTTGTACTTAACAAACACATATAATGACTAATAATGCTCATATTAAAAGCAAACAATGATTCCACAAAGTTGTTGATATGAATAGCTATATACATTTTATCTACCAAGAAATGTACTTTTAATATGAATGTTCTTTCTTGGTAGACAAAATGTATATAGCTATTCATATAAACAACTTTATGAAATCATTGTTTACTAACTAATAATACCCAAGTTCACATGTTGGTAACTAGTATATCATATACAAAACATATTGTACTTGGACAAAATCTGATGTTAAAATTGTGTCATCAATACATCAAAAGAAAATGGTGGGGTGTGAAATATGAAGTTTAGTTCTCAGATGCATCCTCCTTGGTGTCAACAACAAAAATTGCATGATTTGTTCTTTTAGGATCATTCAGGAATGCTTAGACTAACACAGCTCTCATAGCAACCAAGCTTTCTTGTCTAGCACAGGTTCAATCGGTTCATAAAGGGCATGTTGCCTCATTATGTGGCAAAGTGCAACTCCATAATTAAGACTACAGAAGAAATAAATAAATCAATCAATCAATACTTTCTTATATTCACATTGGTTATAGGTACTATGTCAATGAGAATATTAATTGTAAATATTCACGAATTTGGATCTTGTTGAGGGCATGCATCAATTGATTGCAATGGCTTGACATCGTCTGAGAGTGTTAATGTATCTGCCATATCCGATGTGGAGAGCAATTTCTGAATATGTGATTTGATATATGTTTTTTGTGATTGTGAATATGATTAGATGTGTAGAATAGATAATATTTTAACTATGTTGATGTGTAACTTAATATGTACATTTTTTCATATTATAGAATGAAATATTGAAATTACCACTATGTTTGCTTGAGTTAGATATATGTCTTCAAAACCATCTCTAGGCCTCATTGAATTGTAGTGCTTCCACACTCCATCATCCATGTCGCTCATTACTATGGTCTAATGATACTTAAAGTGGAATGGAAAGTGCAGATATCGGTATTGATTTGCATGCTTGATGTAAGAATCAATGAATTTGGTTTGTAATTCTGTGTTTTCATGTTTAATCATGCTCTGTAAACATTAACAGCACTTTGTGAGTAATGAGTTTTATAAATAAAGGATCAAACTTGTTTTAATTCAGGATTTAAAAAAAAAAAAAAAGGTTATACCAAACACAAGCTGTTGAAAAAGAATGATTTGTCAAATTATTGTGAATCTGCCACCATTGATTCTTGCTTGCTTCTTCAAATTTCCGCATATGCATCTATGACTTATATATATTCAAAGTTAATATGATTATTGTAACGGCCCCAAAATGCGTGCCACAATTATCTTTATCTACTTATGCGCTAATATGAATTTTTTTGAGAATATCTGTTTGAATTGGGAAAATACCTGTTGAGGCTACAACTTCGGGACTGAAATTGATGACCATAATGGGTTCAGAAACCGAAATTAGGTACATGGATATGCTAGTGAGAATTTTTAGAGCCATTTGGGAAGTTTAATTAAAAATTGATTTCGTCTGATTCACTAAGTCATGTTTGGCTCATTCTTTTGCAATTACATAGGTATATATGAGATAAAACTTATTTGAGCTCATACTTAGCAACTTAGAGCCCAAAATATCTTGAGAGGGAGAAGGAGTTCTAGAGAAAGAGTGAACCAAGAGGAAGAAGAAGAAGGAAAGGTGATTGGTGATTAAGCTAAATCTTTATCAATTAAACCATTCAAGGTAAGATTTGTCATCTAATTTTATGAATCTATGTTGTATTACCCTTGACATCTAGCAAGTTAAGGAGTTTCATGGTTTAAATTCTTGTTAGAACTCTCATGAGTTCAAAGAGTGAATTGTAAGAAAAAGCTCAAGATCTTGGCATACTTGGCATGAGTTCATGAAATTCTTGTGCATACATATTTACTTTTCACGTGGTTCTTTAATTTGTGAGGGAATCTCCATGGATTTTGAGTTTATGTGCATGTATTATGATTTTCCATATCAATTCAAGGTTTGATCCTTTACATGAAACATTGAGTTTTGATTTGAAGTTATGATTTATGTTTCAAGTGGGAGATGTTTAATTCAAGTTGTTTGCATGAGTTTTGGGCCTTGATTTTCTTGAATTTGAAGTTTTATTTTGCAAAAGAAGGAGTTCCCTTTCAAAGCAGATTTTCAAACTGGTTTTTCACCCATACCACTCAAGCGGCCTGGGCCACCGCTCAAGTGGCCAACTTTGTTTTGGCCAAAATGCATTCTGAAGTTCCACTGCTCGTGCGGACAAGGCCACCGCGGCGAATCACCGTGTCTTGCGGCCAAACAAGATTTTTTTCGGTTTGTTCTCTTTTCGTTTTCTGACTTCTAGGCCTTCATTTACATGGTTTTCACATGTCATATACATCCATGTGCATCTCACAAGCATGGAAATAATTAAATGATCAAGTATCGGATAATTGAATAAGGTTAAGAACCAACTGCATGACTTGACTATGTATTGAGAAATTGTGCTGTGAATGTTCGTATTTGTAGGTCAAGACTCGGAGACTGAACAACCGGATTTGGAAGCCCACAGTGAGTAACATTTCTGTAAAGATACATTGATATGAATTATGTTTTAACTATTATCGATAAACTAAGATTTCTGAAATGTTATTTTGATTATGTGAATGAATGTCCTATTTGCGAATCTATTATGGCATCCACGAATAGTCTCAAGTCATGGAGGACAGCACATTAATGCGAGTCCATGACATACATGTGATACGAGATCTCGTTAGTCACTTCATTGTGGTGATATGTGTTTAATCAGTATCCAGAACTGATTACTCTAGTAAAAAGATGATGTGTGCTATGTTCTGTGGGATGTACCATTATGTTATGTTTTGATATGAGACTGTTATAAATGATTGTGGCATGATTTGTTTTACAAATATGTTATATGTGGAATTCATTCATAATCCCTTTACTTTAATGTTATTCACTAGGCTTTAGCTCACTGTTTTTTTATATGTTCATAGGTGAGCATTCTGGAGGGCAAGTGTAGAAGGGTTTTTACCGAGCCACCGTTTTGAAGCCTACTAAGTGTTTTGGGTGCCTCCGAGTTGGGGCTAGGCCAGGAAGGCCGTTAGCAAACTTTCGGTCATGTTGTACACTTTTGGCCCGTACATATGTTTTGTATAAGCTATTATGTTATACGTTATGTAATGTAAGTGGGTAAATTAACATTTTTACATGTAAATATTTGTTTATATATATGCACAGCTTATTGGACTATTGGTGTTTTTGTCTATTCCTTTAGCAAGCTCTGATTATTTTTATTGTTCAGGAAGGCCTTTGGTAATCCAAGAATTACTGACCGATTACGATACCAAACTTTTAGGGGCGGGTTTGGGTCGTGATAATTATGATGCGAATGTTAATAGATATAACCTTTAATGCATAATGTACAAAGCACCATACATTGTTTGTTATGGACTTGTATTGAATTATTGATTCAAGATCATCATAGAAAACATAAGTCTCCTTAGTGGTTCCTCGCCAAACAATTAACCTACATTTAAAATTTAGATATAATAAGACAAGGATGGTATGTAAAGACATAGAAATCGTTTGAAATATGTTTACTCCTAACCTCTATTTTTATGTGTATTCCTTATCTTTTGCTTGTCCTGTTCAGATATGATCTTCCAAACCTCATATTTGTTGGTCAACCTAAACTTATTATGCTTAGAATGCTTAAAGTCTCGAAGCTTGTGCAAATAGTCTTCAAAATCTGGATCTACAGCTTCACATTACTTCTCACTGTCATTTTGTTCCAAATTTTCCAACTTTTTTTTTTTGTTTGTCACCCTTTTTGTCTTGATATTCAAAATCAAGCAACTTCAGTTCATTCCTTTTTTTGATTTTGATGCGCTTCACCAAAGATATAGGAGTTTTTCGAGTCTTCTTCTTCAAATTTTGCTTCAGTTCCACATCCATAGTCTCCTGGTTTATCTGTTGTGTAATAACATGTACTGCATCATTATCAATTTTTTCTTCTAGCATAGTTTTCTCAAGTTGGAGTATAGTCTTCTAAATTTGGAGGTCAATTATGGAGTTGTTTTGTTTTTCTATCTCAGCATTCTTATTATCAATTGTAAATTTGACAGAGGACAACTCATTTTGAGCTGTTGGATTCTCCTTCTAGTTACATATTAATGTTTCCAGCTCTAAGATGATTTTGTCTTTCATATCATTTGCTACCTGCAGATTCTGGTTCTTAATTTGTAGTTTCTCGATGAGGTCCAATGCTTTTTGATGGTCAGCAACCCTTTTCTCTATTATGTTGTCCTGAGCAACTTTTGACACAATAACTTGACGCATCCCATGCGCATGTGGATATGTAACAGTCTCTATACCTTCCTCACTATCAGCTTCATCATGTGCATTGCTCTGAAATTGTGCTTCATTGCCAAACTCTCTATCATATGTCACATTAATGTCATCCTCTGGTATGCTAGGACTCATGTCTATTTCTTCCACAATTTTAATGTGATGATCCACACTAGTCTGAAATTGTAGTTGATTGGCCAACTCTACATTGTATGTCTCATCAATGTCATTCTCTTGTATGCTCATGTCCATTTCTTCCTCAATTCTGACTTCATGATGAATAATACTCTCAGGTGCATCTTTTTGATTCTCCTCATCCCAAATTATTGTATGCATCAATAGTGTGCTCTCATGGTCTGTCGGTATGAGTTTCTCTTTATAAACGTGGTAATAGAGATTACTGTTAGTTTTAGTACAATCAATAATATTATTCACATTGGATAATATTGGTATCTAACCTCATCATCATTGATTGACGACAAAGACAAATTCTTCACATTCTTGTGAAGTTTTGTTAGATTCCATTTGAGAAATTGAGGTGCTGCATTTTTCAAAATTGGTTCCACTATTTTGGTAAGCTCACACAGCCAATACTGCATAAAATGTACCAAATTGTCAACTATATGATTGAACATTTTCAATGTAAGATGAAAATTAGACTCCAAACATTCACAATGGGAAGATTTATACTTCAAACATGATTGTCAAAACAAAACCTTGACAATGTGACTCAACATAATCAATGTAACATGGAAAACAAACTCCAAACATTCACAATTTGACAATTCATACTTCAAACACAAATGTCAGCAATATGACAATTCACTCAATGTAATCAATGAAATGTCAAAACAAATTTCAAACACTAACAATGGTGTTTTGAGTCTATTAGAATCTCAACAATTTGGCTCAACATAATCGATGTAACAATGAAACTAGACTTCAATCATTTACAATATGAAAATTCATACTTGAAACACAAATGTCAACGATAGAATATCGATAATGTGACTCAACATAATCAATGTAACATAGATAACAAACTCTAAACATTCACAATGAGAAGATTCATACTTCAAATACAAATGCCAATAATGAAATCTTGACAATGTGACCATTCACCCAACATAATCAATATGGCGTGAAAAATAGGCTCCAAATACTAACAATGAGAAAATTCCTACTAAAAAACAATTAGGAAATTATTTGAATGAAAAATGAGAATATTGGAATATCAACTATATGATTGAACATTTTCAATGTAAGATGAAAATTAGACTCCAAACATTCACAATGAGAAGATTTATACTTCAAACATAAATGTCAAAACAAAATCTTGACAATGTGACTTAGCATAATCAGTTAATATACACGTCAAAAAAAAATTATGATTATAAACTAATGTGAATGTATAGTTTCAGACGTGTACATTAATGTTTATGTGAGTGAATGTAGTATTACATGCCATTAAAGCCATAACACAACCAGTCACTCGTTCTGGAGGTTGATGATAAAGTTCAATAGAATTCGTTAATGTAGATTTGATGGTTTCTGCCTAATCATATTCCCTCATCTTATCCAAATGCTCCATGTGTTGATAGTATGCCCATCCACTTGTCTCGCCAATTGTGGAATAAAAGAGCTTTAAACAAGTATACAAACTTGTCAACCTAGTAACCTCCTCATTATTTGATTTCTTTCTCCTAACCAATGCCTCATCGATCAAAGATAGGATATTTTTCGATATAAGCCTCTGTGAGTCCTTGCACTTTTTGCCGACAAGTCCAAATGTTGGCTTCGAACCATATGAAGTTTCCATTGGCACAGATCCGCAGTCTACTCCAAAAATTAATTTGATGTCATGTGCAAACAATTTGAGAGATTTGGAGCCAATTTTGAAAGAATTTGATGCAGGGTTGTATGTCTCTATGATCTTTGCAATCACATCATCATATTTCATACATGATGATAGTTCAATTTTTGTGTTTATCAGTGCATCAAACATCATAAATGAAGTTCTCTTTAAACATTTCAGCTGCCTATCAGTGAACTTCGTTGTTGACATTAACTTTACTAGGCCAGTCATGTTTGAATTACAATAGTTCACTTTGTTCATATCAACATTGGGTTTTACATCAGCTGGAGCTACCTCTTCCTCATGGGTTTGTTCTTTTTTTATTTTTGTCTTTGGTGTTGATATAACATCTGTCAACAAAATGTTAACAAAAATAGAGACAAGACATTAAGAGGAATAAGTAATTAACAGTGCTATTAAAATGAATATTGATGAGCACCAAATTTCATAACATCACTCATAGATAATATGTAAAGAATTAGAAAATATGACAGCATCTAAAAATCATATGAATTTGTTGTTTGGAACCTTGTATATTGACAATGGGAAGATTTATAATTAAGAACAATTAGAAAATTATTTCAAACGACAATGGCAACATTGGAATCTACTCATTGTGACCATTTACTGAACGTGAATATTGAAATCTCAACAATATAACTCAACATAATCAATGTAACATATAAAACAAACTCCAAATATTCACAACCAGATGACTCATACTTCAAACATGAACGTCAACAATGGAATCTTGACAATGTGACCATTGATTCAACGTAATCGATATGACGTAAAAAATAGACTCCAAATACTAATAATGAGGGACATTATTCGAATCAATAATGTGAATTTTGGAATGTCAATTCAACATAATCGATGTAATAATGAAAATAGACTCCAATCATTTACAATATGAAGATTCATACTTAAAGCACAAATGTCAACGATGGAACATCGATAATGTGACTCAACATAATCAATGTAATATAGATAACAAACTCTAAACATTCATAATGAGAAAATTCATGCTTCAAACACAAATGTCAACGATGAAATCTCGACAATGTGACTATTCACTCAACATAATCAAAGTGACATGAAAAATAGACTCCAAATACTAACAATGAGAAAATTCCTACTAAAAAACAATTAGCACATTATTTTGAATGAAAAATGTGAATATTGGAATATCAACTATATGATTGAACATTTTTAATGTAAGATGAAAATTAGACTCCAAACATTCACAATAAAAAGGTTTAAAGTTCAAACATGAATGTCAAAACAAAACCTTGACAATGTGACTCAACATAATCAATGTAACATAGAAAACAAATTCCAAATATTCACAATGAAAAGATTCATACTCCAAACACAAATGTTAGCAATGTGACAATTCACTCAACATAATCAATGATATGTTAAAACAAATTCCAAATACTAACAATAGTGTTTTGACTCTATTGTAATCTCAACAATATAGCTCAACATAATCGATGTAGCAATGAAAATAGTGTTGGACAATCTTCACTGTATTTAAAAGATTTTAATTCTATTGTGTACAAAACAACAATTAGAATTTAAAGAAATAAAGAAAATGAGAGAATTTGTTTGATTACAAAAATCAAACTCGAAATAAAAATAAATAAATAAAAACAGATTTTATTTTGTTACAAAAAACAAAATTAAAATCTGATTTAAACATATAATAATAACACTGAAAATAAATTAAATAACTTACTTGATTTGATTTTCTTTGAATAATTATCTGATCAAGTCCAGTGTTTGACACTGTGTCCTTAAGACAGATTCGTCCTCTCCACGGTGCTTTCAGAATTTGGACGTCTATCTCCCAGGATGAAATGATCTTACCACAAACAATAGCAGCACTACAAATTGTTTGCCTTACGAACACACTAAGTGTTTACACTCTTTCCACAAAAATAAAATGCAGCAAAATGAAGAGGATGTTTGCAGAATTATGAAGGACGAAAATTAGAGTTACAAAATCCAAATGAGGGTTGTTCTATTTATAGATGTAATGGTGGCTGTAGGATTTGAATTGAACAGGTATGAAACCTGTTGGCTTTGAATTCAAACAGATTTGAATCTGTTGAATTATATTTCAAACAGATATCAAAAACGGGAAGGGCCCTGTTTGGCTGTGCACTAATACCAAACCTGTTTATTTTCGGGAACGGCCCTGTTTGGATGTACAATAAAACCAAACCAGTTTAATTTCGAAAAGGGCCTTGTTTGGATGAACAGTAAATTCAAACCAGTTTATTTGAATTAAATTCAAATGTTTTTGGCCCAAAAAGATTAGTATTGAAATTTGAACAAGCCCAACCTCACACCACGCACCTGACCAGCCCAGCCCAAGGCGACGGCAGCGCAGCTGGCGTGGTGAGTGATTTTTGGGTCCAATGGATCTAGCCCATTTTGCCCATAACCTCTCCCTCTAAAACACTTGGGTACCCCTTGGCGCACACCCTAAGTACCAAACCCATGCCTTATCAACCCTTTCAAAACCTCCCACCAAAACAATATGGGACAAGCCTTATTCAAACCTTTAGGAATTTCCACAAAACTCCATTTCCATGGAGCATACTTTGGCTTCAATTTCCCATTCACTCGGTAATGGTTTTAAGCAACCAAATATACCACGTGAATCACAACGGCATAGAACGCGTTATCACTTTGACGTGTAAATCGATGCAGGGGCCCACCTAAAAATTAGACCAAACTTAGGAAAAAATTACGGTTTTACCGAATTTTATAACCATTCAACAATCCCCACATGAATGGAATTTGATGACAACGGAAATGCAACAATATGCAGACTTAACGAAAGAGTATAAGTCGAAAATATCTTGCATCAGGATAGGTAGTTTTCGGCCTTGAACCTTCCCTAGTGATAACCTATCGGACTTACTGGCTAACCAATGGACGTGATGCCTTGAATTGTTCAAAGTTTGTAAGCCAAGACAATAGATTTCACACAAAATATCTTCTAACACATCGTGGTTCTCACTGTTGTGTTCATTTTGGCCTTGAACGCTCCTGGTTTTCATGAGTGTTTCTAGAGAATGTAGCCTCTTTCATTCTCATAGAACCGGCCCCAGTTCAACACTCATATAGGTGATTCTTATTTTGAGTATCTCCTTATACTCGTCTTGATTTTATGCCTTAATCAAGATATAAGTAATCATTAAAAGCAAAGCTTATCCTTATGCCACTGCAGACAACATATGTTGCAGATATCACTCTCACCATAGGAATGGGTAGGGAATTTAAATCCCTTGGTGATTTCTGGCGAGCCATACATAACTTAGTTGTCCCTTTGAACTTACTTCTTGGGATCTCCAGTCATATAAGTAGGGTTACCATTATGACGACTCTTATGTAATAGGCTTTAATCCCATCCCCTTTGATGAACTATACACTAGCTCTTTTGTCAAACCTTTTGTAAACGGATCCGCAATATTCTCTTTAGATTTTATATAATCTATTGAGATTATTCCATTTGACAACAACTGCCTAACGGTATTATGTCGACGACGAATATGTCGTGACTTACCGTTATACATATGATTACGTACGCCTATTGCAGATTGACTATCACAATGAATGCAAATAGCTGGCACAGGTTTTGGCCACATTGGAATGTCTTCTAAAAAGTGACGTAGCCATTCTGCTTCTTCACCTGCTTTATCTAAAGCAATAAACTCGGATTCCATTGTGGATCGTGCGATGCAAGTTTGTTTCGTGGACTTCCAAGAAACAGCAGCGCCTCCTAGAGTAAAGACATATCCACTTGTGGATTTTGAATCTTTAGTATCCGATATCCAATTGGCATCACAATAACCTTCAAGTACTGCTGGATATCGAGTAAAGTTCAAACCATGATTACGGGTGAATCTTAGATATCTAAGAACCCGAATGATCGCTTTCCAATGGTCTTCTCCGGGGTTACTAGTGTACCTACTCAATTTACTGATAGCTTAAGCTATATCAGGACGAGTACAATTCATTAGGTACATTAGGCTTCCAATGATTTGGGAGTATTTTAACTGAGACACTGCATCACCTTTATTTTTCGATAAATAAAGACTGATGTCTACAGGTGTTCTTGCTAAATTCAAATCATCCTTGATAAATTTATCAAGAATTTTCTCTATATAATGAGATTGAGATAATGCATATCCGTCAGATGTTTTAGTGATTTTCATTCCTAATATAACATCTGCGACCCCTATATCTTTCATATCAAATCTTTTGTTAAGCATTTGCTTAGTTGATTTGATCATGTTTTGACTGCTTCCAATGATAAGCATGTCATCCACATAAAGACAAACTATGATATATCCTTGGTCAGTGTTTTTAACATAGACGCATTTGTCACATTCGTTTATCTTAAACCCATTAGTAAGCATTGCTTGATCAAATTTTACATGCCATTGCTTAGGTGCTTGTTTTAATCCATAAAGGGATTTTACAAGTCGACAAACTTTCTTTTCTTGCTTTGATACTACAAACCCTTCGGGTTGCTCCATATAGATCTCTTCATTTAGATCACCGTTTAAGAAAGCTGTCTTAACATCTATTTGATGTATTTCTAAATTAAACAACGCTGCTATAGAAATAAGCATGCGAATGGATGTTATTCTTGTCACATGGGAATATGTGTCAAAATAGTCCAGACCTTCCTTTTGTCTGTAACCTTTAACTACAAGTCTTGCTTTATACTTGTCAATTGAACCATCTGCTTTCATTTTTCTCTTGAATATCCATCTATATCCAAGAGGTTTAGATCCTGGTGGAAGATCCACCAATTCCCAAGTATGATTTTGCATACTGGATTCAATTTCATTATTAACAGCCTCTTTCCACAAAGGTGCTTCAGGACTGTCATTCTTTAAAGCTTTGAGGTTCATTTTCTAACAAGTATGTCAGAAAATCTGGACCAAAAGATTTTGATGTTCTCGCTCTCTTACTTCTTCTTGGTTCATCATCAGTTAAATCCTGTTGGTTGAGACCATTACTAGTCTCTTGTGATTGATTGTCATTAGTCGCTTGACTTTGTGTACAATCATAAGTTCTTTTCTCTGAATTTAATTCCTGTCTTTTCTTGTAAGGAAAGACATGTTCAAAAACACAGCATTTCTTAACTCTATAATAGTATTTACATTTATATCAGGTATTTCTGATTTATAAGTCAGAAACCGATATGCACTACTATTCTGAGCATAACCAATAAACACACAAACTATTGTTTTTGGTCCAATCTTAGTCTTTTTAGGAACAGGTACTTCAACTTTTGCCAAACACCCCCACACTTTTAAGTATTTGTAGGAAGGTGGTCGACCTTTCCACAATTCATAAGGAATGCTTTTGGTTTTCTTGTGGGGTATTCTATTAAGAATATAACTAACAAACAATATTGTTTTCCCCCACAAGTTCTGTGGTAAGCCTGAATTTAGTAACATGCCATTCATCATTTGTTGTCTATGATGTACTTGATTCATAAATTTCAAATCCAAAATAATTATGACTACACAAATCAGAATTAATGTTTTGACAAAATCATATCCTCATAAAAAATTTGTCTAAGAAACGAACAATTCAAAAACCCAATTGATTGTATACATTCTTGCAACTCATTTATAAATAAATGTCACTGCCATAAAAATATTTGTGACAGAAGAAAATTAAATTATCTCAATTAATGCAAGAGATACACCCCATATTAATAAAAAGGTTTATGGTTTAACAATTTCTACTACGCAAGTAAAATAATTATTAACGACATCTCATGCCACATAATTCAAAATAAACCAATAATCAACATAAAAGATTTCTTAAATTACTTTCCAATTAAACGGAACGATATAATTACATACATCTTCATGTTTAAATTTCTTTGGTGTTTAAACATCCATTCAAAATTGATTAGAAATATTCAAATTAACCTGCTTATGTCCAAAATCGACATAACAAGTTATCATTCCAAATCACTTGAAATTATTATTAAGAAATAACTTGAGTTGATATCATACATGCATATCAAACGCATCAACTAAAAATAATGAATTAACAAAATAAATTAATCATGCATGATCCCATCACTTGCAAAATAAAATAAAAGGATTCTCAACTCATAAATAAAATCCAACGCATTTAAACTTTAAACTTCAAAATGACAAAACATACCTTCATTTAATAAGTTTGATTTGTACAAAAATAAACAAATTAAATATGCATTAAAATGTTCTTGTGAATATATATATATATATATATTCCGACTCAAGTGCAGAAACAATTCAAGATTATGAATCCACATTGCAATAAAAATAAAATTAGTTTGTAAAACTAATATTTTATTCTAGAAACAAATTCTTCCATGTATACTTACGATGAACTATAATAAAATAAAAAGAATTAACATCTTCTCACAAAGGGTTCAAAAATAAGTGGTCTATCAAACGAAACCATAAGTCACTTACAAAATTAACAGATTGTGACCGAGTCAGAAAGTTACATGATTGATTAACAAAATTAATTTTCTAGTTACTAAAAACAGAAAATAAATTACAATACAAAATAATTTTATTTTCCTTGTTATCAAAACTAGTAAAATAAAATACCGAAATAATATCTGATTACAAAAATCAGAAAACCAAACTACAAATTAATTTTCTAGTTACTTAAACTAGAAAATAAATTATAACACAAAATAATTTTATTTTTCTTGTTACGAAAATAGGAAAAATAAAATACCAAAATAATTTTCTGTAATACCAAATAATATTCTGAAATTGTTAATGACACCAGTATCGTACTACTAGTTGTCAAAGAAAAGAGACAGTATATTACTACTATCTGTCAAATAGCATAAATCACCATTTCTTTTTCAACCGAATATTACTTTGAAAACGTAAAATTAAATACAATGAAGATACCAAAAGGAGTTCTGTCTTAAGATTGTTAGAACAATCTTCATCAGATTTAAAGATTTTAATTCTATTGTGTACAAAACAACAATTAGAATTTAAAGAAATAAAGAAAATGAGAGAATTTGTTTGATTACAAAAATCAAACTAAATAAAATAAATAATAAAATGATTTTATTTTGTTACAAAAACAAAATTAAAATCGATTTAAACATATAATAATAACATCAAAATAAATTAAATAATTTACTTGATTTGATTTTCTTTGAATAATTATCCGATCAAGTCCAAGTGTTTGACATCGTGTCCTTAAGACGATTCGCCCTTCCACGGTGCTTTCGAATTTGGACGTCTATCTCCCAGGATGAAATGCTCTTACCACAAACAATAGCAGCACTACAAATTGTTTGCCTTACGAACACACTAAGTGTCTACACTCTCTCCACAAAAATAAAATGCAGCAAAATGAAGAAGATGTTTGCAGAATTATGAAGGACGAAAAATTAGAGTAACAAAATCCAAATGAGGGTTGTTCTATTTATAGATGTAATGGTGGTGAGGATTTGAATTGAACAGGTATGAAACCTCTTGGCTTTGAATTCAAACAGATCTGAATCTGTTGAATTATACTTCAAATAGATATCAAAAACGGGATGGGCTCTGTTTGGGTGTGCACTAATACCAAACCTGTTTATTTCCGGGAAGGGCCCTGTTTGGATGTACAATAAACCAAACCAGTTTAATTTCGGGAAGGGCCCTGTTTGGATGAACTGTAAATCGAAATCAGTTTATTTGAATTAAATTAGAACATTTTTGGCCCAAAAAGATTAGTATTGGGCCGAACAAGCCCAACCCAACCTCACACCACAAGCCAGCTAGCTCGGCCGACGGACGGACGGCGGGCAAGGCGTGTGTGGTGATTTTTGGGTCCAATGGGTCTAGCCCATTTTGCCCATAACCTCTCCCTCTAAAACACTTGGGTACCCCTTGGGGGACACCCCAAGTACCAAACCCATGCCTTATCAACCCTTTCAAAACCTCCCACCAAATCAATGTGGGACAAGCCTTATTCAAACCTTTAAGGAATTTCCACCAAAACTCCATTTCCATGGAGCATACTTTGGCTTCAATTTCCCATTCACTCGGTAATGGTTTTAAGCAACCAAATATACCACGTGAATCACAACGCGGCATAGAACGCGTTATCACTTTGACCCGTGTAAATCGATGCACGGGGCCCACCTAAAAATCAGACCAAACTTAGGAAAAAATTCTGGTTTTACCCAGAATTTTATAACCATTTCCAACAAATAGACTCTAATCATTTACAATGTGAAGATTTATACTTGAAACACAAATGTCAACGATGGAATATCAATAATGTGACTTAACATAATCAATATAACATAGATAACAAACTCTAAACATTCACAATGAGAAGAATCATACTTCAAACACGAATGTCAACAATGAAATGTTAATAATGTGACTCAACATAATCAATATAATATGGAAAACAGAATTCAAACGTTCACAATGAGAAACAGAGCATATAAACATTCCTAAATGTTGAGTCCTTAAACACTAAAGCTGAAAAACTGAGCATTCATAAATATTTACAATTGGAATGTAAATATTTTCATTTACTTATACCAATGTGACATGAAAAACAAAGCATTCATAAAGAAAAAAATTATAATCTGTAAATTTCAAAGGCTAAATGTCGAATCAATAAACATTAAGCCTCAAAAATTGAAATGTAAATATTCAGATTTAGTGATTTTAATGAAAGAATATGAACTGGTGGATTTAATTTCAGAAAATAGTATAGAATTGAAGAAAACAACTTACTTTCGTTCACCATTGTGGATATCGATTGGAGTGACGATCGCAGTTGCTGGAATGAACAGTTATTGGCAATCTCAGTTGCCGGAATGGATTGTTCTTGGTGGTCAATGTTGCTGGAATGAATAGTTCTTGGTATTTTTGTTGTCAGAATGAATAGTACTTGTCGATCGTAGAGTTTTGATCAAAGAAGAAAGAGTTCAATGTTAGGGTTCTGATTTTGGGAAAAAACAAAATTGTAGAATTTTTTATTAGTGTTTCAAAGAAAAAAGGTGCCTATGATATGAACATAAGGGTAATATCGTCTTTTTATCTACCACAGTGTAGACACCCCATTTTTGACCGCCCTTAAGACTTGGGCACTTTATTCTGAACACCCGATGATGAAAGTCACACTGTGCAATTGTTCGGATCTTTAGCGAAGAAATTTGGATTCAAGCTCTAATCCCAAACCTTGCACCATATTTTGGCCAAATTATTTTAGACCTTAAAACCCTCTTTTCAAAATATTTTTTCAAATGCTTCTACGATGTTCCAAAACTCGCATTTCGTTTAAAACATTGCACTTTTCGGTAAACCGAGTAAAGACAAAGTGGAGATACATGAAAGGAAGGTAAACTCTTTGAAAAAAATCTGTAAAACATCTTATTTATAGGTTTGGAGTTGAAGAAAATAGGAGGGGAGGAAGAAAACTAGTTCGGAGAGGTTAGGCATCAATTCGATTAAGATAGAAATGAGCAACCTTTACTAGAATAGGCATATCTCTTTGCATAGTTAGAATTTAGATATGAGGCCACCACCATTGGAAAGTAGACTTCTAGGGCTTCAATTTAGACTCAAGAATCACCTAAAATCGAGTCTGGATAAAGGAGATATGCCCGTTTAAAGTTGAGCCTGAAGTGCAGTCTTTTAGACCCGGCCGGGTCCATTTAGAACCGGCCTTGCCTCATTGAGGCACAGCCGGACCTCAATGAAAACTTTTCCTAGGTTGCTTTTTAGGCCCAGCTGGGTCTCAATGGCACTAGACGGATAGCTGGCAAGAATTGAACAAATATCTTTGTTTGAAGATATTTTTTACCATTTTGGCTCAAATTCTATAAATAGGACCTCCCATTTCAAATTTTAGGGAGAGAAAACCTTCCAAGAGGCTTAGGCATTGATAAAACATCCATCTTTCTTCCAAACGCTTCCTTGACCTCATATCACCTTTTAGCTATACATACACAATACAAACACCATTAAAGCTTGTTCTTGAAGCTTTTTGTTGAGATTTTAACCTAAATTTCAGAAACTTGAGGGTATTTAGAATCAAGTTTGTTTAACTACAAGCATCCTTTCTTTCAAGAGGTATAATTTTTGCATCTTTTTCCTTATTTCTCTTTTACTCTTTTTCCTCTTTTCCATGCTTTATACACTGTTTTGGAACTGTTTTGTGGGCTGAAACTTGTGATTTAAGAGCTACCAAAGGTGGAGGGGGTAACCACCCTTCCTTGAACCTTATTCCAAGCTTATATCCTTGTGTTTCCCACTTATTTCTCTGATTTTAACCACTGTTTTGGGGCCATTTTTGGACTATTTTTAAACTATTTTTAGAGGCTAAAATATGATTTAAAAGTCCCAAAAGTGGAGGGGTTAGCCACCCCTCCTTAGCTTTGCTTACTAGCTTTGTTTCTCTTTATTTTTACCTATCTTTTGTGCCCTTGGTTTTAGCTACTGTTTTTTACACTTTAGGGGTTATTTTAGGGGTGTTTTAATTTATTTAAATAGTTTATTCTTTGAACATTATGATTGTTGTGTTGTAAGTCTTCATGGCTTTGGTTGTTTAGGCCTTAGACACCGAGTCATTTAAGTTGATAGCTCTTTCTTACTAAATTCCATGTAAAGAGTCTCACTTGTGTAGTAAATCAACCTTGCGTAATCATTTCTGCAACCTTCCTTCTTTCTTGGTTCATATTTTTCATTTGAAAAGTGGTTTCAATCGGTTGATGGTTATTCAAAACATGAACTAGCGATTTACGCTTAATGGCTTAATCTTTACGGAGGTTCATTGCCAACGGTGTAGTCTCTCTTTCACGTTGAGAATCACCTCCCGTTTGACATATTTCTCACTTAGTGGACGTAATCCCTAATGGACGTAACAATCACCTTGGACTTAATGGATTAAAAGATGGTAAAGATTAATGAATTTGGCTTGAACTGAACCAACTAACATAAAGAAAATGAGTTATCTTGCTTGGGGTTCGGTCGAATGTTATGCCAAATCCATTGTGTCAAGAGTTATCTAACATCAATTCATGATGTTTTGATGGATCTTGAAGCGTCTCTATCTCCCTCTTTGAGTTTACTCTATGATAGGAGGGAGAGGTGATTATAGTTCATTTCATTTATTGATTTTTTGTCCAAATCGTATCCCAAACCATCAAACAATCAATTTGATCATTGATGGTTTTGGAAACAATTCTAACCTTCTCTCGAGGCTTTCCTATGACAGAGAAGTGTAGGAGAGACAAACAGAGTCTAGAACACTCTGTCTACACTGTTTTCACTTTAGAGCACAAAATAAAATTTTACATGAAACTGAGGCACGGGCGGCCTTCTTTAGGCCTGGTCAGGCTTCATTAAGGGTTGGCCGGTCATCAATGTTTGGTCAGCAGTGTATTTTTGCAAAAAACAAAGGGCAGTGGCTGAAGGTGAAACCGAATGGTCTGGGCAGACAGAGTAGTTTCTGGATGCTGCGTATGCGAGCATTGTGCATCCTTGTTTGATGATTAATTATTAATTATTATCGTTGTAATTAATTATTGATTATCGTAATTAATATTGTTGTAGCAATGTTTCGTTAGATGGTTAGTTTATTTTGTTGTAATAAATTAGTTAGTTAGTTACTTATTCATTCATTCGGTTTTGTAGTAATTAGTTTAATTCGGACTTTCGGGCACTCATTCGAACCCTCTAGCACGAGGGCCAGTATGTAATAACGTGTATGTCTTCTAACTCCACGTCTTTCTCCCTTTTACTTATTTACTTACGATAGTTAGTTTAGAACATTATGTTTCTCTTAGCATTTTCCATGCTTGCATACACTTGTTTTGCATGCATTAAGGCTTAGTTTATCATTCTAACAAGCATTGTCATTTATTACTTCGTTGAATACGTGCGTTACTGCATGCTATCAAATTGATTCACATGCCATGTTAATAGCCAAGCCTATTTAAAATGGCATATTGCATGTGTTGCATTAGTCATTTTGTATCCATAGGATCATGCATTTTTCTAATTCTTTCACTTTTTTTTTGACTTGAAGTACTAGGTGAGCATTTATTTACTTTAACACATCGCATTGAATGTTAGTGCTGCCATGTCTAGCATGTCCACCATGAGGCTAAGTACTTAAAGTAATATAATTATTTGAATGTTTGTGGATGAAGGCTAATTGCATGAACTGGGATGATTTAATCAAATGTCCATTTTAAGTCCACTTTTTCAAATGGCAAATTCACAAAGCAATTTTTAAACAAAACATGAGATCAAGTGTTCCAATTCTTGTAAATTAGTCTATACCTTGTGTGCACATCACATAGTAATGTTAGCTAATAATCGGAACAAGAGCATATAATGTAAATATCACATCATGATTAGTAGAGGCCGATCTTTGATCAGACGAGTGGAGTGCTCAATTCATGACCTTCCCCTCTCGTACCTAAGTTCCCGAGCCGAGACACTTTGGTGATGACGGACTAATGGCCTTTTGCACGAGTTTTGGGTTTCCTAAATTTTTCAAAAATATTTAGATAGCGACTCTGAAATCTGGTGAAGCAGTCTATTTTTGGCATTTGATTCAAACATCGATTTTCTAAAAGAATTGCCAGATTTAGACGGTTTTTGTGTTTTCATCATTTCACATTGTACTTGTGAAATCAGATTCAAAATCACGAGAGTCCAAATTGTAGGGCTGATCGTATCTGAAAGGAGCACGAAAATCAAGCTACAGACAAGACTAAGTGGAATATTAGAATAAATTTTGTACTAATTGAAACATAAGTAATTAAAGTACGATTTATGAAAAAAGCTCCCTTTAATAAAAGATGCATAAATTAATGAATGAATATTGATCTTATTCTAGTAACATAATTTAAAGAATAATCTAAATTTTTATTTTTATTTTAAGAATATAAAATTAATTTATAGGCCAATCATATTGTGACACATATTAACAAAAATTGAACAAAATCAAAAATAAAATAAAATAAAAAAATTGCAACTTTCAGATTTAATAAAATGACAACGTTTTACAATTATAATAGTATATAGATTTTGTATGAGATTTTGAAACTCTCACAATATCTATTCTTAAAAACATTTTTTTGTAAATTATATATATATAAAAATAATCTCAACGTAAAGCAAAAATTATGAGTTAATTATGATAATTTGAAATTTGTATTTAAAACTTATAAATCATGAGATCATTATAATTTTAAATTTAGATTAATAGATTACTTTTCATATTTTGGCCTCGTTTAACAATATCACTTTTTAGTCTAAAAGTCACTAAAAAAATCAAAAAGCCAACAATCTATACCAAAAAGTCAAAGATTCTATTTTCTCTCTACTTTTTGCACAAACAAAAAAGTCATCCCAAACATACTAATTTTTTTACATCATATTTTAGCCAAAAAATTACTAAAAAAGCTTGTTTTAGTGACCCTCAAATTTAAATTTTGAAATAGATTAGTATACTTGATATTTTTTTAGATTTGCATATACTTTCCATTTGAAAATCATAAATTAAGAGATATTAACTTTTATTTTATTTCTGCTTGAATAATAGTTAGCCAATAGAATTTTTAAAAAAAATTTAAAAATCAATAAATTATGAAATTTAAATGGAAAACTTTAAACTTTTAGAGGCATTATGAATAAAAAAAAATCCCCATTTGCAAAACACACTTTCAAAACAAACAAACGTGACCAAGAAGCTTAAACCGATCTCCAAATCTGGAATAACACATCTACATTACCATTTTTTTATGTTCTTTTATTTTTATTTTTTTATTTTTATTTTTTATGTGTAGGCCTCCACTCTAGATTGTCAATGATGATCCGCATTATCCATCTTGTAAATATTATAAAATAATTTCATCAGATATAAATAAATAAATAAATAAATCATTTTTTATTTTATAAAATAGACCGTTTATTAATTATGGTACATCTTAAAAAATAAAGGGTAAATTATATTCACATCCCTTGAGATTTGGTCCAATTACTACCTATCTCTTGATATTTTAAAAATTACATTTCTACCCCTGTCGTTAATAGTCTCATTTCACAAACTCCCTGCTTATATAAAAGGTAACAACTCTTAGTAGAAAAACAGAGGAAACTACATTAAAAAAAAAGTAAAGGAAAGGAAAAAAAGAAAAGAAAAGAAAAAGTAAAACAAAGCAAAAAAAGAGAGAGTATATCAGTTTAATATTTTCATTCCGTCTAAATAATTACAATAACAAGGGGTTAGTGTAATTTCTCAATCGTCAAGAAGTGATATATATTAAACCCAAATCTCAAAAGGTATAAATATAATTTATCCAAAAATAAAATATAATTTATTCATATATCAAGTGATATTTAACGAATCTATTGTTTTTTCTATACAATTTATCTTTATTATAAACAATTCAAATAATCATTATAAACTCATAATGAAATTGATAAAATAAAATATAAAAAATACTACGGATAATGATGGTCCCAACACCAAATGTCAAATTACTTTGTTAAAAAAAAAATAAAAATTTATGACACTTTTACTTGGCTCTTTTAACTGGGCGTTAAGTATAATTATGTTTTTATCAACTATAATTTATCATATTTCTTTATATTTTTAAATTATTTAATATAAATTTATAAATTATAAGTATTTTTTTTCCCTTCCACAATATTATTGAAGCACCGCGCGTGACTATGCAGCCTGAACAACCAATAACTTCCCCTCCTTTAGGTGTCGTGGCTCTATTTTTCATTCAAAATGCTCTTATCCAATCTACGTCTTCTTCTTTAACCCTTTCCTTCTCTTCATCAAAATGTCTGTCTTTTTCACCCACTAGAATAAATTACGATTACACTTCCTAAAAATTTATTAAAAATATAAAATTTTCTTGGGTCTTGCTACATCCCCTAAAAACATCCTCCCTAATCTCCCTAATTTCCATATCAAGTAAAAAAAAAAAAAAAAAAAAAAAAAAGGGAAAACAGTTTCCTAAAAAGGAAATTAGGGGGATTAGGGGTGGGAATTTTAGAGCTCCAAATCATTTCCCAATTTTCTTTATATTTACAAAATTATTTTTTATTTTAAAATTTCTAATCACATAATAAATTATTCACTTTATTAATCAATCGTGAAGTTTAAACTAGTATATGATATAAGCTGACGTGGGTAGGCCCATAAAGGCCATAATCCATTATGAACAACCCAAACCTACCACTTAGGGCCCAACACATAACCCAACTGATAAGGCCCAGCACAGCTGGAAGTCAACATGACTTGAAGGACCAATGATATTCAGACACGTAATAGGTAAAGGGCAAGCCATATCAACAGATAAAGATTTGCAAAGTCATTGCCACTGCACATCGCCATTAATGAAGCCCCTCATAGCATTTATTACGACAACACCTCTCCGTCGGGATAGTACGCCCTCACCTTGAACAAGGTAAGTTACAGTATAGACTTTTGGCCAAAGTGACAGGTCGGAAGGGACAACGAAATAATTACTAAAGGATATAAACAGACGTTAAAGACAAGAAGAAGGTTAAGCTTTTTTATCACTACTCCATCTCTGTATCATATTTCTCTCTCTCTAACTTGCTCGTTGGAGGGTTCATTGGGACTCCTGTTCCCAGATTGAACTCTTGTGTGTGTCTTCGCTGTGCTTGGTCATTTGGACATAGGCTTGAGGAGCGTGGATCAGTCCGACCCGTTCTACCCTCATAAACTGCATCATCAGTTGGCGCCGTCCGTGGGAACGCTTTGCTCCTCGCGCCAGTTGTGCTCATTGTCGCCGGAGACCTTGTCCCAACAACTCTTTCCTCCTACCCATCAAAGTGTATGGTTACGACTAGATCCATGGCTTCTCACCATAATGCTGCCGACTATTAGACCAACTCCACCAATCCAAATAACCCACCACAATATTTCATCGAGCTTACCAACAGCATTAACCGAATGGCCGAGCAAAACCAAGCCCTGATTAATGCTCTACTCCAAAGAAACCTTCCCATGCCCCCTCCACCACCTCCAGATATTCCCCCCAACCAAGAACAAGCCCCGAGCCATACCACTCCGCAGCCTAATCCACTCAATTGGAAAGGCTTGTAACGCCCTTCCCCGGGTATGAACCTGCCACCTTGGGGCCCACAACCATCAATCCTGACACCAGCCCCGGAAGAGAAGACCAGCAGCGTCCAGCCTCCGCTCCCCTCTGGTGGTGACAACATCCCTCTCTGGGACGTAGAACTCTGAGCCATGATGCTCCAACTTCAAGAGGTCATGCAGAACATACAACATAAACTATCTACCAAAGCCAACTCCCCATTTGTTGCCTCCATCAGAGACAAACCTCTCATTCCTAAGTTCAAAATGCCCACCATCGACTCTTTCGACGGTACGACGGACCCAGTCGATCATTTGGAGACCTACAGAACCCTCATGATCCTCTATGCATTTCCCGACGAGATCATGTGTCGGGCTTTCCCCGTAACACTCAAGGGGTCGGCTCGCCTTTGGTTTAGTCAACTCCCAGCAGACTCCATCTCCACTTTCCAGTACCTCAGTGACTTTTTCCTCAGCCATTTCATAGGAGCCCAACCCCAGCGACGTCCGACAACCCAACTCCTCAATATCTGTCAGACCGAAAGGGAGTCGCTGCACAGTTTCGTCACTAGCTTCAACACCGAAGCCCTGCAGGTAGCGGAAAACGATGACAAGGTCATCCTTACGGCATTTATGGCCGGCCTACGGTCATCTGATTTCCTTTTCTCCCTCTCAAAAAATCCCCCGACCTCCATGGCAACCCTACTCTCCAAAGCCCAAAAATACATGAACGCCGAAGATTCCCTCACCGCTCGTCAAGATCCTACAACCAAAAACCCGACCTCCCGAGAAAAGCGAAAAGATTTAGAAGCCAAAAACACCCAGTACAATACCCAAACACCACATTATACTGACCGACCCCCCCGAGCCGACCGGTCGGTACCTGTCGACGGCCCAGTCGGTTCGAGTGGTACACACCCCTTAGCTCCCCTATGGAACAAGTCCTCAACCAGATCTAGCGGGACTACCTCCTTAAATGGCCTCAACCATCAAGAACCCCTTCCAATCGGAAAGACCAATCCAGATACTGCCGTTTTCACCAAGACCACGGCCATAATACCAATGAGTGTGTTAACCTCAAGGATCAAGTCGTGACCTTAATACGTCAGGGACGACTTAGCCGGTTCACAAACACCCACCCCTAGCAGAGACAAAGGACAGAGCCCATCAGAAGCACCCACCGGCGCACTCCTCCCCGGCAGCCAACCCAACCAAATCAAGGCCATGATCGCCCTCCACAGCAACCTCGGGCACAAGGTAATCCCGTCCCACCTATTGGAGAAATCAGAGTTATTTCCGACGGGCTTGCTTATGGAGGACCATCCCGCTCGGTTCAACGGGCAGAACTCAAGAAAATAAGGCAAGGCTCAAACAAAGAAGTCGCTACGTTGGACTGACCCTCCAAACACCCCAGGCAGTGGTCTGAGCCTATCACCTTTACGGACTCCGACTGCACAGGCATCCGTTACCCTCATGACGACCCTCTCGTCATTTCTACCCTCCTCTCCAACTACAAGGTTAGACGGGTTCTCGTCGACAATGGCAGTTCCTCAGACATCATCTTCCTCAATTGCTTCCGCCAGCTCAAGATTGGGGAAGAAAGTCTCTCTCCCCTCCAAACCCCTTTGGTCGGTTTCACGGGCGACCGGGTGACCTCCATCGGCTCCATCGATCTTCCTATCACAATTGGCGAATACCCGCGGCAGACCACAAAGCTGCTCACCTTCCTTGTTGTTGATTGCCCTTCTACCTACAACATCATCCTTGGTCACACTGCCCTAAATGCTTTCCAAGCTATCACATCCACTTACCACCTTGCCATCAAATTCCCTACCGATCTGGGGGTCAGAACAGTGAGGGAAGAGCTGACCGTGGCCAGAGAATGTTATGTCGCCTCACTGAAAGAAGTCAAGCTGAAGGAGGCTATGATCATTGAAAAGCTCAATGTCAGAGATGAAGATGAGCTGGTCAGAGGGGAACCAGTGGAGGAGCTCGTCGAAGTCCTCGTCGACCCCACCAACCCAGCCAAAACCGCCAAGATCGGCAGCCAGCTATCCCCCCAAGCCAAGGCCGACCTCACCGCCCTCCTGGTTGAACACAACGACGTGTTTGCCTGGACTCACTCCGATATGCTGGGTATTGACCCCTTTTTCATCAGCCACCGTCTCAGTGTTGAGCCTCATTTCCGACCTATCCGCCAGAAGCAGCGCATTTTTCACCCGGAACGCAATAACCTTATTGCTTCTGAAGTGGACAAACTCCTTGAGGCATAGTTTATCGCTAATGTGGACTACCCTAGATGGCTGTCGAATGTTGTTCTGGTAAGTAAAAACAATGGAAAATAGCGACTCTGTGTCGACTACTCCGACCTCAACCGAGCTTGCCCCAAGGACAGCTACCCTCTCCCTCGCATAGATCTACTTGTCGACGCAACGGCCAGTCATCAAATGCTCAGTTTCATGGATACCTTCTCTGGATACAACCAAATCTTGATGCACCCATCTGACCAGGAACACACCTCCTTCATCATCGACCGAGGCACCTACCATTACCGTGTAATGCCATTTGGGTTAAAGAATGCTGGGGCCACTTACCAACAGTTGGTCAATGCCGTCTTCCATCATCAAATAGGCCGGAACATGGAAGTATATGTCGATGACATACTGATCAAGAACAAGCTCTCCACCGATCATCTGGTCGACCTGCGAGAAACCTTTGCCACCTTACGAAAGTACCAGATGAAACTCAATCCGAAAAAATGTGCCTTCGACGTAGGATCTGGGAAGTTCTTGGGATTCATGGTTAGTCAACGGGGCATCGAGGCTAACCCCGAAAAGATCAAGGCCTTAATCGAAATGCAGTCACCTAGAACGGTCAAGGAGGTTCAGAGGCTTACTGGCCGAGTGGCCGCCCTCAACCGCTTCATTTCTCGAGCAACGGATAAGTGCCTCCCCTTCTTCAAGGTCCTTCGGCAAACTTTTGAATGGACGGCAAAGTCTGAAGAGGCCTTTCAACAGTTGAAACAGTGCATGGCTAACCCTCCCCTACTTTCTTAGGCCATCGCGGGCGAACCCCTCTTCCTCTATCTAGCCGTATCACACACTGCAGTCAGTGCAACACTCGTTAAGGAAGACAGCTCTGTCCAGCGACAGATCTACTACATCAGTCGGGCTCTTCGAGGGGCGGAACAGAACTACCCACTGTTAGAAAAAGTGTCTTTGGCCTTGATCACCGCCTCCAGACGACTCCGCCCCTACTTCCAAGCCCATTCCATAGTGGTCCTCATTGACCAACCATTAAAGAAGATAATGCAACAACCAGAGCTTTTTGGCAGGCTTATGCAATGGTCGGTCGAACTCAGTCAGTTTGATATCTCCTACCGGCCTCGGACAGCAATCAAGGGATAGGCTGTTGCCGACTTCATCTTGGAATTCACCAACCTCCCCCCAACCACAGCTCCTCTACCCCCGCCAACCCCTACCGAGCCAGAAGACCCCTACTCTTGGACCTTCAACGTTGACGGATCATCCCGCAAAGAAGGCAGTGGGGTTAGTCTCATTCTCACTGCCTCTAACGGTGGTTATTTCGAGTGTGCTCTCCGCTTCCTATTTGATGCAAGCAATAATGAGGCCGAGTATGAGGCATTGATAGCAGGTCTCCGCCTAGCCAGAGACATCGGTGTCAGCCACATTTGAGTGTTCAGCGATTCCCAGCTTATCGTCGGGCAAATTACAGGGGAGTTTGACGCCAAGGAGGACACCATGAGGGCATATAGGGATGTTGCCCTCCACCTTGCTCGCCTCTTCAATACCTTCCACATCAAGCACATCCCTCGGGCAGAAAACTCCAAGGTAGATGAAATGGCTCAGTTGGCCTCGGCAGACCAGTCAGACCTCAATCACGGTGTCCGCCTTGAATACCTTACTCACCTTGCCATTTCTCCAAACCAACAGCAAGTCTACTTTCTCCAAAACGAGTCTATCCCCTGGGCGGCGGACATCTTTTTGTATCTGACAACGGGGGAACTTCCAGCCGACAAACAGTCAAGGCCCGGTCATCCAACTACATTCTTGTTGATGGTCTTCGGTACAATAGGGGCTTTTCACGCCCATACCTCAGATGCCTCAATCCTGCTCAGGCGACTTACGTGATAAGAGAAATCCATGAGGGTATATGTGGCAATCATTTGGGTGACAGATCCTTAGTCCACAAAATATTTCGCACTGGCTATTTCTGGCCCACTCTCAATCAAGACGCGATGAACTTCGTGCTCAAATGTGATAAGTGCCAACATTTTGCCAACATCCCCCATGCTCCCCCTACAAAATTGATTACACTCTGCAGCCCGTACCCGTTCGCCAAATGGGGAATCGACCTGGTCGGCCCACTGCCCACTAGCCGAGGCCAAACCAAATTCGTCATTGTCGCCATCGATTACTTCACTAAATGGGTGGAAGCAGAACCCATTGCTACAATCACCGAGCGGAACACAACCAGATTCATCTGGCAGTCGATCGTCTGCAGATTTGGCCTTTCTCAAGCCATCATCTCCGACAACGGCAAATAATTCAACAATGCCAAGTTTAGGAAATTTTGTGCAGAGCTCCAAATCCAGCCGTGCTTCTCCTCTCCAGGCCATCCCTAAGCCAATGGTCAAGTTGAGGTCACCAACCATTCCCTCTTGAAGATCATCAAAACCAAGTTGGAAGCTGCTAAGGGACTTTGGGCTGAGGAGTTACCCAATGTACTCTGGGCTTACCGCACCACCGTTCGGACCCCCACTGGAGAGACTCCCTTTCGTCTAACATACGGCGCAGAAGCGGTCATCCTAGTGGAGATCGGTCTTCCTACCCCTAAGGTTCTACATCCGAATCCAGAACTAACTGAAGAGCTGCGTCGGGCAGACCTAGACCTAATTGAAGCGCTCCGAGAAACAACTGCAGTCAGACGAGCCTCCTACCAATAGAAAATAAGAACACATTACAACTGCAGAGTTCGACCAAGGGAGTTTGCCGTAGGGGACCTTGTTTTGTGAGAAGTAACTCTTGCCACCAAAAATTCGACTAAGGGCAAACTGGCAGCCAAATGGGAAGGACCTTACGTTGTGAAAGCTAGACCACGTCCGGACACTTACCAACTGCAGGACATGGAAGGTCGAGACCTCCCCCATCCTTGGAACGTTGAACATTTGAAGCGCTATTTTCAGTAAAAGTTGTATTGTTGTATTGTCCAAGTTGTTGTATGTTCTTTTTGACAATATATGTTCTCATTTTCTCCTCATATAATGTAAACCTATGATCCCATGGGCCACACTTTGTATGACAGCAAGCTTATATCTCAAATATCTGTGGTATTCCAATAACGCTTTGATTGCAGCCTCGGCCAGACCGAGTCACTCAAAGCCTCAGCCAGACTGAGCATAAAAAGCCTCAGCCAGACTGAGCATGAAGCGCTCGGCCAGACCGAGTCTCTCAAAGCCTTAGCCAGACTGAGCATAAAAAGCCTCAGCCAGAATGAGCATGAAGAGCTCGCCCAGACTGAGCATAAAAAGCCTCAGCCTAACTGAGCATAAAGAGCTCGGCCAGACCGAGTCTCTCAAAGCCTCAGCCAGACTGAGTATAAAAAGCCTCAGCCCGACTGAGCATGAAGAGCTCAGCCAGACCGAGTCACTCATAGCCTCTGCCAGACTGAGCATACAAAGCCTCAGCCAGACTGAGCATGCAGAACCTCGCCAGACTAAGTTACTTCAAGCCCCAGTCACTCGGCATTGAATTGTTACAAGTTCAAATTCACTCTGCATTGAGTTTTTCCTACATTCACTTTGCATTGAATTGTTACAAGTTCAAATTCACTCTGCATTAAGTTTTTCCTACATTCACTCTGCGTTGAATTGTTACAAGTTCAAATTCACTCTGCATTGAGTTTTTCTCACATTCACTCTACATTGAATTTTTCCTACAAGTTAGACTTCACTTTACATTGAGTTTTCCTTACATTTTACACTTCACAACTGCTTTATACACAAGCCTTATACAAGTCGCCATTTTCATTCATTTCAGATGTGCAAACAAAAGCAGTAGCATGAAAACAAGACTCAAAATTTTATTTATTCACAAACTTATACATAAGTTTCTTACAATCATTCAAAAGCAGAAGCAAAAAAAAAAAAAAAACCTAAGTACAGGTTTTATTCACACTAGTCACTCCTCCTCGCTTGACATAAGGTCTTCTTCTTCAATGCCCTCATCTAGGGAGGTCTGGGTCACGTCGTCTTCATCAATCCTTACACCACTAAGGTCCAAGTATGGGAACAGTTCTTCTGCCTTCCGCTTAAACATCTTCCAGCCACTGTCCCAGAACTCAGCCATTTCATGTTTGTAGAAGTCCGACCGCTGGAAGCTCTCAATGACTTCTGCTTCAGTCCTGCCTCTAGCGGTCGTTCTCGACGGGCCTGCCCCCCCAGACACTTTCCTTGCCAAGTTGCTGGCGACCGCGGCATCGACTGCCATATGAAATTCAGCAGACTCCTTGAATTGCTCTACTGCTATAACGCACAGATCGGGATATGCTGCCATTTCAGAGGTTGCCTTGGTTCTTCCTTCCCCCAAGTCCTTCTGCAATCTTGCCTTCTCCTCCATTGCCTTAGCGCGCTCATCTTCCAGCTCCTTCTGCAGCCCAGCTATCTTCACGTCTGCTTCATCTTTCTCTTTGATCTGCTGGGTACGCAGGTCTTCATTGTTCGCCACGGCCTCTTCAAAACGATCATTGGCGACCGTGCAGGCATTTTTAGTCTCTTCCAACTTCTTTTGCTCGCCAACCAGTTGGAATTCGAGCGACACTACCTTGCGGCGTTCGTCCTCTACCTCCAACTTGGTCGCAAGCAGCTCAGCATGGACTCGCGCGGCCACATTGCTCTTCACTATCGCCAGTACCTCCATCTTCTTTGCCTTTTTAGCCTCCTCCAACCCCCTAGCACACGCACTCCGCTCAGCCCTCCGCAAACCCACGCTCCCCCTCCTGAAATTTTCGAGTTGGGCCTCCACTTGCCCCAACTTCTCCTTCTCCCTCCTCCATTCGCCCTTATTCGCCGCTTATTCAAAGAAGGCCCCGCCAAAGCAGCCTCCATCTGGCCGAGCACAACCCTTCATCACCACCAAGATAACCTCGGCCATCGAGCTGCATCTTCTACCACCCCCAAGAGATGGTCTGCAGCCATCCTGGCCTCTTTCCCTTCCCCTTCCACTCGCCCAGACACCGCAGGGACGTGGTAGAAGGCGGTCTTCAGCGCAGGCCTCTCTTCCTCTCCCTGGGGTGCCAGACCCTCTTGTGGTTGTGGCTTCACCCTTGGCTCAGCGCCGACCCCATTACTTTGCGTTTGCTCACCAAGGCCAGTCGCCCCACCCTCTCCCTCTTTGGCCTCCCCCTCCAATCCCATTTCAGGGGTCCCCTCTGCCTCCTCTTCTAAAGGAGTCTGCTCCGTCGTCGCCTCCTTCCTCCTCTTCAAGGCAGGCTCTCCCTCACTCCTCCTCAATCTCTTCTTCCTTTTTACCACACCCTCCATCTCCTCGTATGCTCTCTCCTTCAACGGGTCAATTGGGGGCGGTCGTGGCTCAAATACACCTAAGTCCTTTTTCCCCAAGGGTTTAGGACGCGGTCGGATCCTCTCCCCAGCGATCGGCTTTGGCGGTCGGTCTGCCTGGGACTCTTTGAACTTACTGGCTTTGGCGAGGATGGTCATATCCTCTGCCTTTTGCACTTTTCTTCTCGCCTCTAACTCTGCCGGTCCCAAGTCTCCACCGATCGGCTGGGGGCCCAACCCTACCGCAAACAAGGCTGATGGCTGCACAAGTTCATCCCATCGGGCGCCCTCCTTCTCCCTCAATTCTTTCACCCTCTTCACTCTCGCCTCTGCTGCTGCCCCCAGTTTCGGCTCCACAGACTTAGTGGGCACTTTCCAAACTGTGTGCACCCCAGCCCCTCCGTTGGCGGACACATAAAACCACCGCGGCCTCCACCCCTTTATCGACGATGGCAACCCTGCTAACAACCTCTTCCCTGCCGCCGTCTGCAAAGTGACCCAAGTCTCTTGCTGCCCCGACGCCTTGTAGCAAGCAAAAAACTCGTCCACTGTCATGGTTGCTTCCTCGTTCGCCTTTGGCCATGCGCTCGCGCAGGCTAGTACAATCTTCCACACGTTGGGCATCAATTGACCCAGCGCCACTTCCAACCGGTTTAGAACACCGACTACTACGTCTGGAATCGGCAACCTCAACCCTCTCTTCAACGCCTCCTCATACAGGGCAAGCCCTCCCGGTCGGGCGTCGGATGGCCTCTCCTTCGTGGACGAGAGCTTCAACTCTATTTCGATGGGAATTTGGTACCTCTTGCGTATACTCACCAACTCCCTCGCAGTGATAATTGACTTATCGGCCTTTGTATGCCAGTGATCTGGCTCCACCTGGCTGATCGGCGCCGGCGCTGCCATTATCGTGGACGAACCCACTCGCCTCTCCGTCCTGTATTGCTCTGCCAAATCCACCGCGTCGTCGTCCCCCAGTGGATCAACCCTGGCGTTTGCATTTTCTTCTTGGGCCATTTTTGTAGTGTGTCTACGAATAGCTTCAGATGCGGGCACAAGAAAATTCAAAAAATGTCGCAAGGGTGTATCACTTGCAACGAAGTTGTCTATATTTGGAGCATTTTGATTTTTCGAAAAAATGTAGGTAAAACGTATAATACCAAAAGCCCAAGGCTTGCCTGTATTCCAGGAGTTGCAATTAATTTTCGCCAGTTTGAAAAACTTTCAACCATCCGCCAAAACTGTCTTTTCAAACACCCGTTACGACTTATCGTTTCACTTCTGGCCCAACGCCTAACCTCCCCCCATCACGAGATGCTGCCACGTGTACGACCACAATTCACTACCTCCTTCCCCTACCCTGTCTTTTCCACTTTAAGTCATCACGTGCCTACCGCCTCTCGAGCCCCGCACCTCGCCACCTCACCCTTCGTGGTCGGTCCTCCTCATGGTCGGTTCCTCCACTTGGCTACCCTTCACGGTCAGCCTTCCTCACGGTCGGTCCCTCTATTCGACGACCCTTCGTGGTCGGCCCTTCTCATGGTCAGTTCCTCCACTAGGCGACCCTTTGTGGTCGGCCATCCTCATGGTCGGTTCCTTCACTCGGCCACCCTTCGTGGTCGACCCTCCTCATGGTCGGTCCCTTAGTTACCCTTCGCAGTCAGCCCTCCTCACGGTCGGTCCCTCCACTCGGCCACTTCCTTTCATTCGACCTTCAACCCCCATCTTTCTCATTATTTCCTTCGTTGGACTAAAGCTGCATTTGGGAATGGGGGACTACTGACGTAGGTAGGCCCATAAAGGCCATAACCCATTATGAACAACCCAAGCCTACCACTTATGGCCTAACACATAACCCAACTGATAAGGCCCAGCACAGCTAGAAGTCAACATGACTTGAAGGACCAATGATATTCAAACATGTGGCAGGTAAAGGGCAAGCCACATCAGCAGACAAAGATCTGCAAAGTCATTGCCACTGCACATTGCCACTAATGAAGCCCCTCACAGCATTTATTACGACAACACCTCTCTGTCGGGACAGCACACCTTCACCCTGAACAAGGTAAGCTACAACATAGACTTTTGGCCAAGGTGACAGGTTGGAAGGGACAACGAAATGATTACCAAAGGATATAAGCAGACGTTGAAGACAAGAAGAAGGTTAATATTTTCTATCACTACTCCATCTCTGTATCATACTTCTCTCTCTCTAATTTGTTCGTCGGAGGGTTCGCTGGGGGACTCTCCATTCCCCGTTGAACTCTTATGCAGGTCTTCAAGCAGGCTTGGTCATTCGGACATAGGCTTGAGGAGCGTGGATCAGTCCGACCCGTTCTACCCTCATAAACTGCATCATCATAAGCAATAACTTATTTGAAATACATATATTAATTTTTATGAAATTAAACACTTTATTTTCTTTATTTTTTTATTTTTTTATCTCACTGTCTGTATTTTTTATTTTCTACTCAACTAACAACAATACATTACCCAATCACCGCACCACCTTCTTCCATTCTCAACTATTTTGTCTATAACATTTGATTTGTGCAAGTTGAAGAATATGTAATGGTAGAGAGAGAGAGATTTTGTAACAATTCAAAAATTTTATTTGTCTATTAAATTTTATATTCATATTATTTAATTATAAATAAGAAAAATCTTAAATATTTCGTAAGAGTAAAATAAAACCAAATAAAATAAAAAAAACGGTGGTTTATCTCCATCCTAATATATTGGATGGTGACTAAGCAAATTATAGCTTAGGCGAGTCACTTTAAAGGACAAAGGAAATAAACAAATAGTGCCACCTGTGGGACAAGTGGCCAAATAAAAAAATGCCACATGCCACTACACCAACTCTAAATAAGCTCCTAAAAATTGTTAGAGTGGGTGTAACACCCGCCCCTCACTTAACTGTTAATTTTGTGATTAATCTGAATTATGCATCTATCTGTGCCTTGTATGCTTATTTATGTGCATTATGTTTGTTAACAGATATGTTCACTTATAAAAAGACCTGTCCGATTCATTAAATCGTAGTGTTATAAATTAATTACTGGACTAAGTGGTTAGAGTTGGTTTACCTCAATTAGATGAAGTAGTCTCATTATAAATTAAGCTGGGCAAATCAAGTTATGAGGCTCTAAGTTACTTACTCTAAGATAGGTAATTAAATATCTAGGTATGTATATATGTGACTTCAATTAGAAGGATGTCATGACCCAAACTCACTCCTATAGGTTTAGCATCGTAACCGGCTAGTAATCCTTAGATTACTGAAGGCCTCTGAACAGATACACAGAATTAAGGGGGCTAGCGAAAGCAGATTCATAAATATAATCGCCCAACGAGCTGTGTTGACTTATGTGAAACAGAATATTTTAAAACTTTATATACATAACCAAAAGTCATTCTTTACATTATACCCACACACACATTAGAGCATCTTAAGTACAACCAGCAAAAACAAACATGAATCATATACAAAAACAACCAGATCATATAACACGCGACTTTCCGGACCCTTTACGTGAGGTATAATGGTTGGCTAACAATAAGACAAAGATCCAGACAAAAGTCTTCAGGCCTGATCTCCAAAACGCTCACCTATACATATATATATACACACAGTGAGCTAAAACCCAGTGAATAACATTAAGGTAAAGAGGTTAGTGAACGAAATCCAAACATGTCATAAGCGTAAAACCGATCATAGCATAAACATTCTCGTATCTGAACATAATAATGGTACATCCCATAGAATACATCACATGTCGTCTTCCGACTAGATTAATCGGTTCAGGATATCGATTAAATACATATCACCACAATGAAGTGGCTAACGAGATCTCGTAATTACATATATGTTATAGACTCGCATTAACATGCCATCCCCCATGACTTGGGACTATCTATGGATGCCATAATAGATTTCAAACATAGGACATTCGTTCACGTAAACAATATCATTTCAGAAATCATAACGTATCATAACTCGTTGGAAACATAATTCATATCAACATATCTGTACAGAAATGTTACTCACAGTGGTTCTCATAAACGGTCCATCAATTCTCGGATGTTGACCTACAAACACAAAAGTACACAACACAAACATATCATATCATTACACATTCATATGGCCATCACGGCTTAGCTTTCTTTACATTGATTCTTGTTCTTTCTTATCACATTGCTCAAAATACACACTTGTAATCTCTTAACTTAGTACATTCCTTTTCTTGTGTGTTTCAAATTCATATCCTCATTGCTATGGCTAAACTAAGGCTTAGAAATGCCTAAGACGCAATGAGGATGCCAAAATGCATTGGAAAACACTTAGTCAAATTTCTAAAAACAGGGTCCCTGCTCAAGCGTAGCTTTCCTCGCTCGAGCAAACATGCAAAACGTGAATGGTCGCTTGAGCGTAGCTTCCTTCACTCGAGCAGTCTGCAAAGACATGAAACTTCTGGGAGCTTGCATTTCATGCTCGAGTGGACTTCTGGTCACTCAAGCGGGAGTGTAAGATCACAGAGTGGTCGCTCGAGCGGATAATCCGTCGCTCGAGCGAGGAAGCAAAATCTGGGATTTCCAGATCGCACTTCCAAGCTCAAAACTCGAATGAAACTCTCCAAAACGCATCTCTTGGGCCCTAAAACTTGAGATAACAATGTAAACTTGCAAAATATGATGAATTAAGGATTATTTCATAAAATCATGGCCCAAGAGTTTGCCAATAGCTCACAATTCATCTTGAAACTTAAGAAGCAAAACATGCATGTAAAATATTTCAAGCTATTTTATTCAAAACTCATGAAATTAGCAAATTGAGCTCATAAGCTCCATGCATGTAAGAAATTCCTTTTCAAAACACGAAATCAAGGTTCAAAACATGATAATTCAAACATGTATGTACCAATCAATTCACAATAACACCTTCAATGCTCAAGCTCAACTCGACATGGTAAAACTCTATATATTCATGCATGCGTGTGGACTTTTCTTCCAAATTCTTTCAAATTCAACATGGATGATATGAATCATGTTCAAAATGACAAAATTAACCTAAACTAAGCATGCATGTATGAATTAACTCTAACTTCATCATCTTTAGTTCAATTCTTGTTAGGGGTGTACACGGTCCAGATTGGTTCGGTTCTGAGAAAATCCAAGAACCAAACCGATCCTAATGGTTCTATGATTTTGAAAACCAGACCAGACCGTTACAATTGTAAAACCAGACCAGAACCAAACCAAAAAAACGGTTCAGTTTCGGTTATGTTTACGGTTCCAAAAATTTCTATTTACAATAATAAATTGTTAATATTAGCAAAATAATTACTCAAACTAATTACATTTAACTCATGATAAAAACTAATAATATTAAGGCATTACTTAATATTACATATATATACCATCCTAATATCATTAAAATTATAAAAACCAATTAATAAAAATAAAACTTGATATTATATATATATATCTTTTAAAATTCAGTTCGGTTCGGTTCGAACCGCGATTTTTTCATAAAATCCATTAACCAAACCGTTTTTACGGTTATTATATTTCTAAATCCGAAACCGAACCAATTCTTAATAGAACCGAACCAAACCGTATGATTCAATCTGGTTTGGTCCGGATTACCAGTTTGAACGGATTTTTGAACAGCCCTAATTCTTGTACATAACTACAAATTCCTCTTGAATCGATCTACTTGATGGCTTAGACTCATAATTAAGTCCTAAATTCTCACCTAGAGTCTTGAATAAGCCAAATTCTTGCAAATCTTAGAGCTTCTCTTCTTAATCTTCAAGAATCAAGCTTTAATCTTTCAAATTCTTATCTTTCTCTCACTAAAGTGAACTCACTCTCTCTCTAGAAAGTTTCACCAGATTTTTTCACTCAAAGAATGAAGGGTCTTGAGCTCAAAATGAGCTTATAACTTATATATATATAGTTGTGATTATATAATACATTAATTAGAACATAAGGCTTGCCAAACGAAACGTAATTAATTAAATTGAATCAATTTTTAATAAAATTTTCCATATGGTTCTAAAAATTCCGAATAACATATTCATGTAACAAATTCCGATTTCGGAAGCCGATAAGCCTTTCAATTTTCATATTAAAGTAGAATTCTAGACAGATATTTTTACAAGTAACAGATAGAAAGCCAAAGATCATGCAAAATACATAATAAACACATAATTTGTTTTATCCACTTAATTAACATCCTTAATTACGGATTAGTACTTTATTACGGATCGGGGTTGTTACAAAGGAATAGAGAGAGATATAATCTGAGTGAGAGAGAGAGAGAGAGACTAAGAGAGAGAGAGAGTGTGTGTGTGTGTGTATGTGTGTGTGTGTGTTCTAGAGTTTGAACTTGGGTAGGTGATCAAGAAGAAGAATGAGAGAATTTGAGCCAACTTCATCAATTAACACATTAAGGTAAAACTTCCTCTTAATTACTTGCATGAGACTAATTTTCATCTTGAATTCAGGGAATTTGAGGAGTGGATGAAGGATTGAGTGGTGTAAGTGGAGCTAGAAACGCTAATAAGAGGGATTTTCCCATAACCTTGCTCATTCTTATGGTGTTTATGAATTGAAGTCATATTTCTATGGTTTAGTTGAGACATAGAATTGCCATGTGCATTCTCTCGTTAATCTTTAAGTGTTTATGAGAACTTGATGTATGAATTTTAAGCTCTATTCTTGGTAATTATTTGGTAATTGTTGTTGTATCATGTTTCTTAATTTTTGGTCCTTGATTTGGGTGAATTTGGGTTTGAGTTTTGGTGGTTAAAGTTCCAAAAAAACAAGGCAAAAATTCAGTTCTGGAACACCCAGAACCGCACGTGGGGTAAGGGAGCCCACACGTGCAGAACACAAGAGAAGGTTGGGGAGCATTCTCCTTAAAAAGCACCTGATAGCGCACGTGTGGCGCACATGCGGAGAGGGTCCCGCACATGCGGCCAAGGACCTCCGCACGTGCAGCTGGTTGGTGCCCACAGTTTCACTTTTCTATGTTATTTACCCCACTTCCGGACCTCCGTTAATGTGTTTCACACCCGTAAGTGGTGTCCGTTTGCATTGCATGAGCATTTAATAAGAGTAAACTACATTTAAACCAATCAATTCCTAAATTATGAAACTAACTAGTTTGATGTTTGGTGAATTAAGTGAACAACGCTTATATCTGTTTGTGTAGGTCAAACTCAGGTCATTTGCAACACGGACTGTTGTGAGTAACACTGTTGTACAAATATGTTTAGTTTCAATTACCTTTTTCTCTGCTTCGAATTTACGCATACTCCGAAAGCTTCTTATGTTAATGAACGATAATTCTATTACTATTTTCATTGTTTACTATAGCAACCCTAGTATCATTTGTATGATTGTAGATTTGTTAGTTCCATTTCATGAAGCTCCTGTTTAACATGATGTTGGCTATCATATCTGATATTCGGTCTTTATGACTGTCTGTTCGGTCTTCTTAACTACCTGTCTAGTCTTCATGATCGTCTGTTCGGTCTTCTAGACTGCCTGTATTTATTGCTTTAAATTATACTATGTGATACGTTATGTTTCTCAAATGGCATATGAACCTGCTCAGTGTGTGTGTTATTTTACATTAAAATTTTTGTTCAAATCTCTTTATTTCAGTTGTTTTCACTGAGCCCTAGCTCATATTTTGATATGCCATGAAGGTGACCCAACTCAAGAAAGGACATAGTGGCGTAGACCTTACTTTGGTCTTGTCAAGCTAACTTTTATGCCTCACGGTAAGGTTCCCATCTATCCGAGTTTTGAGATGGCCAGTGTGCTCCCTTTTGTAACTCACTCATGTATTTTGATCGATTGTCTCTGGCATTATTTATGTTTTCGATGGGAGTGACTTTTCCTTTTTATTGTCTGTTGACGAACTCGTGACAACAAGATGTACTTATGCATGAATGTATATATAACTATAGCAATATCTTTTGTCTTATGTGTACTCATAGCTCATTGGACGTCTTGTTTCTCATATAATAGCTTCCGCTAGCCCCATTTACTTGCTTGGTTCAGTCAGGTCTTCGGTAATCGCAGATTACTGGCCGGTTACGACACTAAACTTATAGAGGCGGGTTTGGGTCGTGATAGTAGGGGTGCACCTTGCTAGTAGTGGGAAATTTCTGAAATAACTTTTGAAGAGTTTTAGAAGCGGGGATGTGGAATAGACACACAGAACACTTTTATAGTATTCATAATTCTATTCTTCATATGTAAATATCGGCCTTTTGGTCAATAAGTTTTTGTTATAAAAGTAAAAGCTCTAATGATTATTTTAGTATCCTCACTTAAATACTTTTTTGCTCGCGTTTAGTCATTTATTTAAGAATTGGCCGGAGGTAACTTCAGTTACTGGTCATCACGATACTTAACCTTTGGGTTTGGGAAGCGGGTCGTGACAGATTTGGTAATGGATCAACGAAAATGAAGGTAGTATAATAATTTCATTTGAGTATTAGAGAGTATTTAGGTAATTTTTTTTTTTTTTTTTTTTTTTTGTTAAACCAGTTGCAAAAATTTTTTTTGATAATGAGATATTTGTAATTTTCCAAACGGGATGGGAGATTTCGTATTTTTGACAAATCTCAAAAAGTAATTTATAATTTATACAAAACTAGCAGTTGAATAAAAGAAATTTATTTTATATAAATTATAGCTGAATTATTTATATAATTATATGTTTTTAAGTTGCAAGTGCAAGTGCTTGCACTGTGCAACAAGGTGTATGTGTGTAAGGTTAATAAGTATAAGTATAAGGTAAAAGTGTAAAGTGTGGTGTAAAGTGTTGGTGTGGTGTAAAAAAAAAAAAAATGTAAAGTGTAGATTTTTTTTTTTAAAAAAAGGTGTGTGTAGTGTGTAAGTGTGTAGGTATAGGGTGGTGGTGTAAGTTGCACACCATAACCAAATCCTAATTATATATACATGTAAACTAATTTTAGAAAGTTTGTTTTGACATATGCAAATAGGAGAATAATCATAACCTTATAGTATTATAAAAGTATAACTTAAATAAATAAATAAATAAAAAGTTAAATTATAACATAGTAAAATAAAACAAACAAGTCACTTTCATAACAGAGATAAAATTGAATTAGAGAAAGAATTAATAAGTTAAAATTAAAGAGCAATTCTAATTATATAATTTTTTTCTTTCTTTATTTATTTTGCAATCAAAGATATTCAGAAACTAAAACTATATAAAATAAATTATTCTAAAATTTTGAATAGAAAATATGTTATGGCATGCATATTTGAAAAGAAAAAATTTCATTTCTCCCTAGTCCATTTCCTGTTTTTCTCACTCAAAACTCATTGATCATTTTAATAGCCACCAACCACAATTTCAGTTGAGTTACAATTAAGTTCAAACAAAACTAACAATAATGTGATAGCATACATGGAACCAAGTTCATAGAAAATAAATAAATAAATGAAAGAGGATTCATAATAATAAAAGAATCTTCTGAATTTTATTTTTTATTTTTGTTTTTTTGGGAGTGTCTAGGAATAGAAAGAAAGAAAACAAAACGAGAAATTCACCATCATGATGTCCAAATCTATGGGTTCAATAACTCAATCAATATGGTAAATGATTTCTCCAAAAAATAATAATAATAATAATAAAAATAATAATCAATATGGTAAATTAAATTTTCTTGTATTTTTCTTTTTCTTTTTTAATTTATTTTAATGGGCTTGTCATCTCTGACCTTTTCAAAAATGAACGTGGAAATATCTAGGGGAAATTACGATAAGTGGGAGTTTAAAAAAATTATTACAAACCAATGGTAAATTTTATAAATATTACTAATTAAAATCTTAAATTTTTTCATCAATTTGCAATAATTTTTTCAAACTCTCACTGTTGTGTATTTTTTCCAAATATCTATTCTAAGGACACTTTTTCTTAAGTGAGCATTTTATTAGTTAAAAAAGCCTAATATATATAAATAAAAAAGTTGTACAAATTTTGTATATAAAATAATATTCTTATGGTCCTTCTGTTTCCAATCAAAACACTTATGATTATTCTCATGATTTAAAAATATCACTGACCCATCAAAACAAAATTATACAACACAACCAATGTGGTACACAAAGGCGTCATGGCAACATAGAAAACCATTTTTCTATGAACAATATTTTAGTCCTTTTTTATTGTAAATATTATTGTCCTTTTTTTTTATTGTCCTTTTTTATTGTAAATATTATTGTTCTTTTTTTTTTTTATTGTCTATTGAAGGCTTGTAAAATCATGTCGGCCTTGTTTGGTTTATTGCTCAGAAAAATTTTTGAGAAAAATTCTCTACAAACAAATTTACAAGAGTAATCAAACCAAATAAATTTTTTTTAAAAAAATCTCAAATTTTTGTTTGGTTACCTACTTTCCAAAATTACTTTCTCTCTCTCATACACATCAAATCAATCACTTTTTTTAAAACTCTCTCCCCAAAATCATTTTCCAAAAAAGACAAACCAAACAAGTTTTCATACTTTTTATCTCAAAAATTACTCTACAAACACAAACCAAAACATTAATTTGATTGGCTACAAATGTATATTATTATGTTTTAAAACAAATGCATTAAAAGTATATTGAAGGTTTTCAACTTTTACAATAGTTCGATCATGATAAAGTCCATCTCACAATTAAATTTGATGTTAATAATAAGTGTAGATATTGATATATGATTACTATTTTGTAGTACATCTAATATAATAGTATTATACAATCAAATAAAATTTAAAATTTCTTCTTTCAAATTTATGTAGCTCCTATATGCTATTTTACTATCTTATTTTAAATTTTAAAGATTTATTGTAGCATCTCACTACACTACAATTTTTCATTATGCTTTTGGTTAGGAATTAATGTAATGTTTGGACTTCGGATTTATGAAAGAGAAGTGTATGAAATACAAGTTTTTTTTTTTTTTTTTTTTTTTTCACTCCTCTTTCTTTCATAAATTGTCTTGAAATTCAAAATAAAATACAGCCTAAGATCTTACTTAATAATCTCTAAATAAACAGTTTTTTTTTTTGCTAAAATAGTTAAAAGAGTAAAAAGTCTTTATGGTTTGACTAAAAACCTTCTCCATAATTTTTTTTTCAAAATGTCAACAAAATTGTTAAAAAACAATTTCACTCTCTATGCTTTGAAAATTTCTCCATAATTTTTTTTTCAAAATGTCAACAAAATTGTTAAAAAACAATTTCACTCTCTCTGCTTTGAAAATTTCCACCATGTCCCTTTGAGTATGTTAACAAAGACTCAACAAACACCATAAGACTAATATGGTGCTGCTCACAAAAAAGTTAAAATTTGAAAAGACTCACAAAACTTTCTCCATAATTAAAACAATTTTTTTAACAATTACCAAACTTATCATTTTTTCACATTTAAAAAATAAAATTAAAAAATGACAAAAAACAATTGCCATACCTCATCTAAAAGTTGTTGCAAATTTCTTGAGCTAGTGATGAATAACCTTAATGGCGAGTAGGTCTTGGACTACATTTTTTTTTTCCTCATGTTTTTAGAATGTCCATGCAACTACACTTTTTACTACTTCAATCAAAGTGGTCCTCAAATTATTCAAACAGTTACTTACTTAGATCTGCATTGCATGCTTACCCGAGTGTAATAGTGGTGGTTGTTGCTATTACTATGATTGTGTTGTATTTTATTAATTCAATCTAAAAAAGGTCGTTTAAGCATAAATTCGTCAAGAAAGGAATTAGTTGTTCAACAAATACCTTTAAATTTCCAAAAAAAAAAATATTTGCCTTTTGTTAGGTTTTTATTCTTGACAATCCCGTTTGACAAAACTCCTTTCAGTTGTACTTGTTTTTGCACTTTTTACTTCAGTGAGGCTATGAGTTATTAGTTGTGAATCCAACCCGAATTGTGCCTTGCAGAGAAGTTTGTGATGTTAATACTTTCAAGATTGCCACTTCGCTGATTATGACGGGGATCGAGCTGTCCAGGGGACAGCACCCCTTGGCGGGTCCTGGGCAGCACTACTGCGGGGTCGAGGGGCAGCGCCCTCGAAGCAATATGCAAAATTGCATTCAAAGTTGTCTGTCCGCCCTTGCTCGCTCGAGCGAAGGAGTTCTCGTTCGAGCGAAGGCTATATCTGTGTAAAAACCTGAAAGAGATGAATGTACGTTCGAGCGAAGGGTGCGTGGCTCGAGCGAAGCCACTTATGGAAAACACGCGTTTTTAGTTCCTCGCTTGAGCGAAAGAAGCTTCGCTCGAGTGAGCTTCGCAGTCCCAGATTTCTATAAGTATTTGTTTCAGTCCAAAACTATGATTACTTCTTCAGATCTTCTTTTTGAATATTAAGGTTTATATCTGGGGATATTTTGCTAGTTTTCTTTGATGTTTAATTGAGTGTTCAACTCATGGTTTAAAAAGTATACATCAAAGGATTGTTTGTTTATTCTAAAAAGAGAGAGAGTTGTTCTTCGGTGGATTTTGAAGAATTTGAGCCTGAAACTTTGGTGGATTCAAGAGTGGCTCATCATCAAGACAATTCCGAGGTGAAGACGGGATTGGAAGAAACACATAGGGGTTGGTTCAATTCGGGCGTGGATTCGCTAGGTAATTGAGAGTAGGCCTATGTAATTTCTTTATATCTTCTTAGTGGATTGTTTTGTGGCTTTTGCCTGTGGTTTTTTTTATCATAATTAGAGGTGTCCAATTGTTGTTTTTCCACATAAAATCGTTGTGTCGATTTGTCTTAATTATTTGATTGGGATTGTTATATACTGCTTAAATTTGATACATAATCACAAATCAACATTTAGGGGATTTCTAGATTTTTCACCTTTAAAAGGTATTCTAGACCAATTGTCATAATCTTATCATAATGTTCATATCTCAATTCATAAGCCAACAATGTTAAATCACATTTTGTTAGGGAAAATACTAATTACCGCTCAAATGACCAATGATTAATATAAGTATGTATGCATAAAAGATATATAAAATATGTAAAAAGTGTCAGTTGATTCATTCTTATTCAATTATGGATTTGAAAATTCTTGAACCAATCAATTTGTATAGGGAAAAAGCTTCGGACCCCCAGTGGGGGGTACTGGGGGTGGTGTGTGATTGGTCCAAAATTTATTTTTATTTTTATTTTATTTTATTTTTTTATGTTTTTCGCCAATCCCATGCTGTCACGTCACTGGGGGTGCAACCCCCACTAGGGGTCGGAAGCAGGGCTCTTTGTATAGAATTATGTCCCATGGGAAGCTGCATGCATTGAAGGTAAAGTGATGACATGATATATCACAACTTCTTTAATTAGTTGTCTCAATGTCATTAGTTGTGATTATACTATGTTATATAGTACCCAAAAAAAAAAATAGTAGTGCCAAAAAGATTATATTATTTTATATTTAATGTATGCACTTTGATACATAATTACTGCATATATAATGAGTGTCTAACTTTGATGCAAAACAAAAGGATTTGACTCTAGGTAGGAAAGAATTGTCCCATGCAAATCACTAATTATTGTAGAATCCTTATAAAATTAGGCGAACATATTAAAGTAGTGTTCTTGTGCCAAAATAATAATAATAATAAATAAATAAATGTATTCTTAATTTTTTTTTTGGGGAATTTATTGGAAAGTCCTTTTTGACTGAAATATGTTCCATTTGGTCCTGCTGATTTTTTGTTTGTTTGGCAAGTCCATATTAGGTGGGATTGCTTACCCACAAGTCCTTTTTTGAATGTTTTTGATGTGGGTTGGACGGATATGCCCTCGTTATTGTATGGGATGTTCTGTTTTTTCCATTTCCGTTGGTGCAATCCCAACAATTATGAGTGGGCTGTGGATGAATTTTTATTGATGAAGCATTATAATTAGGGTTTACACTATGGATTCATGTTGATCTGTGCGGCATAGGAATTGCTCCACATACATTCACACCGTCGTTCCGAATAGGTACTCTCTCTCACCATTCTCTCACATGAACGTATTCTCCCTCACTTCCACACAATTTCATATGATTCGTTTTGACAAACACAACACCCAAATCCATGACTCACCGACTGTTACGCCGTCTTACACACACCTTCACAACCAACACATTGCCATCTGCGTTTACACCATTCTTGTAAACAGAAACTCTTTGCATTTGGTATCAAAAATCCCCATCACCATTCACAGACATGAACGTTTCGTCCCTCACATCTTCAAAATTTACTTGATTCATTGCGACAAACACAACGAACAATTCCATCTTCCCAACTGTTATGCCCTCGTATTCACACATTCGCACCGATGCACAATCCGCATTGTACTTGTAATTTTGTCGTTGTTTTTTATTTTTGGTTTGACGGGTCCAATTGTGTTTTTTTTTTACCAGTACCTCTGTTGTTTGTAGATGGACGCCTTTATGATGATTCTTTGTTGTTATCGGTCCACGAACATTGCATATAGTCTGCAACCATCGAACACTTTTGCTGAGTTCGTCGATTATGTTTGCTCCAAGTTTGCCGGACTCCTGCCGGGTAATATTTTTTTGTTCTACAAGATACCCGGCTATAACAACTTTTCCTTGCAGAACGATGTTGACATGCAGAATATGATTTTCCTTGCACGCTCGTTCCACTTGCAGTTAATTGACGTGGTCGTTGAGGACCATACCCGGGGGAATAATAACACTCCGTTCATTGTCTCTTCAACAATCCACGCCCAGGGCACTACGGGGCCTACAGCACTAAATGATTTGGAGATGGACGATGAGGTCGACCTCCTGCAATCATTTTGTCCGCACAAGGAGAAAGTCTTCCTCTCCGCTCCATGGGCAAATGGTTTTACCCATATCGAACAACATTTCGAAGGGGGGGCTTCTGAATTTCGAACTGTGTTACGAAAATATGCCGTGGAATGTGGGTTCCAGGTCAAATTTGTTAAGAATGACTCCGTTCGGGTAACGGCTATATGTGTTATGAATGATTCAAAGTCTTGCACTTGGGCTGTGCACGGACGAAAGTTGGAGGCAAACGGATTTTTCTACTTACGAAAATGGAACAGTGAACACGTATGTGGCGTGGCTGTGCGTACATCCACACACCCACTTGTCGGTTCTGATCTTGTGGCCGACATTGTGTCCGAACGTGTGCAGGATAGGCCACTCACCCGTCCTACCGAAGTGATATTGGACTTAAAACAAGATTACGGGCTCGATATCATTTTCCGCGTGGCGTGGCTTGGTGTCGAAAAAGCGAGGGGAGAACTATTTGGGGCACACTCAATTTCGTTTAACCAGTTACGCTGGTATAGTAATACAGTAATGGAACACAATCTCGGTACATACATTAACATCAAATACGATGATCACACCCAACAGTTCACATGCTACTTCATTTCATTTAAAGCATGTATCGACGGGTTCAAACATTGCCGCCCCCTTCTTTTCTTAGACGCCACGTTCCTCAAAGGGCGCTTCAAAGGTTTTCTACTTGCTGCCACTGTGAAAGACGGAAACCAAGGTCAGTTCGTTCAATTTCTACTTGCTGCACTACACGATCTACATGACAACCAACCATACCACATTCATAAAATTGTTTTACGGTAATAACCCACTCAGCCCATGTCTATGTCACATCCATTTAATACAGTACATTAGTAGTTACAAAAAAATTTCCAAATCCGCAGGTTTGTTCCCCTTATCGTACACGGTGGTGGACTCCGAAAACACTGCAAACTAGGCTTGGTTTCTTCAGCATCTTGCGCATGTGGTGCATGGGGACAGACCTCTAACATTTGTTTCTGATCGAAACCTCGGATTGCTTGAAGCAATGCCCACCGTATTCCCGAATGCAGAACATGCATTTTGTCTACAACATTTGCAGAGGAACTTGAGGGACAGGCTGCGTTACACAAACAGTATGCACCGGGCAGGTTTGGTTAGCAAATTACAACATTGTGCATACGCACCAACTGCTACCGCTTTTAACCATAAAGTTGAACAATTCCACAAATCGGGGCGAGCTGTTGCATCCAAATTCCTAGAAAATGCACATCCACAACATTGGGCTAATGCATTTTTCAGGTCCGTCCCACAAGCTCATCAGAACATGCACATGCACAACACATTTCCTCACAATGTTCATATTTTACTATCCGACATGTTGTATTCATTTTTCTAGGGGACGGCGTTATGGTGAAATGTGCTCAAATGCTGCAGAATCGTTCAATTCATGGGTCCGGGACACGCGTAACCTCCTAATCACAAGAATGGTTGACAGCATCCGGACCAAATTGATGCGACAAATGGCAAAACGTAGAGACGCTTCCCAAACATGGACCGGAACCATATGTCCCAAAATGGAGTCCCGTCTTGAAAAAGCATTCAATGAAGGTAGGTCATGGAATGTGAGCCAATCAAACGCTGACGTTTACGAAGTCCACTTTTCTCGTCGGTCACTGTTGACATTGGACAACGCACTTGCTCATGTTTCAAGTGGCAACTCAATGGCTTCCCTTGCTCACACGCAATGGTTACTGTCCGTAAAAGTGGTCGAGATTTGAACACATTGGTGGAACCATTCTTCTACGTTTCCGAATATCGTTCAACATATGCAGCAAGTATTTTCCCAATTCCCACTGTTGAGCAACCGCCTTTCAACCCAAACGATTTCATCATCAAGCCCCCTGCAGTGAAACGTCCACCTGGTAGACCAAAGAAGAAGAGGATACCGTCAAAAGGGGAACATGTTCAGCAAATCAGATGCAGCAGACGTGGGCGCATAGGAAATCACAATAGGAAGACTTGCAACGAACCTATTTAACCACAACCTTCCACCCACCCATAACAGCTCTAAAGTATTATCTAGTTTGTTGCTCACCCTATGGGATACACTATTTTCTTATTAGTTTTTCAAGTTGTTTCCGTGATGCACTATATTTACTTTCCTATTTGTTCGTTTACAATAATCGTGTGCGACGCCACACGACTATGTCATATCCAATTTACTATAATTGGCACACTCAGTTAGTAATAACAGCTACCCTTCATTGAGTTCGATATATGTTTTTATCACAATGGAGTTTGTTTTCTCATCACAAATTTTCATATCCATGGTTGGTACCAATATGGCCAATTTAAATTCCCCCTTTTTTTATGTGTGTTGCGTGAATTACGCAATACATTATGTTCAACATGAACATAACATTTGACTACGTTTGTTAAGTCATATTGTGTAACACACATTCAACATTCGTATTCGGTCCCAAAACATGCAGGGGAAACGCTGCCATGCATTGGTGAATGTTACAATACATCCTCTTCACAACAAACATAATAGTAACGTATTCACGAATTCATTCAATTTTACGTTGGAGAGATTCACACCACAAAAACACGTATTCGTTAATCGCAACAAACAAATAGCCCATACACTACATTCACAGAAACGACGTTAAACTAGATTTCGAATCCCAGTGTACCTACACAATCACACCATTGCTGCTAACAACAAACGAACATCCCATACAAAACACGAACATACACGACGTTATTACGCAACTACATTTTTGGAATATCACTCCATCCACACATTCACAGTACCAACTAACTAATATTTTGAACCCCATTGCACCAACACATGCACATTACTGTGCTCTTCAAAGTAACGCATTCATGAATCCTCCCAACTTTATGTTACAGCAATTACAAACACAAACTCACACTTCGGGATGCAAACAACAAATGCAAATCCCAAACAATACGTACACGGATACGACGTTCACCTGCAATGCTTTTACAGCACCAGTGCACCTATATATTCTCTTCATACATTCCAACCAAGACAGAAGACAACATTAATCTGTAACTGAGTAAACAATACTAGTGTCACTATGGATTCACAAATTCACACACATGCACTCCATACCAACCAACATTTACTACATACAACACATATTAAAGTTGCTACCAATCAATCTATTACATATTAACAAGACTCTGACATGACAGTGTAAATCACATTTGAACAACACATTCATATCTGCAAACACAAAAAACACATACGCAGCACATAAACATGTGACAGTTGGTACTAAAACTGCCAACAATAAAAAATGCTTTAAAATGGGCTAATTGAGGACAGTAATTCAAACCGGATGCCAAACGTAGTAACGTAAAATTTATTCATTTTTCGAAATAGAAGCATAATGTACTATAAGCAGAATGAACATTTTTCATTTTCCATGTTACCCAAACTATCCACGACAAAACCAATACCAACCACCAAATGACAACCCCAAAAACATATAACCAAAACATAAACTATAAACAAGTTGCTACTGTATCTGCCAACCAAAAATACTATTTGCAACGTTCTAACTAGGAAAGAACTAATGTAACAGTACTTGAAATTTCATCACCCCATCATTCGTCCGATGTTGCTCATCACACCACGTATAGGATCTCCTATAAATTTTTTGACCATGTCCGCACGCAGGACGCTGCAGTTACCACCTTCCAACGAACGCCCCACGTCAACGTGATTAACATACTGCCTCATAACTACGCAAACAATAATCGCACAATCCATGCTGCAGAAACACACATTACAAACGGAACGTCAACAACACAGATTTCAAAACTTGCGCAGCAACAAACTTTTTGGCAAAAATATTTTATGCACTTACGTTTCCGCCCGTTGCTAGGGGCATTCAGCTACCGATTCCACCATCATATCAAAATCCTGCGTCCCAACCAGCTGATCCAAGCCATTTGCCACCATCACTTGCTATTGAATGTCTGTCACAATGTTTTTCTACGCAAGCACATCAAACCCAATTATCATAAATAACTTATAATTCTATCACCATTAGAAAGTGCTCAACTTTAACATTATTCAAATCAACCCACCAGTTTTACGGCTTCCGCGTAGTGCACACCACCGGTACCGGACCTACTACGCATCGAATTGTAATGCTTCCAGCTCCCATCCTCAGTGTCATAAACCAACAACGTCCAATGGCCAAGGTGGCAAAGGGGGAAATGCATGTAACGTGCACCCCTACCAGCATGTAGATTGCTCTTCACGTAGTTGAATTTTGCTTCCTCATTGTCACCTTTCAGCACGTCCTGCATACATCGATATTACTAAACCAAACCACAACATTGAAAAAAATGCGACAAAAACGATACCCAACAAAACCATACCCAGCATATGCTGCTGAAGAAATATGAGTTTTCCGGAAAAACTTTTCCCGCATTTAACCTTTCCTGGTCATCCGACATCACCTCCGCAAAGGCATCAATAACTTGCCACAAACAGTGCAACAAAACATATAAGGCCAGTATTACACACATTCACACAAATTTACATAACTCATATTTCAGTTAACCAATATGACCCACAATTCAATTGGTTACACTTACATTTCCCCTTACACCTAACTGTCTCACCAGTGATCTAACATCCGAAAAATATACTGCATTCCCATCGGCTCGACCAACCCACATTACGGCCCTGCATATATGTTACCATATAACATTACTATTACAATTACCACAACAATAATGTGTAATACAGTATTACAAAAATCCCACTGCAACGAGTACCCTACACCCTTAACATGATACCCACAAACACATACGTTACTCACCTATCACCGTATCTCCCATACGCAGTGCTAACCACATCTTTCTCCCTTTCTGTCAGCATCTTCCACACTGTGTTACGATTTGTGATTCCAAAACCTGAAAAAAATTTCTTCTCTTCACCAACATTCTCCACATCGATCACACCTTCATGCTACATCACATTGACACTACTTCCAACTCCCCCAGGCTTCGAAACACTCACTGCGTTGTTCATTGTCCATCCCCTACGCCTCAACTCGGGGTACTCATACCCTAATAATTTCAGATTTTTCCTCACTTTACCTTTGATATTACGTACGAAGGAGTTCACACCATCCACAACACTGCCACCTTCCGTCAACAATGGACTCACAACAACAACGTCACTGCCATCAGCTTGGATTGGATCATGCATTTCGTTGTTGTCAACCATTGGCACATATGCGACGGGAGACGCGTCCACCATGATACCACCTTCAACAGTTGGGTAAATGTCCCGTCCACTATCAACACCAACCAGATTCCCAACAACATATTCGTCAACACAAGTGTTCGTAACATTGACACCGGCGAAATGTTGCGTCACATTATGCACTACTTGCTCAGCAAGTTACTCCTCAAGAGCTGCAAGACTTCGTCGTAACTGGAGATTTTCAGCTACAATTTTCTTGCATTCTTCATCTTTGACCTTAAAAATTCTCTCGAAACCTTCCACCAGATGAATTGATTGCATTTCATTCTTTTCCTTCAATCTATTAACTTCTTGCTTCAAGTCCATTATAATTTTGCTGTCCCCTGCGTCACAATTTCTAAAAATAGGACTACCCGGACCAACATGTTCTGAACTGTTATGCCCCTTCGGACTACTATATGCGTGTCCAAACTCACCATCTCCCCCTTCCACCCCCTCAGCGGATACACTGCCACGCTCCGAATTTCGCATCACATACGCTGCATTCCACGTTTCATTTTGTACGCCCCCCCCACTATGCTTACTGTACCTCATTCCCTCTACTTTAACTCGTGAGAACCCACTAACAACAATTCCAGACTCTTTAACAGCCTCGCCTTCAACCAATCCCACGTTCATATCACCCATCAAACCCTTCCCTTCCAGAATCGACATCTCGTGTGCCTGTACGACCAACTCGTCCGTGTTCACCTAGCCAAAACAGCAGCATTTACAACCCAACATTAGTGCAACCACAAATAACAACAAATTCATAAACACAAAAACATAGAACCCAGAAAATCACAAACATTTACCTCAAACTTATTTGGATCAGATAGTTTCAAACTTTGACAACTAGTAATCACCTCACCAACGTCCCATCTGAGGAATCTGGGAAACCTGTGCCCATATTTGGCTTTGACAACAGTCGTGTGTTCACACAACCAAAACTACCACAAAACCAACCACGAAACCAACAACCCATATAAGATTTAGCCACCCTCAGCCGTTCCAACAAACACAAACTTAGGTTATCAACAAACCAATCTACAAAGAAACAAATAGTAAACTTACCGTTAGAGCAACTACGCATCCAGTAACTTTCTCCGGTGTCCGATGGAAGTCCCTCACCGAACACATCAGCATGTTACGTATAGCTACACTCCAATCATACAATTTCATGGTGTCAAAGTTGTCCACGTATCGTATCAACGTCCAACTAATAGTCTCCTCGGACGTTGCAAAAAACAACTTCCCACACACATACAAGCAAAGGAACTTGGCCGTATCTTCATGATCACGTGGCATGTTCCCCACCGATGCCTCTATCAGCAAATCCCTCACAAGTTTCGCCGTAATCCTGCTAGTACCAGGACACCTACGCTGGACAAAATCCGATGCAGGTCTCGGTCGTGGCGTCAAATCAAGGAATGCATTGCCACCTTCTAACCCAAACAACAGCTTCACATCGCCATCCGTGAAGTCAACTCCACGTCCACCAAGAACGAACTTCCCTTCACGGACGCTGTATGACCTGACAATGCGCACAATCAGATCGTTGCCTTTTCAGAACTCCGTGTGATCGAGTTGGTTGATTAATATAGCTTCAAACATAATCCAAAATGGTGTCGTCCTCAAGTGTGCCAGGTGAGGTTCCCTCAAATTTACTGCGTAAACCAGTTTAATTATTCCAGCTACGTTGGACCGGAAATTGAGCCGTGGTTTTACAAACTTCCTAGCACCAATGGTCCTGCTGACAACATTAGGCTGCTTGAATAGGACTCATCCAGCCATGCTCATGCCAAATTTCCTTTTCGATGACATGCCCGACGCCTCTTGCTTTTTACATTCACACGACCTGGTCCATCGACCCCCCCCCCAGAATTAGCCCCTGCAGTTCCACAATTCAAATAATTACAAAACACAACTCCAAAAAAACAGCCCCCATACATCAGCATAGCGTTGACCAACCACATCATTTTCAAAGACCAAAAAAAAATTTACAGTAACATAGAGATGCCAGGTCCCCAAACCCTCCCCACACCAAACATTCAGACCATTTCCACAACCAGGTTCATGCGGTCCCCCCACACAATGCCATATTCCCTCGACATTATAACCCACCACCACATAATAAATCCCTTTCATAAACATACCCCACAACACGAAGGGCTACGAAACAAGATGCACAAAAACAGGAATTCATACCACATTCCACAACACCCGACATCCCACGCTATTCTGGCCCTACATGTCCAACACAACACAAGCCACAATACCGAACCAAAAATCATACAAACAACACAACACTCATTTATTTAGAAACATGACACGATTTAACAAATTACAACAAAATGCACACATTCATATCATATTAGAATTTCGCAATAACAGATACCACGACAACCCAGAAACGAAACCCTAACCCCCTCATGACGGAATGCTCCAAGTAAAATAATAACCCAATCCATTAACAACTTACCTGTATCTGACATCTGAATAATTTTTTTGCATATCCACCACAAATGAAACTTCAGTGTAATCTGAAATTTTCGCAGCCACTAGGAATATTTTAGGTTCTTACGCCAACACAAATAGACGATTATCAACCCTACAGCTTATTATACTCACAAAACAAGTGCTTCATGACTTGCCTAAATCTGTGAAGTGGGTTCCGCAATCACCGAAATTTGAAATTCAAATTGAATAAGGGAACAAATCGTAACAACTTCGTCAGTTCACATCGCATTAACAAAACGAAGAAGAACAATCCAGAAATACATCACCCAATACACCTAAGGAATTGTTTTGCGGGTCGGGTTGCAAAATATCCATCACGAAAACGGGAGGCTATGACAGCTCACATGACTTTAGGACTCCCCCACATCACAATCCACAAGCACCTCACGACCCACACCAACTCACCTACAACACACATCAATTACAACAACTACTAATACCTTTTTCATTGCCACGTGAAACACAATCACACCCCATTCCCACAAAACACGCGCGCCCAAAAACTCATCCCCCCAATTACAGCCTCAATGGAAAATTGGTAAACAAACCCTCAACAGGACTAAACAGTTTTAAAAAAAACAATTAGGATCATATGATCCATAAGATGGGAATATGGGATTTACTGGTCAATTTCCTTTTTTTTTTCAAGTGATTTGATTTTCATATAAATACTTTGAAAAATCCATTAATTAAGGGATTTGAAAGGTCAACAATAGAAAATTTAAAATGTGTTACTATAATGATCAAATAATTAATTACAACCTTAAAAAATACATATAATTGAATGATTAAATAACATGTGTCTTTTTGTATTAAATAAATTTAGAATTTGCAAAAAAAAAAATTCTAAATTGATACTTTAGAATTTTATATAATTACACCCACGTTTTCTCATTTTCCTAACCGACACTCAACCTGAGGAAGAATTTAAAGAACAAAAAAAACTGCCCATTTTCTCACCACGTTTCGGCGCACCCAAGCAACAATCAACTAACCATCTCTCGATCTTTTTGTTAGTTTGATAATTTATTTATTTATTTTACCTTTTTGGTTTCTTCCTCTCTACTTTTTGGTTTCTTCTATCTTTTTATAATGAGTTTCTTTTTCAAAGAAAGTACAAAACAAAATTGTTATATACAATTATGACATACAAACAAGATTACTATTTCTCTTTGAAGGTAAATGATTTAAAACTCATTAATTTTTATATTCTCAATGATTGAAATTTTTGTTTAGTAATTTTTTTCATATAAATTCTGTAAGTGTTTAAGAGTTTTCAATTTATAATTTTTGGCATTGAAACTTTTGTAGAATGATAGGATTTTGTTTATGTTTTAAATATTCTTCCATCTAAACTATAAATTATCCTTATTAATCTTTTTAGGTATAAATTATGTTCTAAAAAAATAACTACAATTAATAGGTTTCTTTATGTTTTAAATATTCTCATTTTTTTTGGGTATAAATTTAATTTTTCTTTTTGGTAATTCCTGAACAGTAGTGTATGCAAGTTTAGAAATTTTAATTAAACATATTTTGAAAATTAAAAAAGCAAACATCCTAAAAAATTCATATTTTGGTATGTAAATTCTATAATTTTTGAAAAAATTTAAAATTCAAAATTTCAATTTGTTGATTATGCTAACCGAAAAACAATAAATAAAAAATCGTATAACATGTATATATTATGATGTGAATTTTAAGCTCATATTTTTATGAAAATTTGTTTCAATTTTTTTTTTTTTACCATATAAAAGTTCAATCTAAACTATAAATTTTGTTTTGACAAAAAAAACTAGAATTAATAGGTTTGTTTATGTTTTAAATATTCTCAATGATTGTTTATTATTTTTATTTTTTTGGTATAAATTTTGTTTTTTTGTTTTTTGGGAATAAATTTTGTAATTGTTTAAGAATTTTGAATTTGTTTTTTTAATTTTTAAATTTCTTTGGTATAAATTCTTTGGCTATTTAAGAGCCTTGAATTTATTTTATTCTTGGTCATAGAAGCTTTTGTTTATTTAGATATTTATTTTTACTATAAATTCTGTAATTGTTAAGTAATATCACTCTTATTGGATAATCTTTTCAAAATTTAAAGCTGAGAGCACATCTTAGTAATTGTTTATTTATTTATTTTTATAGTTTAATTTTGTTCATTATTATTCTAAACTATAAATTATGTTTTAAAAAAAATAACTAGAATTAATAGGTTTGTTTATGTTTTAAATATTCTCAATGATTGTTTATTATTTTTATTTATTTTTGGGTATAAATTCTGTTTTTTTTTATATAAAATAAATTCTATAATTGTTTAAGAGTTTTGAATTTGTTTATTTTGTTTATTTTCTTTGGTATAAATTCTTTAGTTGTTTAAGAGTCTTGAATTTATTATATTCTCAATCATAGAACTTTTGTTTATTTATTTATTTATTTACTATAAATTCTGTTAAATAATATCACTTTTCTTGGCCAATCTTTCCAAAATTTGAATTTGAGAGCACATCTTAGTGATTGTTTATTTATTTATATAAAACCACATATCAGTGATAGTTTATTTTTTTATTTTTATAATTTAATTTTGTTCATTATTATTATAAAAAAAAATTCAGGCTGCTTTGCCACATTTTGCTATTGGGGACAAATTTTTTTCAACTTGCTTTACCACATAATGTATATATATATATTTGCAAAAATTAGAATAAAACTAATGCTGTCTGTTTTTTCAAGAAGGCAAGGAAAAGGAAAAGGAAATAAAGAGAGTTTCCAAATGTCATTCAATTGTATGGAACCATCCTCTTTGGAGAGTTGCCCCTTACACATGGAAAAGGAAATAAAGAGAGTTGGGCCTTACACATAATGTCATTCAATTGTGTTTGTATGGAACCTTTTCAACAAAATGACTCGAATGGAAAAAGAATATAAATAATTAGGAAAGGGGAAGGCTTGAAAATGGAAAAAAAAACATAAGACTTCTCCCGTTACAGAAATGACCTATTCTGTTACTTGATGGGATGAAAAACTATTCGGACATTAAATTAATCTCTCCATTAGCTACAATTTGCAGTGGTGCACTTCCTTGGTTACTGATTCATCAAAACATATTTACATTTATCGAGACATTTTTTGACATGAAAATGTACAAATTCAAAAATATAAAACAAAACAGAGAGAAGGACTATGAAAAGAAAAACAGTTTACATTTCAAATTCATTGAGGTTTTATACAGAAATATGAAGATGCCCATGAACGCATAGATGCTTGAATGGACTTTGCTTTTCCCTCCACACGTGCATCCCCGTAACCTCCAGTTGATGATGAGCTTGAGTTCTTCATCTTCTTCAAATTTCCATTCCTGAACAAAGAGTGTAAAAGGCTTGCGAGCTTGCCCCCAGTCGTCTTCACTGGCTGTTTCTCCTTCTCCGAAACACTAGTCGTCTTCACTGGCTTTGGCTTCGTTGCAGTGAAACAAGCACTCAACGATTGCTCATGCTTGAGGAAACATGCTCGGCGGATGCTCGCGGAGTCTTCGTATTTGTCCATGACAGTACGGCTCTGTTTCTCGTTCTCGGCGTCCATGGAACGGCAGACTTCGTCGAGAATAGTGGTAGCAAATGTATATGTATATGTATATGTATATTTGGTCATGTCCATTATATATATATATATCAGAGTTGGGGGTTGGTGTTTTTTAGAGAGAGAATACTGGTAGCAAAGAGTTGGGGTTTTAGAGACAGAAAAGAAGAAGAAGAAGATGATTGACGTGAGTAAGATGAAGAGAATTGGCGAGAAAGTCTGAGTTTATATAGGGAAGGAATTGTAGTTCAAAAAATAAAAAAGGCAAGGGAATGTTTCTTTTTTTTCTTGATCATATAGAATCAAGAAGAAACAGAGTAGCAAAGTCGTGTGGGTGTGAGTGTACTTTGCTAACCACAAGAGGATCCGAAAATTGTTTCTTTTTTTTTTTTTTTTGATTACATACGTTTCTTTCTTTTTCAAGTACTCGTAACTGAATTAAAAAAGCATTTATGATAAATTATCACTCAATTAATAATTTTTAATGATGTTAAAAATATATTTTAATTTCAATTCAGATGATTACTATATTATTATATTATTCCCTACTATATTACTACTATATTACTATATCTTAAAATTTATTTCCTACTATATTATTCCCTTTAAAATTTAATTTGGCTAATCCATTAAAGTAATAGTTTTCAAAATATTAATAATTCCATAATTTATAGTTTTCAAAAGGAAAGGTAAAAAAATATATATTACATATCTTTCCAACCTAATCATCTCCTACTGATTTTTATTTCCTTTAAAAAAAATTAAAATTTGTTTCTTACTATATTACTATATTATTCATACCATATATAATTACTTTTAAAATTTTAAAATTCATGATAAAAATTAGGAACCGTCCAAATATTTTGATTGAATTTACGGAAGGTCAAAGGGTGAGTTTATGGTGCATTCACACAAGTAATAATAGACCAAAAACATTGGAAACAAAATAATAATGTAAAATCTGTGTCCTGATTGTATTTATGATATTATTTTTTAGTAGTGCCTCCTGCTCATAAAAAAGTATTTTGAATTTGGAATTGTGGAGAGAGTCTAGCTTTATAAAGGAAAGAGAATTGTTGTTCAAATAAATAAATAAATAAATAATTAAAAAAAAATTTAAAAAAAAGGTAAGGTAAGGGAAGAAGATCACAGGTTATTATTTCATAATAAAAAATTATTTCATATCTTTTTAACCAAATTCTCTCTTATTGATTTTTATTTCATTCAAAAAAATTAAAATTTGTTTTTTACTATATTATTATATTATTCATACCATATACAACTATTATCAAATCTTTAAAATTCATGATAAAAATTAAAAACCTTCTGAATATTTTGATTTAATTACACACATTTAATTTTTTTGTACACTTTTTTTTTCATTTTTGATTTGTTTTGTACACTCATATGTACTAATATTTATGCCTAAATTATAAATTATATATATATATATATATTATAAGTTAAAGGAGATTTTCGTGAGAAATATTGTGGGAGTTCCAAAATCTCATAATAAATTTGTAAATTTGTTGAATTAAAAAATAAATTTAAATTGGCTAATCAATTAAAATAATAGTTCTCAAAATATAAATAATTTCATAATTTATAGTTTTCAAAAGGAAAGATAAAAAAATATTCCATATCTTTCCAACCTAATCATCTCTCACATTTTTATTTCCTTTAAAAAAATTTAAACTTGTTTCTTACTATATTACTATATTATTCATACCATATATAGCTACTTTTAAAATTTTAAAATTCATGATAAAAATTAGGAATCTTCCAAATACTTTGATTTAATTTATGGAAGGTCAGACTTCGAAATGTCATTAGATAATAAAAAAAAAAACATAGTTGGTTATCTAAAAAAACAAATAAAAAATAAATAAAAAAAGAAGAAGAAGAAGAAGAAGATAAATCTTTTGTTTCCTCGGAAAATTTGGTGAAAATTTCAAAATTTTTGGTATTTATGGCATTAGATTTAAGAATTATTTTGTTTTCATGATAAGACATAATTAATAAAATTATTTATAGTGAGAATGACTAATTATTATTTTGAAGGACTTTTTTTAAATTATTTTTACTCTACTACCCCCAAACTACAGAATAACAGTCAGAAAAATAGCTAGAAGTGGTTAATGACAACGGCCAGCAGTAATGGTGGTGATGATATGGATAGATAGTCATGGTGGACAAATAGAAAATGACATGTAAAAAAAAATAATGTAAATAGATAAGTGAATAATAAATAAGTATACAAATAAATAAATATGGGAATATATTTTCTGAGTACCAGCAGTTGGCAAGGTGACGCCGACGTGTCAGCCGAGGTGCCACGTGTCCCGTTCTTGACGTCGAGGTTATTTCGGCGAGGCCAAGGTTACCTCCGAAGATATCGGAATCCGAGACAAGCGGATAAAGGACAGGAGTCCTAGAATGAGGAAAGACTTCAAGATGGATAAGGATAATGTTCTTAGGGAGTCTATCCTTATCTCTTGAGGAGTCCAAAGTAAGCACTGAATGGAAGTCCATAGAAGTCAGGCTTCTATCGGGACTAGGATTGAGTTAATTATAAAAGAAAGGCATCCCCGTGGGTCTAAGGTACGCAATTTATGTTTTGAGCAGTGAATTTAGCACTTGATTATCTTTGAAAGATATACTGACTTGATCGTCGGAGTGCCCCCAGGTGGACGAACCACCACTGGAATCTTCTCTTTCTGTTGCAGGTTAGCCAGGTGTCATCTATTCTGCCAGTTCTCTCCAGCTAATCACTGAGTTGGCAGTGTGATCGGAAAATTACTCACACAATTTGGTGCCGTCTATGGGAAAGAAAGAAGGATAGATGGCCAGTAACGGACAACAAGAAAAGATTGGGAACGACACTCCTGCTGGGAGTGGGAGACCTATTGATCTTGATATCGAAGGAGACGAATACAACACAAAAACTCGTGACCAAAATCACGGAGAGAAAGACGTCGGCCAGACTGGCGAAGTATCAAAGAAACCAGATCAAAGCGGATACTATAACGAAGATAACCTCCAGGTATGGAGGGACAGATGCCTACGAAGGGATGAAGAAGTAAAAAAGATGGCAAAAAAGCTGGCGGACTTGCAATCGGTCGTTAACTTCATGATGCAAAACAATGTCATGCAGCCACCATTCCCACTGTAGGACACGTCGATTCCAACAGCTAACATCCAGAAGGGAGGGCAGAAAACAATCCCTATAGCCCCTCAACACACTAGGAGCGAAAGACACTCTCACTGGCCTTCCAAAGAGGTCGAGCGAGGGGAGTCAAGGAAGGAAGAGTCACGGAGGACGCATCACACCAAAGAGGCCGACCCCAAAGAATATCGGCATATTCAGGGCCAGGTACTGTGCTTCAACACACCTAACGGAGAAGGGTCAAAAAGGGCTCACAACGAAGCTGAGAGCAGTGCTCCGAAGAGGCTGAAGTCAGAGGACAGCCGAGCTCCTGGCCGGACTAAAGAAGACTTGAGGGATTACCTCAAGAGGAGGCAGGATCACGCCGAGGTAACATCCACTATTAAACCGAGAACATCATTCTCAGTAGAGTTGAATAGATTTGAGGCGCCGAAGAGATTCAGCATGCCGAGGTTCCAGATCTACGATGGGAAGTCAGACCCCAACTTTCACGTCGAATTGTACTTGAATTCAATGGCATTATATAGTGGGAACGAGCTGTTGCTTTGCAAAGTGTTTCCTTCCTCTTTTGGGGAGATTACATCAGATTGGTTCCACAAACTGCCAAAGGGATGTGAAGACTTGGGAGGGCCTGGCCGAGATGTTCGTAGCCAGGTTCGTGACAAACAAGCTTTAACCACTGAGGGTGGACGCTTTGATGGCCCTGAAAATCAGCAAAGATGAAGGTCTCAGGGCCTACGCAAAAAGATACTATGAGGTATTCAATCGAATACCCAAATGTAATCAAGAGGTGGCGGTCGTATCTTTCAAAAACGGCCTAAAAAACAACTACCCGCTACGACAGTCTTTGGCAAAAACACTGCCAAAAAGCATGGAAGAGCTCATGGCTAGAATCGAGAAGTACGCCAGAGCCGAGGAAGATACGTCGAGAAACAAGGAGACGAAACAAGAAAAAGCCAATGGTTCACCGAAGCGAGGCCGAGGTATTAATGGATCGAACAAGCAAGAGGTAGAACTAAGGGCTGCACAGGCAGTGACAACTGTGTTCCGAATCCCAATTCAAAAAGTCCTGGATAGAATTCAGAATCAACCCTATTTCAGAACACCGGAAAGGGCACCAGGAGAATTTTTGGAAAGAAACGTTGGCAGACGTTGTGCTTATCACAATGAAGATGGGCACATGACTCAGGGTTGTAGAGCCCTGAAAGCACACTTGGAAGACTTAGTGAGGCAAGGCCATCTGAGAGACCTTGTCGACGAGGCCAGAACAAGAGAAGAACATGCAAGATTGCCCGAGGCACAAGCAGCTCCGCCTCCCCCAGCACAGCAGCCTCAGGCATGAGGACCTTGGGTAATTAATGTAATTCACTCAAGGGTTAACAAGAACGAAGTCAGGGGAGAGACTCAGAAGGTAAAGCACCTACAACATGTCTACCAAGTCGGGGACAAGAGACATCGGGCAGATGAGTGCTCGGGACTAGTAGTGTCTTTTTCCAAAACCGACCTCGAGATGGTCCAGCACCCGTATAATGATGCTTTGGTAGTATCCCTCCAGCTTGGAGAGTGCCAAGTGAAACGCATCCTAATAGACCAAGGAAGCTCTTGTGACATCATGTGCATCAGGTGTTACAAGGAGCTCGGCCTTCACACCAATGACATGGAGCAATCCAACGGCCCGATGGTCGGATTCAATGGAACGCTGACATGGCCACTGGGAGCAGTAGACTTGGAGGTGCAGGCTGGCACCAGGAAGATCAAGACAGAGTTCACCGTCATCGACACACCATCCCCTTACAATGCTATATTAGGAAGGCCATGGTTGTATGCAATGAGGGCAGTTCCCTCAACATTGCACCAACTATTGCGGTTCCTAATAGAGCATGGGATAGAAGAGGTCTGAGGCGATCAGCTGCAGGCAAAAAATTGCTCTATGGCAGCAATGAAGTTCACCTGCAACATACAAAGGGTAGAAATCGAAGACAAGGACATAGAGGTCCTAAGAATATCAGCTTGAAGATAATGGGGGCAAAGAATTGCCAAGGCCCTGGAACACTTGTAATTTGAAATTTTTCTATCATTAGATGTTCCTTGTTTTTTTCTGCCGATGTCATCAATAAAATCTTAGCAGAATTCTCCAACACTTGTAACTGATAAAGATGCATAATGTTGTTTCTAAATAACGAGAACCTAAGTGGAACTCAGGTTCACATTGGGGGGCAGAGAGAAGGCAAAAGTGTTTAACACTTGTTGAAATTTGTAGCAATTTACAAGTTGAAGTTAAACCGAGATCAATGTTTAACACTTGTTGAAATTTATAGCAATTTACAAGTTGAAGTTAAACCGAGATCATTGTTTAACACTTGTTGAAATTTGTAGCAATTTACAAGTTAAAGGTAAACCGAGATCAATGTTTAACACTTGTTGAAAGCAATTTACAAGTTGAAGTTAAACCCAGACCAATGTTTAACACTCGTTAAAATTTGTAGCAATTTACATGTTGAAGTTAAACCCAGATCAATGTTTAACACTCGTTGCAATTTGTAGCAATTTACAAGTTGAAGTTAAACCCTGATCAATGTTTAACACTCGTTGAAATTTGTAGCAATTTACAAGTTGAAGTTAAACCAAGGTCATTGTTTAACATTCGTTGAAATTTGTAGCAATTTACAAGTTGAAGTTAAACCAAGATCAATGTTTAACACTTGTTGAAATTTGTAGCAATTTACAAGTTGAACTTAAACCGAGATCGATGTTTAAACACTTGTTGAAACTTGAGAAAAGTTTACAAGTTGAAATTAAACAGTATATGTTTTACCCTTGTTGAAATTTATACAAGACAAGTACTTGCTGAGGTAAATCACCAGTTGGTATAACCAAGGTGTGTCACCCCGAGAAGATTGCACAATGAACGAAAAGCATACTAAAGACCCACAAAATATTCTAAGTATAGAATCGTACAAAAGCAATCAAGAAAAGACAAAGGCAGAAGCATTCAAGAGAAGGAAAGTTAAATTAGACATTCAAGAACGAAGAGGTACATCGGCCATATACAGAGCTTACATTGTCTGAAAAACCAAAAGTACAAGAATACAAAAGACAAGAGAAGAAAAACATCAAAACTAAGATTCCTCAACATCAGCAACAGGATGAGTCTGGACCTCGGAAGACTGTTAAGAAGCCATCTCGACCGCCTTTTCCGCAGCAAGCTCGGCATCGATTTGGGCAAGGGTTTCATCAATACTTTTGTCGGCTAGAGGAACGTCGGATGATACCTGCTCAAGGGTAGCTTCCTTGGGAACCTCCTCAACCCCTCATCTTGAGTCAAGTCAAGGACTTGCTTATTTTGAGGAGGGGATTTGGCCCCAGCAGCCTCCTTGGATTTCCTCACCAAGGCATCATCCTTATCTTCATCCTCAGATTTAGAATCATCATCAGGTTGAGCTGGAGGTAGCGAAGGAAGGAATGGAAGAGGAATGGCATCGGCACTCCGAAGAGGCAAGTCCTCGGGGACATTAAGCTTTTTCAGAAGGGACATCCAACCAAGGGAGAAACCCTTGTTGCATGCATGTTTCACTTGTTGCTCATAGGCCTCCGTGACATCGGCCATGCCCTGAGCATATACCTTCTCATCGACATCTTTGATTTCAGCCTCTTTGGTGGCCAAAGCTTCTTGAAGCTCTTTTTGGGCCTGGGATGTTTTTTCCTCGGCCTCTCTTTTCTCGGCCTCAAGCACCTTCCGAAGGGCCTCGAGAGTCCGCTTTTCTTGAAAGATCATCTTTGAGCTTTGAGAGCGACCTCTACCGCTCCTCCAGAGTCCTCATCTTTGGTTGCAAACTTTTGTTGGATTTTTTAAGACTGGAGACCTCTCTCCTTGCCTCGGTCAACTTCTCCCTGTTCTCAAAAGATTGTATAGAGAAGAAATGGGCATGCTGAACAGCCTGAAAGAACACATGGCAAAAGTTATTGCAAAATTTTTCTAAATACAAGAAAGAAAAAAGAAATTATCAAAAAGAAGACACTTACTTGGACAGAGCGTTGGAGCATCAGGGCGTAGTTCTCATACTCGTTCATCTCGGCATTCTGTTCAAGATCGCCAGGCAGAAGTAGAGCAGTACTGAGGGCTATGCCGATGTTGATGTCATCAGCACTGTCGTTGGCCATGACTGGCTTATCTTCTAGAGTAATTTTTGGAGCCCAGGGGGCATCATTCTTTTTAGACCCCGAGGTGGTCGCAGAGGATGACCTCGGCTTTTTTGATTTTGGGGATTCTGATGGTTGGGTTTCAGAGCGCCTCTTCCCAGCAGAGGGTTGAGATCTGTCACTCTCAGACAACTTAGAGATAGGCAAAGTATCCTCAGACTCAACCTGAGTTACCTTCGCCTTTGTCTGAGCCTTTTTTACTCATTTTGGCTTTGGTGGAAGCTGGGTTTGTGTTGGTTGAGCTTCAACATCAGAAGGAAGGCTGGCTAAAAGGTCTTTTGCAACGGGTTTTGGGCGACCCATCTCCGCAGTAAGGACAAGTCGTTGCCAACGTTTTCTCTAGGATATTGAAATCAGGTATTGGGCCAAAGTTAAGGGCTAATTAGCTGGATCAGATGTTGATCATTAATCTGTCTGAGATGTGGACGCAGTTTGTAGAGTTGTGGCAAAGGGTGGAGAAAGGCTTTTCTTCTTCCTCTTAGGGACGTCGGGCAGAGCTGACTTGTATGTTGGAATAAAATTGAGAAGCAGAGGCACCTTCCGTTTGTGGATTGGAAAGTTCAAAAGTTTCTTCAAATCCTTGCTGGGAATGAAGGATTAACGAAAGTTTTTTGGTGGCTTAGGAACAGCTGCAAGACAAACAGACATTAAAATATGGATAAAGTATAAAACGCTTTGAAAACAAGTAAGTATGAATGCAGAGATCTTACCATTACCCTCTACAAAGACTGATCGAATGAGAGGAAAGAGATGCAGGTCTTCATCTGGGGTGAACTCCCAGTTCCCCGAAGTAATGAAATAATCGTCCCCAGCTCTCTTGTTGGAGTCTAGGAGGTCGGCAACTATTTTGTACTTAGTAGACCTCGACTTGAGGTAGTACACGTAACCGGTGTCTTTTTTAAGGGCACACATGGTGTAGCAGTATTGGATGTCGGCTAATGTGATCCTAGCATTTTCTTGTTTTGCTAAGGCTATGATACCATTGATGGTTCGATAGGAGTTGATGGGGAGTTGCATCGGGTTTAACTTATAGTAATGAAGAATCTCACAAAAAAGGGTGTTGAGTGGAAGCCGAAGTCCACACTCAATAAAGGCAACTACAGGAAAGGGCATGGAGTCATCAGTAGGTATGATGGAGTCATCATCCCCAGCCAACCTCAGATAAACGTCAGCTGGGATTTTAAACTCCTATCTAAAGTATTCTAGTTTGGATGGGGTGTTTACCCTATGTTTCCACATACCCATGATATCGGCTTAATCAAGGAGATTGGGTTTTAGAAGATGTTTTGAAAGGGTTATTGGGACCTCGGCAAACGCTTAGATAAGTACAGGTTTCAGTTTTTTCCTAAATTGTAGGTTCTACAGACAAATCCCAAACCTAAGTCTATGGAAACAAAGATTGAAAGCACAAATCTGGAAAAGACACAAAAAAACAGAAAACAAGAACGAGTTTCGGAATCAAGAACAAAGGTGAGCTATCAAGAGCATAGAAAGTACAAGGGGTACAAGGTCAAGAACAGTGGGGAAAATGCAAGAAAGAGGTGAACAGTACACATTCAAAACATGGGCAAGAGCAAAGCCATTGAATAAATGCATTCAGATATATAATTCGCAAAATCAAATGTTGAACAAAGCAGTAATGGCAACAAATGATAGAGAGCATCAAGGAAATTGAAAACAAGAGGAACACTGGCTTACCAGAAAAACGTGAAGCCGATGAGAGGATCACCGAAGTCAGGCGACGGTTATAGAAAAAACAGAGCGGCTAGAGCTTCACTAGAATGAAGGGATGCAAGCAGTTGCAGAACTCGAAGCTAGAACAATGGCGAATTCAGGAAGAAAGGCAAGAAAGAGAAAGAACTTGATAGTGTAAAGTGAAGAGACGAAAAAGAGGGAAAAGTTTTGATAAAACTTGAAACGGCGGCAAAAGAAATCATTAAATGAAACCTAGAAGAACGTATATGTCAAACGGCGCACACAGACGCAAGACGGCTTTACAGGCGCGTCACAGGCACGATCCCGTAAGGATGGAACACGTGGATGAAACAGTTGAATAAGTGATGCATGACAGTTCATATGTTAAAAAGAACTCTTGGAGTCCTTAGTCTTAATGGAGACATGTCGGCCTGAAGTAAATGATCTCGGCAGAAGAATTTTAAGCCGACGTACTAGCAGGAAGTACCGATATAGGTTCCATCACCTCAGAATGCAGAGGTAATAGAACCTAGGAGGCATTTGTGGAGATATATTTTCTGAGTACCAACACGTGGCAAGGTGACGCCGACGTGTCAGCCGAGGTGCCACGTGTCCCGTTCTTGACGCGAGGTTATTTCGGCGAGGCCGAGGTTATCTCCGAAGATATCGGAATCCGAGATAAGCGGATAAGGAACAGGAGTCCTAGAATGAGGAAAGACTTCAAGATGGATAAGGATAATGTTCATAGGGAGTCTATCCTTATCTCTTGAGGAGTCCAAAGTAAGCACTAAATGGGAGTCCATAGAAGTCAGGCTTCTATCAAGACTAGGATTGAGTTAACTATAAAAGAGAAGCACCTCCGTGGGTCTAAGGTACGCAATTTATTGTTTGAGCAGTGAATTTAGCACTTGATTATCTTTTAGAGATATACTGACTTGATCGTCGGAGTGCCCCCTGGTGGACGAACCACCACCGGAATCTTCTCTTTCTGTTACAGGTTAGCCAGGTGTCATCTATTCTGCCAGTTCTCTCCAGCTGATCACTGAGTTGGTAGTGTGATCGGAAAATTACTCACACAATAAAAATGATATAACATTTTAAATTATTATTGTTTGTTTGTTCCTAAAAGAATAGACCTTGAGATTATTAATCAAAAAAGCTTAAAATGAAATTAATGGGAAATTTTATTATACACACCCTTGGAAGGGTGTACCATGTTATGCATCCTTAATTATTTTCCTTTTTAGTTATGACAATATTTTAGTTATAACTTATGAAATTTTTGATTATGCATCATGTGGTGCTTGGTTTTAACTTCTTTTTTTCTAGTTATGACTCAAAAAGTATGAAATTATATTATTAAAAATACTCGAACAATTGCATCCACATTTGTTCCCGTAATAGATTTATCTTGTAACCAATTGGCGAGTGTTGTGTCGATCCAAATAGGCAATTTGAGAGGTATCGCTGGACTACACCTATCAAATAACCTTCATACTCGTCATAATTCCCTCAAATTTTAAAAACATAGTATTTTGAGTCTTTGGACCTTTCCAGTATCCAGTTGTCTGGTGTAATCCCTCCAATATTAACTTTCATTTCATTTCTCGAAATATTGAATTTAGCTACAATGACCTGTCAGGCATTATACCAAGAGGATTTCAATTTGAAACCTTTGGCAATGAAAGCTATAGGGGTGCTCTGTGGAGTCATTATTATTAATCCATGCCTTCAATTGCTTTTGAGACTAGCTGTGCACATCTTATAACAGAGTTACTGTTGCATTGTAATTTCTATGGTAGACGGTAATGATCAGAATGAAGCCCTTTTAGTTCTTCAAAAATGGCAAGTTTTATTATTATTATTTAAATAAAATAAAAAAATCAAAGTGGTGTTGGTAATTTTAGACAAACAATAACATTACTAATCTCCCAATTAAACCAACAAACACCACCAAATTTTATATTTGTTAATATAATTCTATCTTGATATAGTGCTTCTAATACTATATATTGGCTTAGATTATAGATTAAATTAAAGCAAAATGTTATACATGATAAGTTTTCTTTATTTCCGTTTCATATCAGTCCCTGTATATGAATATATATATATATATATGATTGATTTTCTTATTTAAATTAAATTCTCCCTTGTCTATGTTAAAAAAATGTAAAAACTCTAAAAGTCATTAGATGTAGCTGGCGACAATAGTTAGTAGTAGTGGTGGCGGTGGTGATATGAATAGATAGGTATGGTGGACAAATAAAAAATGACATGTGAAAAAATAAGTTATGTAAATAGATAAATATACAAATACATAGAAATGATATAATATTTTAAATTGTTATTGTTCATTTGTTCCCAAAAAATAGACCTTGCGATTAGTATTAAAAAAAGTTTAAAATGAAACTAATAATTGACTGTAGTCTTTTCTTTTAAATAAAAGATAAATAAAAAGAGGATAACATCACAAAACTTTTCGAATTCAAGGCAACTTTATGCCAACCTATTCCCTCTAATTGACAGAGTGGAAAACTCTTTTATTTTTATTATGTATAGGGTAACTTCATTTTACCCCTTTGTGATTAGGGTTATGTGTGGTTTACCTCTTAACATTTGAAAATGATCACATAATTTCTTTGTGATTTGTGAATTGAAGTGCACCATTAGGCTTGATAACGATTTAATGAAAACGACTAAAATATTTCTATATTTTCATTATTTGTTTAAAAAATAAAGTGCATTTAGCCACGGTGCTTTATTCCATCATTTGAAATTTAAAAATAAGTATATAATTCGTTAGTCTATCACGACACTTGTTCTTAAATTAGACAAAGGTGTCGTTTGGAAAGTGTGTTGTCTTTTTGGTTTTTTTAGTTATTTTAGCCTGGAGTTAAAAAGCCTGATTTGGAAAGGACTTTTGGCTTTTTTGACTTTTTTGTGAGAGAAAGAATGTAATAATTATGGGTTGGATGTGATGTTTTGTCTTATTAGGCTAAAAGTTTATTTTTGTTTTTTGTGACTATTTTAGTCAAAAAAGCCTCAAAACCAACTTTCCAAACAGAGGTAAAATATTTAACAATATAATTCATTTCAAAAATCACATGGTGATTATATAATTATTTTCAAATATTTAGAGATACAAACCACGAGAATGTGAAATTTGCCCTTTTATATATGCTGAAAGACCACACTGTTTGTTCACTCACTCTCTCTCTCTCTCTCTCTCTCCCCTCTTTTTATTCTGCATTTTGGGTCTCGTTACGCTATTCATGAGAGCATTACATATCCTGTGAGTCTGTGATTATTCCTGTAGAGTCATTTCTAGATTTGCACAAACCTAGAGCTTTTCTAATTTTCTAGTTTGTTTGTTTGTTTGTTTTTATATTTTTTTTAATTTTATATATTTTTTTAATTTTTTTATTTCTATACAATTGCCCACATGTGTACGTGAATTATTATTATATATACACATGCATATATAAAACTAAGAAATTTTAGTAGTTTTTGAAGTAAATTTCTTAGTTTTTTGAAACTGTAAAATTTTACAGTTTGTGTTTGAAAAAATGCAAAATTTCAAATGTAATAGTTTTTTAAACTAAAAATTTGTAAAATTTTATTGTTTTTATGTTTGAGTAACAATGAAATTTCACGACTTTTGAAAAGAATTTGTGAATTTTTTAGAAATTGAGAATTTTGAAAATTATAATATTAATCTATTTTTGTGTTTGTAAGAATACAATTTTTGATATTTTTTTAAATTTTTTATTTGGGTGCATAAATTGTGAAATTTCATGGTTTCTAAATAAGAAATTGTGAAAAATTCTCTCTTTGAAAATTTGAAAATTCTCTCCTTTATATTGAATATAGCTTTGTTGTTTGATAGATATTCTTGAATAAGTTTCAAAATTATAAAATTCTGGGCAAACTTTCCTTCATGTCTTGTGGTTTGAGTTATGTGCGGTTTACACCTCTAACATTTGGAAATGACCACATAACCTCACTACAAAAAAATTGACTTTTTGCGACGGTAAAATACCGCGGCTAATACTTCGATGTGCTAGAAGAGGGGGCATAAAAAGAATTTTTTGACGACACAAGACCATTGCTAATGTTTTTATGACGGCATTTTTGCCTTTTTACTGACCTTTGTAATCTGATCGCTAATAATGTTTGAAACTTCTTGACTTTTTGCGACGGCACTATTTTACCGTCGCTAAAAATGTTATTTGAGATGGCAAAAAATACCGTCGCTAATAGTCTTTTTTTTTTTTGCAACGGCAAAAACACTGTTTTTGCGACGGTGTGGTGCCGTCGCAAAAAGTATTAAAAAAATAATAAAATTTCTATTTTTTTGCGACAGTTTAGTGTTGTCGCAAAAAGTAAAACCTGTAACAAAATCAATAAAAATAATAAAATTTTTTATTTTTTGCGACAGTGTAGTGCCGTCACAAAAAAGAAAAAAAATCCTCCGATAAAATTATTAAAAATATAAAATTTCTCCATAATAATATAAAACATTCTGTATAAAAATAACAGTTTATCCATAATAAATATTCTTCCATTCATAATTACACATTAACAAAATTATCACACTACATAATATTTCATAATACATATATAATGTTTAAATACATGATTTTGTTCATAATTCAAAATAACATAAACCAAAATTAAATGTTTTTCTCATCATTCTTCGTAGATAACAAAAACAAAAGTTAACCATATTCTTCACAGGCATGCATTGCACAAGCACTCTCCTACATGAGAAATATTTGAAAAATAAAAATAAAAATAATTAATGACAATATAATTATGTGTTAATATTTGACTGAAATTATTGTGTAAAAAATTTATGACACTTGCTACACTACCAAACAGATACAGGCATTAAAAAAATTCAAGATCATAATAAACAAAAAAATAATTTGTAAATAAAATTTTCAATCAATAGACATTTACAAGACAAAAAGTATCAAAAAAAGATTTTATAAAATATTTTACAAAAACAAAAACAAAAACAAAAACAAAAAAAGATAAAAATATAATAAAAAATATGATATAAGCACTTTTTCCACATTGATCACTGTTACATTGAGTTGTGATTAACATCAATTATATCCATAACCGAAGATCATTTTGATTGCAATCAAAACCACCATAACGAATCGTAATGCACATCACTTTGAAACATAATTAAACATCATAATAGGATGTAACTATTTATTATTTATAACTAACATTAATTTACACTAAAACTTAAATATGGTATATATAATGTGTATTATTACATGACTTTAGCTAAAGGCTTCAAATAAATTGAAACTTAGTGTGGAAAAATGTTAGGACTTGGGGGGACATTTACAAACAAATATAGTATATAAATTAATATTTTTGAAATAGATGCGGGGGGCCATGGGGTCCCCCCAGCCACCCCCTGCATCTGCCATGCCTTTGTATCTAATGTTAAGAAAATTGAATGAGAAATCTATTTATGTATAATCAGAGGCTCAATAAGCACTTACGAAAGAAATGTCAAATTAAACATCCCTCTAAGACACCAAAAGAGCCCCGAAAAAAACATTTAAAAAAAAAATGCATAAGCAATAATTAGAGTAGGCAGGGAAAAAAGACTTTAAAATTGCAATAAAGCACCAATGCATAAGTTCAAATTACATGATCTAGCTTATAAATAAACTGCATAATTAAATATCCTTGATGATTGGCTACTATCTCTATAAATGGAAATTTAAATCATGTCAAAATCACATACAAGAAGTTGCCCTAATCAGAGACCTAAAATTCATCTGAATGACATGATTCTAGAGTGCCGACCGCATGAAAAGACATTGAAAAAGGTGTTTTCCTATAATATAACTGAAAATCGGCTTTCTTCCTTTTATTTCAAGAACATGCATGATAGAATCAACTCTAGAGCATTTTCTAAGTAGGTGGTCAATATATGAGCACATTTTTCCACCTGAGAGATGTCATGGATAGTGTACCCACCGTCTACTAATATCCTCCCGAGTAAGACAATCATTGTCCAGGCCATAGTAAAGCCGTATAATATCACTCTCCCGTTCTCTTAAAGTTGTACTAATTAGTTTGTTTACCTCATCCTGCAAAATGAATTATTGGTGTTAATTTTCCTCACTAGTCTAGAAAGTGAAAACAACATCAAAAAATGTATATATAGACAAAAAAACTATAGGTAGAACAAAAGGCTAAAAATCCAATTGGCATATCATAGCAACACAATACAAATAAAAGAGTGTCTTTATGTATAAGAAATATATATATATACATATATATATATATATATATGCATGTGTGTATGTGCATGTATATTGGTTGTGTCCCCTTCTTGTTGCTTTCAGTGAATTTTACTTCATTGTAATAAAAAATTACAAAAAAAATTGGCATGTGCATATCCAGGTGCTAATATATAATCATGCATGCAGCTAGTGAAAAACCACCAACCAGTCCAAAATAAAGGGGTTCAGGGTGGGTCCACGTCCACCCTTGGACTACAAAAAGATCACCCCAAATTTAACCTAACTGCCAATAGTCTGGTTAGCATAGACCTTCCAATCCTATATCCCACTAACTAGGAACTTTTATTGGTAGAAGTTGTTCTTTCATATATGTACATATATATATTCTTTCCAATAATGTTGTTATTTTAGTACCAAGACATTTACTTTTTCACTTTCTAAACTTGACATATGGGTCAGTCATAACCAGGCCGATTATAGTTGATCCAATTACGATTGGGTCATGTTTGCATTTACCAACTTGATTATAGTCAAGTTGAACAATTTTACATACATCTAAAAACCTAAACCACCAGCAACCCCGGAAAGAATTTGTGAGCCAGTGGTCTTTACCTTCCAAACATCGCATCAATTGGTTATTCTTACCTCAGAGTTCCTTTAGAGCCCTTATTTTAGAACTCTCAAACATTTTTGTCTAAAAACCAAGGTCAAGGATCAGGCAAGAAAAAGAACTAGAGTCAACCAACATATAAATTACTAATATTATTCATTATATTGCTGTAGTTTTTTATTTTATTTTATATATATATTTTTTTTATCCCTGATACATGGGAAAGAAATATTGCTTAGTTTATACAAACAAAGAAAGCTCTTTGTGGTCCACAACTTTGTAGATGGTAAATACAACTTACAAGCATATATTTCAACAAAACAAAAAAACAAAAAAGAAAAAAGGATTAAAAAAATCAGGCTAACATATTTCAATCAATTCCTTTGGTTCACAAACATTAACTTCAAGTTTCCTTTCCTTGGCAAAGCTGATATGTTCATTCAATTTGGTGGAATCATATCACCAACAGCACATTCAACTAATACTTGCATTGACAACCAGATATTATCTCAACAAGTTTTGCATTTTCAGGCACTCTCTTTGGCCTCCATATGGCATTGTTTTTTTTAAACTATACACTATAAACGAATATTAACATAACCCGTTTTTGATTTTTTTCTACCAAAGCAGGGATGAAGAAAAGGAAAAAGAGAAAACATTTCATTATACAGTTGCAATGCAAAAAGAGAAAAGGTTTATTTTCCCAACTTGAAAAGCAATGTGTGATGCTATTATCAAACAAAGAAAACATGAAATCAAAATCACAAGCTAATCAACTAAGGAAATTCAAAACAAAGGCCTAATTTTTTTCAAGAACATCGAAGCAAACATTTTAATTTTTTTATTGAAAAAAAAAACTAAAATCAAACTTCATTGAATAGATCCTCTCTAAAACATGAAATCAATCAACCAAAATATTATCTAGAGCATACTGTAATCAGGTCGAACAGATAAATCAAAGGAAGAAACTATCGGCTTTCTTGAATTGAGACAATGAGGCTTGAGGAAGAGGAGGCCGATGTTGTTACTCGACGTTGTTCGACGACGCTGCTCCTCCGACGATGACGACGCTGCTCCTCCGCCGCTCGCCATCGATCGAGAGAGAGAGAGAGAGAGAGAGAGAGAGAGAGAGAGGGGGGTAAGAAGAGATTAGAGATTTTTGGATTTGAGATTGGGAATTTTGGGATGGAGGGTAGGGATTTTTGGGTTTGAGATTGGAGATTTGTGGGTTTATGGGTTTGAGATTAGGGATTTTAAAGGGGGTAGGGATTATTGGGTTTGGGATTTGAGATTGGAGATTTGGGGTGAATGGGAAAAAAAGGCGGAATAAAAATAAGAAAATATTTTTTTTTTTAGTCACAAATGAAATTTAAATAACAAAATAATGCGGTTTTATTTTATTTTATTTTTTGTGACGGTTGCCATCGTCAAAAATTTTATTTTTGTTAAAATATATATTTTTGTAGTTAATGAATTTTTTAAAAAATTTCTTTTTTTTTCTTAGTTACTAAGATTGAAAATTTATTTGTTTCATTTTTATTTTAATGAAAGAAATATTATTATTTTTATTTGGTAGAAGCAGTGCAATATTTTAATGAAAAATATTTTCCACTAAAATAAAAGTTAATTTTCTGTAGTAAATGAAAAATATTTTTCTGCGGCCTATTTTTTTTGGTTACTAAAAATCATGATCTAATTTTTTGTGGTAGAGGAAATGGAGCGGCAATAGTGCTGAAGATGGTGGATAAGAGATGGTGGTGGTGGTGATGGTGATTACGAAAGAGATTAGTGGTGAAGTTGTGGTAGTGATAGTGTAAATGAAGTGGCAGGGGTAAAGGAGAGGTAATGGTAATAGTAGTGGCAGTAGTGGTAGTGGTGGTGGTAGTGGAATGGTGGCGATGGTAGTAGTAATGGTAGTTGTAGAGGTGAAGTGACGACAGTGGAAGTAGTGGTGGTGGTGGAATAGTGTTTGCAGTAGTGGTAAAGGTGGTAGAAAAGATGGGTGGTGAGAGAGATAAATGAGTGAGAGACAGATAGAAGAGAGAGATGAGAGAGACAGAGTAATAAGCGAAAGAGAGATAAAGTGGCTGCTAAAAGTGTATTTTCTTGTAGTGGATCGATAAATCGAGAGGGAGCTTAGTAAATAGAGAAGACGGAAGTGAGAGAGTGAGCAACGCAAACACAGTAGGGGAGAGAGAGAGAGAGAGAGAGAGAGAGAGAAAGAGACAAAGAGAGATAGAGAGAAGAGAGATGAGCGAGAGAGATAGAGAAAAGAGATATGAGCGAGAGAGATAAAGAGAAGAGAGATGAGCGAAAAAGACAGAGAGAGAAAAGAAATGAGAAAAGAGATGAGAGAAGAGATAGATGAATGAGAGACACAGAGAGAGAGACAGATAGACAGACAGACAGAGAGACAAGAGTGATGAGTGATAGAGAGTAAGAGAAAGAGAAGAGAGAAATGAAAATGAAAATGAAAAAATAGATGAAAAGATATAGGCAGAGAGAGAGAGAGAGAAAGAGCGAAAAGAGATAAACGAGAGAGATAAAGAGAAGAGAGATGAGAGAGATAAAGAGAAGAAAGATGGACGAGAAAGACAGACAGACAGACAGAGAAGAGTGATGAGTAAGAGAGAGAAAGATATATATATATATAGAGAGAGAAAGAGAGAGAGAGACATATAGAAAAATATAGAGAGACAAGATATGAGCGAGAGATAGACAAAAAGAGAGAGAAATAGAACGAAAAGAGATGAGCGAGAGAGAGACACAGAAAAAAAGAGAGATAGAGAGAGAAGAGAAATGAGCAAGAGAGATAGAAAGATAAGAGAGAGAGAGAGAGAGAGAGAGAGAAAAGAAATGAGAGAGATAGAGAGAAGAGAGATGAGCAAGACAGACAGACAGAGAAAACAGATGTGAGAGATAGAGAGAAGAGAGATAGGCGAGAGACACAGAGAGAAAATGAGAAAGAGAAACAAACAAACAGAGAAAGAAGAGTGATGGGTGAAAGAGATAAAGAGAAGAGAGAGAGATAGAGATAGAGAGACAGGACGATGAAAAAATAAATGAAAAGAGAAATGTTATATCAAAAGAGTAAGACGGCATTGTTTTTTTTAATTTTTTTTGCGACAGAAAAAAGTACTAGAATTTATTCAAACCATTTTGTGACTGTATATATATGAAGCTGTCTCAAAACCACAATCACTATACTAGGTTAGAGTTTTCCAAAAACTCTTTTGACAGATAGAGGGAGAGATAGAAAAAGAGAGAGAAACAAGAGATGAGCGAGAGATAGACAAAAAGAGAGCGAAAAGAGATGAGCGAAAGATAGAGAGACACAGAAAAACAGAGAGACAGAGAGAGAAAAGAAATGGACGAGAGAGATAGAGAGAGATAGAAAGATGAGAGAGAGAGAGAGAAAAAAAAAAGAAATGAGAGGGATAGAGAGATGAGCGAGAGAGACAAAGAGAGAAAACAGATGAGAGAGATAGAGAGAGGAGAGATAGGTGACAGACATAGAGAGAAAATGAGAGAGAAAAAAGATAGACAGAGAAAAAGAGTGATGAGTGAAAGAGATAAAGAGAAGAGAGAAAGATAAAGACAGAGAGACAGGAAGATGAAAAAATGAGTGAAAAAAGAAATGTTATATCAAAAGAGTAAGACGATATTGTTTTTTCTAATTTTTTATGTGACAGAAAAATACTGTTGAATTTATTCAAACCATTTTGTGACTGTATATATATGAAGCTATCTCAAAACCACAATCACTATGCTAGGTTAGAGTTTTCCAAAAACTCTTTTGAGAAAATTATACTTTCTTGTTTTCCGTGTTATATTGTTTTTACTGAATTTTTTTAATATTTTAAGTATTTTTTTTAATCTTTAGACACACTTAACATAAATATACCTAAAAAATAAAAATAAAAATTGTAAAAAAAATCTTTTAAAAATTCACTAAATACCAAAAATACAAAAAAAAAAAAAATACAATAATTCAATATATTTTTTTGTTGTATTTTTATGTATTTATTAATTTTTAAAAATATTTTTTCATAATTTTTTATTTTTTAGATACATCTAAATAAGATACATCTAAAAAAATATTTAAAATTTAAAAAATATTCGCTAAAAACAAAAAAAAAAAAAAAAAAACACGAAAGGCACTTTTTGCGACGGCAGAAAATGCTATCTCAAAAGAGCAGAGCATTTGCGATGGCACCATTTGCCGTCTCAAAAAATGTCGCAAATACTCTCATTTTTTGAGATTTAAATGGTGCCGTCAAGAATGCTCTTTTTTGAGACGGCAAGTGTGTCAATAAATAATTCCGTCTCACAAACCCACTTTTCTTGTAGTGCCTCCTTGTAGTTTATGGATTGAAGTGTACCGTTAGATTAGATTCGTTAATGATTTAATAAAAAATATTAAAATATCTCTATATTTGTATCATTTGTTTGGAAAACAAAGTGTACTTTAACCCCTGTACTTTATTTCATGTGCAATTTACCCTCTAGAAATTTAAAATTTGAAAATGAACATATAAACTGTTATGCCTGTCACGTATTTCACACTTGTTATTAAATTAGATGGAATATTTAACGGTGCATTTCAATCCACAAATCACGTGAGGATTATGCTGTCATTTCCCATCAACCTTTTTTTCTTTTTCTTTTTAATGCTTAATAATAAATTAGCACGGTCAATTTTAAGCTTGGAACCTATGGTTGGTTAAGAATCATTTATATGGTACACATAATACAGTATGTAAATTATGATTTAAACAGCGCCCTAAATTGATATTGGTAAGAATTATTATAATGTTTGTTTATACACCATTGTAATGAGCAGATTATAATAAATTATCAAATCAAAATTAAATGCATTCTATCACGTTGTTTTGTTATTTTGTAAAATAGTATTGGTTACTATTTATTGTAATTATTGAATAATAAAATGAATTTGATATGTAATTTTGATTATTATTTTTCTAAACATACAAAGTAATATAACTAATTATGAATATATTTGTCCCATTTCTCATAAAGAATATGATATGTAATTTTGATTATTATTTTTCTAAATATATAAAGTAATATAGCCAACTATGAATATATTTGTCAAATTCCTCATGAAGAAGCCACCTAGTCCTACGTAAAGTTGTCAACTCATTTCACTCATCAATCCATGAAGTGACTTAAAACCTAGTCCTACGTAAAGTTGTCAACTCATTTCACTCATCAATCCATGAAGTGACTTAAAAGCCGAGAAAGAGGGTGTAAGAGTAATCATTTCACTTTAATTTTTGAGACAATTGTAAAAATAAAAATAAAAATAAAAAAATTAAAATTTACGTCTTATAATAAAATAAATCTTAAATTTTTAATTTGTCAATTTTAATTTTAAATTTTTGATTTGCTTTCAATTTAAGTCATTTGTCTATTTTTATTAAGTAAACTTAATAAAGTGTTTTAACCAATTTATGTATATCTATATTGAGTTTAATGATTAAAATACTATTATTCCGTTGCTTTTACTTAACGAAAATAGATAAATGATTTAAATTGAAAGTAAATCAAAAGATTAAAATTTAAATTGATACAATTGAAAACTCAGGATTCATCCCCAAATTTCACGATTTTTTTAACTCACAAAATATGTCTAAAAAAAATGAGTTTGAATATTGTAAAATGAACAATTCAGTTGGGTTAAAATATATATATATATAAGAGGAGTTGTGCAATGGTAATTTTTATATTGAGTTTTTTATTAAAAAATTATTTTTACAATTATTTAAACTATTTGTATTAGTAATGAAATGATTTAAACTATTGCATAGCATATAATAATGAAGTTTTAGAATTTAATATGAGACTTAAGAAGAAAAGATATTTAAAAAAATTATTGACTTGTACTCATGTTTTAATTTTATACATTTAACATTTTTATGCACGGAAACACTACACTCAATACATACATAAAAATAAATGGCTCCAATTGAAAGAGAATTAGAACCATCTAATCCAGTTTGTTGGGTTCACAACAAGTCTTTTTTTTTTTTGGTTGGGTAGACTTTAACAAATTTAACTGTTCATCTTTTAAGTTATTGTATCTTACGCTATGATCTTGTAACTTTATCTTGAATATTGTTTGCATTCGATGTTATGTGGCATGGCAACATACATAAAAAAAATAATAATAAATAAATAAATTAAAAAAATAAAAAAATAAACACCCACAGATTTCAACACTCAAAAATATAACATACCAAGCTAAGAAATGTGGTGCACATTTAACAATGTCTAATTCAAGCCATTCAACACCATCTTTTGCCTACTCACTCCCTCATAAATCATCCATACTAATATCTTGGTTTTGAGTTAAAAGTTTCCAATATGTTTTACAAAAACAAGATCAAACTTGAAGCTGCTACCTAGTGTGAATAGAAATGTTGATGACTTTGCTAACTTCACAATGAGGAACCAGGGCCCCCAATCATCGATGAGGATCAAATTGAGAGACTATTCATTTTAAGGTACCCAGATATGGAACAACCATGTCATGATCACCACTATGGAAAACGAAAAATATTAGTGAGCAAAGTTGGAATAATATATGAGAGAGCTTGAATTATAGATGGCCTATTGAACCAGAAACAACCACCAGCTTGAAAACTATGTAGCTACATGAGAAGATGTTAGTTGAGCAATCCAGGGTCGTATCATGTTCATTGGTTGTTCTGGGCTTAGGCCGGGGCTATAGAAATTGGGCCCGAGTCTAACCGGGGCTCCCACCAAAAGCCTGGCAGGCCAATTTTAAATGCCTAGCTAGTCGTGGCTGCCCTTGTTTTTCCCTGGGTATCTTCATTTTGGAAAATACTATGTATGTAGAAAAATTATATAGAAAATCTTACCAGAATGATGTGATAATAATAATTTTTATAAATGAAAGCTATCTTAATGCATGTTTTGTTATATTTTGTATAAAAATTTTATATGAATTTTCTGTTTGTATACTATTTTTTTTAACGATTCTCAACAGTAAAAAAATATTAGTTTCGAGATATGTTCTTAAAAATTTTACTATCAGATAATAACTTTAATTAATAAGGCCCGCCGAACCATTAATGAAAAAAGTCCTTGAGATTTTAATATTGACTTGATGAGAGCTGATTTATAATGGGTCGGTCGTTCATATGGGTCCATTCCACACTGGACATTGGGTCGGAAACGGCATTTTGATACGACTTTAAATTTTTTTTTTTTTTCCCAATAATGTTATGAATATTTTTATTTAAGTTGATTCAATAATTATAAAATTTTTATTTTATTAAGTTTGTTTTTAAAAAAATGAATGGTCATACTGTGCTTAATTGAGAGATTTAAGGAAAAATTTTAAAAATGAAAGGAAAAAAATATGTAAAATTAAGTGAAATGTAAGTATATTTTATTCATATTTTATCTACTTTTTTCATTTCTCTTTTCAAATCCCTCCTCTAATCCTTTCAACCAAACACAGCATAAGTGTATTTTATTTTTTTTTAAATTATTCATTTTTTTAGAAACAAAAATAATAAAATAAAAATATTATAATTATTAAATTGATCTAAAAGCCTACAAAATAAATATTTTCAATTATTAAAATGGGATAAGTCTCAACTCACGACTCCAACATAACAGTTAAGTTTAAACTCAGATGGGAGAGAAATAATCCCCTCCCGTAATACTCTTCGGTCATGTTTGATTCACAAGATTAATAGTGAAGTATTAACAATCCTATTAAATTAGTGTGGTATTTACTATCCAATTGGATTAATAATCCCACCCCTACCCCATTACTAATAATCCTACAAATTTGTAGGATTAATTATCCAATGGATTAATAATCCTAAACCAAAATATTAAAACAAACATAGAATAATTGGGCCCACGGATTAATAATCTCAATCCCATGCTCTAATCCATCCAATCAAACATGCCTTCTAGTTTGGACCATTAGGCCATTATTGTTCTACATTAATAATGTAAATTGTTTAATTTTTTATTTATTTAAAAAATTAAATTAAATTAAATTAATAATAATAAGTCATTTGTTTAATTTTTTTTATAAATAATTTATATATAAAAATTTAGAAAAATAAACAAAATTAATCATCAAAATAAATCATAAGAGTTGGACAGCCAGAAGTTCATGGTGTGTATTGCATGCATTAATACAAAAGAAAACTGTGATCATCATAATAATCACTCTGATAATCAAAACTAACAATCTCCATTAGCAACAAACAAACAAACAAACAACGATTTAAAAACACAATCACCAATTCTTTAAACATTTATCTTTCTTTTCACTAAAAGTTTTCAAATCAAAGGCCGAAACGGTTTCAAAACGCCCAAACATGGAGATTCATCAGCGCCGTAAAACACAGAATCGGCCATTTTACACAGATATATAACACACATATATATATGAATATATAGAGATAGATCGATTCAGAGAGAGAGAGAGAGAGATGAAAAGGAAAAGGAAAAGGAAAAGGAAATGGATTAGGAAATGGTTCGCTTGCCAGGGCGATCGGCGACCTTGAGGGTCTTGTCGATGAGGTTGCGGGCCTGGCGGCTTCGAATTTCGACCTTGACGCTGGCGCTCTTGTCCATCTTTACGTACGGCTTCTTCTTCTTCGACTTCTTCAGCGATCTCACCTTCGATTTTATCGATTCCACCAAGTTCTCCAACTGGTTCGCCATTACTCACTCAATTCAATTTCAAGGAATGCACAGCGTTGTGTGCGCTATCAGTTTCTTGCTCATCCACTTCAACCACAGTTATGGCGCGCCATGATTTCTTCCACGTTTTATTGATGGGATATTAAATAAAAGTCCATAGTTTCCCACTCAATTTACGGATTAGCCACTCCCTTTCAATTAATCCGTGTACTTGCTAGTTGTACGACTTGTAAATCTCCACCACCACACGATTGCTGCTCGTCATTTCCTCGTCCTTCTATTTATTATTGCCACTGTCCCAAAATAATGATTCCTTGCAAAAAAAAATTAACTTTTTTTAATAATATAATTATTACATTTTAAAAAAATTAATTTTATAAAATTATCTTTTTAATAGTATATTTTTTTAGAATATCAATGTCTTAATTATATTTTTTATATTGTTTATTAATTTTAAAAAAAAGACAAAATAAGAAATTTATATTATTTTTGTACTTAATTTTTAAAGAGAGACTAATATTTTAGGACAATAAAAAATAAAATAAATGACTAATATTTTAAGATGGAGGGAGTGTTTTTTTTTTTCGGTTTTCAATTGGTAAAGGGATAATATTAGGAAAGAAATAATAAATGCAATAAAAATTTGAACTTTGCTTGGTTTTAATTTTTAAAAATTATTTTTAAATGAGTTTTTATTTATCTTTATTGAACTTTTTTTATATTTTATCTACTATCTGTATTAGTTTTAGTCAATTTAATCTTACTAAGAAAAGCTTAGTGTAATTATTATTATGTCAAAAAATGCAAAACTAATCAATGTGTTTGGTTTAAATTTTCTGGATTAAGTTTTTTGAAAATTGAGTTTTTTGGTTTTCGTATTCTTTTGTTTTTAGTGAGTATTTTTTAAATTTTAAACATTTTTTTTTTTACTTTTTAAGATGCACCTTTGTGAGATGTATCTAAAAAGTAAAAATATTTTTAAAAATTAATAAATACATAAAAATATAAAAAAAAATGTACTGAATTCTTTTCCCTTTTTTTTGTATTTTTGGTATTTAGTGAATTTTTAAAATATTTTTTTATAATTTTTTTACTTTTTAGGTGTATTTATGTTAGGTATGTCTAAAAAGTAAAAAAAAAAAAATTGCTTAAAATATTTAAAAAAATACAGTAAAAACAAAAAAATACGAAAAATAAGAAAATAAAATTTTCTGAAAAGTGTTTTCTTAAAAATGAAAACAAGCAAGCTCATCATATTTTTTTCAAATCTCAATGGAGGTTGATGTAATTTATCCAAAAAATAAAAAGCCACCATGTTCTTTATTATTTTTCTTATAGATTTTTTCACATACATTTTAAACAAAAAAATATGAAAAATAATAAATTTAAAACCAGTTTTTGAAAATTAAACCAAACAAAAATTTCTTAGTTTTGTTTGACTAGACTAGAAAAATGAATTTATTTTTCTCACGAAAATATTTTTATGTATGGTTAGCAGCAGGAAAAAAAAAGAAGAAGATATAAATGTATTTTCATTTTTTCCTCTTATCAATTTCTAAATCCAAACACAACATTAATGTTTTCCTCTTAATTTGGATTTGATACTTAGGCCTGGTTTGGCTTATACTATATAAGTCAAAAATAAAAAAAGTTGTTTTTAAAAAGATTGTTAAAAGTTAACTTTTTAACTTTTTTTAAAAATATATATATAAAAAATATAAAAAATGATATGACTAAAAATAAGTTAAAAGTTGAGAAATAACTTTTAACCCACTTTTCAAAAAAGGTCACTTTTTTCTTTCTATTTTTTGGTTAATAAATGAGATTCAACCTTGGTGTCAACTTTGCAGTAACTCCTATATTATTTACTACATATCAATATGTCCTCACTAAGCCTTGCTTTGGCATCCTAATTTTGGGTTAAAATAACCACAAACTAACAAAATAGACTAAAAAATTGATAAGACAAAATGTTATATCTAAATCATAATCATTTTATTTTTGCTTTCACAAAAGTCAAAAAATCCATCTCAAATGATATTTTTTAGCCCAAGCTAAAATAATCAAAAAGTTAAAAAACCTACATCCCAAAACAAAGTAAGTGGGCAATCTTAATTGGTCACTAATACCAAATAAAAAATAAAAAACAAAAAACAAAATAAATCCCCCAAAAAGAAAAAAAAAAAATTTAAATTGGATCACTCCTTCCCACTTAAGAGCTGAATCCATAACACTTATCCTAAAATTTTAATGATATGTTCTTATCTAGGTAAACCAACTCAAAAAGGCAACAAATTTAAAAAAAAAAAAATTTAATTGGATCACTCCTTCCCACTTAAGAGCTGAATCCATAACACTTACAATTTGTTTGGGATAACTTAAATAAGTGTACTTTTTATCTTTTTACGAAAAGATGTGCAGAAAAATAGAAAGTTGATGTGATGAAAAAAAGATAACAAGATAAAAAGATGAATTATTTTGGTGTTGTCAAATTTGGCCTTATCCTAAAATTTTAATGATATGTTCTTATCTAGGTAAACCAACTCAAAAAGGCAACAAATTTTAAAAAAAAAATCTAAATTGGATCACTCCTTCCCACATAAGAGCTGAATCCATAACACTTATCCTAAAATTTTAATGATATGTTCTTATCTAGGTAAACCAACTCAAAAAGGCAACAAATTAATTGTTCTGTAGACATGTTATGAAGTACATAGTGCCTTTTCATTAAATTTTTATTTTAATTCTTTCACTTTCAATTACAATAATTAATTTGTTATAATTTAGGGTTGGTTTGGCATGTACTAAAAAAGTGCACTTTTTGACTTATTGATGGGTTTGGATTGGGTTTGATGTGATGTGTTAGAGAAGTGATGTGATTTAAATAAAATGATGTGACTTAAATAAGATAGTGACTTTTTAACTTATTTAGATGATGCCAAACCAAGCCTTAAATTAAGTTAAAACGTTGCCAATCCATTCATTTGATGCTAGTAAGTTTGACTAAACTTGTCATCTAAATAATGTCACATACGTGACAGTTTTCTCACCTCATTGGTGTTTTTATAATTTTATCAAAATTTTACTTGATCCTCACTTGTAATTTCCGTCAACCTCATTAACGCTAGATAAATAAAACAAGAACATTGTAACTTGAAAGGATTATTTAAAATAATCTAAATAAGCATATTTTTTTGACATTTTATGAAAAGATATGTAGAAGAATAGAGAGGTAATATAATTCAAATAAATATACTTATATTCATCATGCCAAACAACCTCTTCAAAGTTTAAGAATAAATTGTCACAATTAAAAATGAAACGATCAAAATGAAATTTTGATAAAAAAATATAAGGGTATTAAGTGAAATTAACCCATAGTTCTATATGAAAATATTTTTTCTAATATTACCTACAAGCCAATTAATGGAGGTAAATTACAAATACACTCCCTGAGATTTATTTAAAATGCAAATTGTCCCATGTAATTTGAAAAATAACAAATATCTCATTATTAGAATTTTTTATTTAACAAAATTAATTGAAAAAATAAAATTCTTAATTGTTTTCTATATAATAATAAAATTACCTGAATTATTTATTAAAATAAATTTTTAACATTATTAAAAACTATTAATTAACTTGATAAATATTAATTAAAAAAAGACTATTTGTTATGAAATTAGAAATATCAAGGGAAGAGATGTAATTTCTAAAACACAATGGATAATTCATATTTTAAATAAATCTCAGGAGTGTTTGTAATTTATCCAAATTATTATTCATTCATTTCAAATTAAAAAATCTATTAAAATAATTTACAATTTTCAAAGTGTTTTTTTTAGAACCAGAAAAACAGACTATATTAAAAAATAAAAAATAAAATAAAATTAGAGATTACAAGAACAACAAAAGACAAAATCTAATACAAACAACAAAAAGCCACTATTTTTTGCTACATCTCTATCTAATGTGTAATGGTTGATTTGAACTTGTAATCTGCTTTCAAATTAAAAGACCTATTTAAATAATTTACAATTTTCAAAGTGTTTATTTTAGAACCAGAAAAACAGACTATATTAAAAAGAAAGAGATTACAAGAACAACGAAAGAAAAAATCTACAAAAACATCTCTATCTAATGTGTAATGGTTGATTTGAACTTGTAATCTGTTTTCAAATTAGAAGACCTATTAAAATAATTTACAATTTTCAAAGGGTTATTTTCAGAACCAGAAAAAACAGACTATAAAATATATAAAAAAAAAAAATTTAAAAGGGATATTTATCAATAAATTTCATCTCACAAACAAATATTTCAATTAATCTCAAGTTTTTTCTATTGATCAGTTAAGTCCTATTAGTGAAAAGTTTCTTTCCGTGTGATCCTATTTTGATTTTGGTAGTGATTTAGTGAACAACTATACCTTTTTATTAATGTGACAAGTATGATGCAATACTCTAATGCGACAGATATTAATATGACACTCTAAAAAAAATTAAAAACTCCTTAGTATACTTTTTCTAAATGTAACAACGTGACGGATATGATGTGACACTCCAAAACTTTTACTCTAAAAATAAAAAAATAAAAAAAAATCTTTAATATATTTTTTCCTAATATGACAACGTGACAGGCATGATATGACACTTTAAAAAAAATAAAAATTATGTGGTGTACTTTTTCCTAATGTAACAACGTGGCGGGTATGACGTGATACTTCAAAAAAAATAAATAAAAACTCTTTAACGTACTTTTTCCTAATATGACAACGTGGCGCGTATGATATAACACTTCAAAAAAAATTAAAATTCTTTAATGTACTTTTTCCTAATGTGACAACATGGCGGATATGAAGTGAAACTTCAAAAAAATAAAAATTCTTTAATGTACTTTTCTCAAAAGTAACAACGTGCGAATATTATGTGACTCTCTAAAAAAAATTAAAAATTCCTTAGTATACTTTTTTCAAACGTGACGTGTGACACTTCAACGTAGCAGGTATAATGTGACACTTTAAAAAAATTAAAAACTCTTTAATATACTTTTTTCAAATGTGACACTCTAATGTAGCGAGCAAATAAGTCATTACACATCCAAAAAGATTAAATAGATCATAAAAAAAATATAGAATTATATGGATTATAAGTTCAAAATATGAGACTTATTGATCAATTTTCTTTAAAAAAAAATTACAAAAACAAGGAAAGAAAAAATCAAATACAAACTACAAAAAGTCACTATTTTTTGCTACATCTCCATCTAATATCTAATGTGTAATGGTTGATTTGAACTATGATTCCCAACCTATTTTTTTTTTATTTTCTGTCTAAATGTTTGACTTTAGACTTTCGAGTTCCATAAAGAAAAGGAAGGCCAATGACTTGAAAACTAGCCCAAGATTTGTCCAATGCCCATTAATGTTCTTCTGTTATTTGAAGTGACATGAAACAACTTGGTTACATGCCAAATCATTCGTTACCATCCTTTTGTGTAACTAATTAATGTAACAACCAAACAATTATTCAGGCCTAGTTAAAAAATAAATAAATCAACAATCAACAAATTTAATTTCATTAGTAAAAAGTCACATCATGTATATGAATCAATAAATTTTTTTTCCTTCTAACTACCTATTCAATCCAAAAAAAAAAAAGGATAGAGATGCCTTATATTTTTTCACCTCATAAAAAAGTCAAGTTTTCAAATGGACATTCAATCACTTATTTTGGTAACACGGTTAGAAATTAATTTTTTGACTTTTTTAGGTTACATCACTTAAATTTTTTTACAATTTTTTTTAAAAAAATCAAAAAAAAAAAAAAAAATCAAAAACTACTTCCTTAAATAAGCCAATGTCCTATGGTATTATCTCGGCTAACATCTATACTATCTATTATTGTATAAAGAGTGTTTTAGTCCATCAATATAACTCTGCTCCATTAATAGACGCAACCAACCAATATACATCAATCCATAGTGAGAAAGGGATATCAGGCACATGCAACACATTCCATCTTTGCTCCATTTTTTCAGATAAAAAATAAGAAAAATGATTCGGATCCCCTTTTCCTCCCACCCCTTTTGACCCTCTCTTTTTCTGATTGGCCAATTTTTTTTTTTCTTTTTTCCTTCTCCTCCAATCACCACCCATCACGTGTGTGTAGGGGGGTGGTGATTGGAGGGAGTCCAAAATCACATCTCAAAAAACAATAATCACATGTAACATATGTATATATAAATTATGTACCACATTAGTCAAGACTTGGGAATTAAAGTCAAAAAAATATTTCAATCACAAAAATTAACAAACAAACTAGAATATCATCAAATTAGGATTACAATCGAATTTAGGAAGACCTGAGAGATCCATGACTATGACGTTGACTCTGATTTTTTTTATTTTTTTATTTTTTTAAATTTATTTTATTTTTTAAGTGAGCTGTCTAGAAGAGGGAAAGTCCTTCCCTAGTTAAGCTTAGTTCCACTCTAATAATCCTTACAGTCTATTGCCTCTTCTTACAAATGTGTGTGGATCAGAGAGAGAGAGAGAGAGAGAGAGAGTCATGTCTGAAAGCAATTCCAGCACGCATAAACATATTTTCGATGATTTGAATGACCAATACATGTGTTTTGATCTTGGATTTGTGGAGTGAATCGTGAATACTATAGTCATTAATGTATACAAGGTTATTGTAAATCAATCATGCAAGGTTTCCAAATTTGGCCAAATTATACAAAAAGAGAATCCACTACTGAACAGTTCTGATAAAAAATTGTGAGTTCATTGGTCAAGAGAAGAGAAAGGTGACCTTAATGCTTTGATGATCCTGAAAACACCATATCAGCTTTTAGTCAACAACAAAAGATGAATATATAAATAAATAAAAGATGTGATAGAATCCATTCAAAGAATGAACAAAACAAAAAAACTAGAAGAGACTAACTCCGAAATTTTACCAGAAAGAAAGCCAAACTCTGCCTCAGATAGAGGGACCCAAGAAAAAACCTCACCCAACCTACATCAGAGGATAATACATTAGAATTTACCAGATAAAAAATCGCAAATCTTGTCTTTGTTGAATATTAAGAAATAAGATAGCAATAATTGAGACCTGACTCATATTTAGACTGCAATTGCGAACTGAAATTTTAGAATGTTTAAGGGTAGAAGTGGCCAATAAAAATTAGTGAAAAGAGGGAAAGGTTTTAGTATTACATGGGCTAAACCTATTCAAATCATTAGTTTTCAATGCCAGCCAAGTATAAACAGATCAAATGTATGTTTTTTGGCATTTTTCACAATGTCTCGCTCGCGCAAGTTTTAGTTCATTCAAGTTCTAAACTATAATTTTTCAAATTCTAGTTTGGTGCAACAATCATTTTTAACGAACTTCCCAAATCTCTCTTTATTAAAGCTGCAACAGGATTGACAAATCTTAGAACCATAATCAAATGCTAATGTTTAAGCAACCCCATGAAGGTTTTTTACACCAAACAGAAAAACCAAAAGAAAGCTAGCCTATGCTTTACAAAAATAAAGATTACAACAGTTTTCAAATGAGAACAGTGGAATGGAATACGGAAGACGTACACATTTTGAGACTGGGGGAGGTGGGGACAAGTTTAGCAATTGGGTTCATGGTACTTTAGCCGGGGAGACTTTGGGTTTGATTTTCCAACCCCTTTCAACTTCAGTTGTTGCAACTAATTGATGTCATGCCTTGAACCAAACCCTGGCCAATTCTAGTGGAGACTGATGTTTGACTGTATTGAACACAACTAAACCAATGTCATTTAGACAGTGAATTCATTTATTGTACACGGAAAATATTTTTATGAGAATCAATGTTGCAAAAGCTCAGTTCCGGTTCCAGGTGTCAAATACATCCAAACCTAAATATAAGGACACTGTTAGACTTATTTATTTTAATGATTTATTTAATTATGTTTTAATTTATTTGGAAGAGAAAAATAGAATCAAAATTTATTTTGATGATATATTTGAAAGAGAAAAATATAATCAACATTTATTTTTTCAAAAATAGAATCAACATTTATTTTGATGATATATTTGAAAGAGAAAAATATAATCAAAATTTATTTTGATGATTTATTTTAAAGAGAAAAATAGAATTAACATTTATTTTGATGATTTTATGTTTTAATAAAATCAAAATTTATTTTGTCTTATTATTTCTCACTTAAACCTTTATCCTAAATGTTGTTAGAATGTATTTAATATTTGATTAAATCAGGAGTTCAAACAGCCCAAAATAAAGATTCAAACAGCCTAGTACTGCAACAGTTCAAAAGGCTCAAAAGATTCAAGTAAAAGATATTCAAATTAGTAATGATGGAAGTACAACGGCTATAAACGGCTATAATGGTTCAAAAGACCAAGGTTCAAAAGGTTCAAGTGGAAGATATTCAAATTTGTAATGATGGAGTGAAAGATATTCAAATTGGTCATGATGGAAGTACAACGGCTATAAACAGCTATAAATTCAAATTGGTAATGATGGAAGTACAATGACTATAAACGACTATAAACGGCTATAAATTCAAATGAATACAACGACTATAAACGGCTATAATTTTCATTATATATACCAAAGCCTCTAATGTAAACAAGTTACAAAAAACATGAAAATATTCTTTGATTTATAATCACTCACATCTATTTTCAGAAATTATACACTGAGCCTTATAGTATTAAACTCATCTTTCCTGCATGAGATTTACAGAAAAATCAAAGTTTCATTTTATATATCTATCTTTGAAAGATATTTATTGTAAGCTTTCTTTGAAAGCAAAAATACCATTTTATCTTGTAAAAGTGTTGCAAACACTGTGTTCTTGAAATCTTGAGAGTGATTGTGAATCACCTAAGATTTGCAAGGGTTTGGGCTTGTGAAGTCTATGTAAAATCTGTGGAGGATTGCTCCATTTGTAAAGAAGTTGCTAGCACCCCTGTGAAGTTAGAAGATAGTGGAAAATCTCAAGTGAAGCTTGAGGAGTGGATGTAGGCTTGGTTGAAACCGAACTACTATAAATTTGTTTGTCTCCTCTTCCCTAATCTCTCTACTTTTCTACTACTACTATAGCTATCTAATATTCATGTGTTAATCATTTAATTTACCATGTATGTTAGTTATACTTCATTGTTATTTTGCTTGATCATTTACTGCTAAGTTCATCATTGTGCTTGTTAATAATTTGTTGTACTAGTAGTTAATTTTATTAGAATATTATTAATTTTAATTTGTAGAAACCTAATTCACCCCCCTCTCTTAGGTTACTTTTTGGGTAACAATTGGTATCAGAGTCTGGGACTCTTGTTTAAATTTAACAATCTTGAGTTTTTGATCCATAGCAACCATGTATTCTACTTACGCTGCTGTAGGACAAGCTAGCAATAGGTTACCTCTCTTTGATGGTAGTAATTACATTCATTGGAAAGAAAAAATGACTTTGTATCTTCAAGCTACCAATTATGATTTGTGGCTCATTATCACTAAATGTCCTAAAATTCTTACCAAGGTAGTAGACCATATCAGTGTGCCTAAACTTAAGAATGAATTTGATGAGCGTGATTATAAACTCCTTCAAGCTAATGTTAAAGCCAAGCTTATTCTTGTGTGTGGACTAGATGCAAATGAGTACAATAAAATTTCTAGGTGTATTACTGCTAAAAAGATTTGGGATAAACTTAAAATCACCTATGAAGGAACTAGCCAAATAAAAGAGTCTCGGATTGACATGCTTATTCATGATTATGAACTCTTTACTATGGAATCATTTGAATCTATTTCTGAGATGCTGTATAAATTTACCAATATTATTAATGCTCTAAAATCTCTTGGTAAATCTTATACTAATGATAAGCTTGTAAGAAAAATACTCAGGTCTTTGTCAAATGAATGGAAAGCTAAAGTTACAGCTATCCAAGAAGCAAAAGACCTGACAAAATTAGGCATTGAAAAACTCCTAGATTCACTCATGGCTCATGAACTTTCAATGATAGATGACAACAAAAAGGAAACCATTTGGGGAGAAAATGATGAAATAGCCAACCTGTGTCTCATGGCTCTTGGAGAAGAAGAATCCACTCAAGATGAGGTAATTTCTAATTATGTAGAACGTGAAAGTGTTTTCAATGAATTACATGATATATTTAGAAATGTTTGTGTTGAGAATTCTAAATTAAAAAAATTAGTTACTTTTCTTTCAAATGATGTGGATGTTTTAAAAATGAAAAATGTTATTTTTAAAAATAACTTTACGTCTATTGCCAATGAGAAAAACATTTTGAAAAGCAATGTTGAGGATTTAAACAAAACTCTTGAAAATTTTGTAAAAGGAAAAGAAAACCTCAACAAGCTTCTTGGAAATAAAAAATATATTTTTAACAAAGTAGACATTGATTTTGATTCTCCTAAACCTTTTATGAGATTAAATGTTCTTGAGACTAATCCCTATGGACCCAAGAAAGTATGGGTACCAAGAAAGAAATCAAGATATTTTGTAGGTGGAATCTCAAAGAACACCAAGGACTTCGAGAGGAAATGCACAACAAGAGTGTTCAATCTAAAAAGCAAAATCAGCCCCTACAAGAAGAAGAAGAATGATGAAACGAAAATCACCAAAATGAACAATAGAGGTAATGCATGGGTGAAGATTCCAAAGAGGTAAATTAAGGTATAACTCCTAACACACCTTTAAGCTTAAAATTCTATATTCTTTAAGGTGTGATTTATGTACAATAGATTGTGTCTGATCATTACTTCCATGTAACCTAATTGTACTAAGTTTGCTAAGTCATGTTATGCTAGTTTCTTTCAAATATTCATTGAACTCAAAAATGAGAATTATATTATTTTGATGAATGCCTATTAGAATATGAATGATTCATGTATTCATTAATATTTTATATCATGTCATCCATTACTATGAAAAAGAGATAAGAAGTAATAAAAAAAATTTGTGAGCATACTTTTCATATCTTATATGTGACTTCATACTAATATATTAATTCCTTTTTGAGTTATATCTTTGTAGAATCAATTTTGATGTCATAGCATGTTTTTGAAATGTACATTATCTATATTTTGAATTCTACATTTGTGATCTCAAGAATATGCTCAATATGAAAATTTCATACTTATATACTTTACATTGGAATATTTGAATGAGTTATGAAATTCGTTGATTATGATCCATCAACAATGTCTAAATGAAAAGAAGTATCACACGTTTGTAGAGACATTGCATCTATCCTATTGAATATGTTTTGAATATAGATTATATTGACATATATCTCATGAAATGCTTTTGAGTAATAAATTGTTGAATTAATTGTTTATACCATTTATGTTGTGTTCCACATTGAGTAAAATTTTTTATCACACTTGAGCATGTGGATTAAATTGATAAAAATGCCTCTTGATGATTTTATGTGTCGCATCAATTCTTAATAGAATAAAGAGTATAAAACAATATTTTCTCATGCACATTATGCTATGTGCTACAATTTAAAATTTTTAAAGAATAGCATCTCAAGCTCTTGATTGATCATGATTCATACTGAAATATTTCCCATCTTTTGAGTTTGCTTACCATGCTTGCTTCATGAGTTTAAATGCGATTGTGCCATACAATTACCATATCTCTACAAGATCACAATAGAAAACGGAAGCACCAATTTATAGAGAGAAATCATTTTTGCTAACATACTTGTTAAACCCTTTTGAGACGAACTTTTCGTGAAAGAAAATTGAAGATTGAAAAGCTTTCATCTCTTAAACCTAAGGTATGCCTCATATACTCTCTTAAGCTTGAAGTAAAAATTTTATCTTATATCCCTTGAGCTAATGCTGTTATTACTTTGATATGAAAAATATTGATTATGCTTCATATGATTTGCAATGTATACTCTTTGAAAATCATGTCTTTACTTAAATGTGTGCTATATATTGAAATTCATGATTTTTCTTGGCGTATGGATTGCTATACCTTGAACATGCTTCATTTTTTGGATTTACATTAGTTCCATGAAATTATATTGCGTTTAACCTATTATGAGCAATATTTGGTGTCCTTGGTAAATTGCATGTTGGTATCATTTTGACATCCTTATTCGTAACATTTGGCATCCTATTTGATATTATTAAGGAGAACATTTCAATTATGAGCTTTCATTATTCATATCTCCTATTGATTTTGCCAAATGAAACAAGGGGAAGAATTTAAACTTGATTAGTTTTAAACTGTGTAATTAACTTTGCATACATTGATTTTTTTTTTAAACCCTCATGGTGTTTTATTTGCATTACCATTCTAGCAACACCAACGTCCCATTAAGTTTAATTTCTGCTAGTATTATTTTATTTTATTTTACTTTATTTTTATTTTTTTATTTTGCTATTAGGCTTCATTTCTTTTATTTTTATTTTTTTCATTATTATTTTTTATTTAGGCTTAATTTTCTTTTTTTTTTTTGCTTTTTAATTTCATTTTTCTATACTTAAACATAAAAACAAAAACAAATCAAAATACAACTATTTACATATAAAAAAAAAAACACCCTTCATTTTTTTTTACGGCCATACGCCGATCAAACTAAACATATTTCAAAAAACAAAAAAAACAAATCCCTTCATTTTTTTCCGGCCATACGCCGATCTCACTTACTCGCATCTTCTACCGTTTTCTTCTTCTTTTTATCACCTTGGGCGACCCTTGACGCCCCTGCCCCCATGCTTTCGTCGAGAGCGACAACTCCCCGCTGACTATCAAAAGCCAAGAACGACGTTACTCTAAATCGGGCCATTGAGGTGGTCTTCCGTTTAAGCTCTTTATTTTCGGCTTTCAGTGCGCCTATTTCTGCTCGCGCGTCCTTGTACATGCGTTGAAGCAGCAAGAGTTGGGCGTTGACCTAATGGAGCTCACTCGTCCTGTTTTGCAATCGGTGAGCTAATTTTGTGACTGCCGTCACCGTCTCCATACAGGACCTCAGTGTGAAATGATTGGCTTCTATATCAGATTGAGCTGCCATGATTTGCTCAATCAACATCATAGAAAGGTTAGACAGAGGAATGACAGGAAGAATAGAAGTAGAGGCACTCAGTCTAGCAGAGCTTATGAGATCATTTAGGTCTGGAAATAGAGTGAGGGGACAGAATAAGGAAGCTATGGTTTAGAGGTGAGAGTCAGAAGCGAAATGAGTTGCAGAGAAATAAAAGAAAACAAATTGAGGTTTGGCCTCCTTCGTTCAATTTTTTTTGTCTCTCGATGAGGAAGAAGAAACAGCCGAGAGTGGTGAAGAAGAGATCGAAAAGAATGGTGAAGAAGAAAATGACAGAGTGTGTGATTTAGAAGAAGGCTGAAGAGAAGAAGACAATGAAGGCGAGATAGCCGAGGCGAGCGGCAATCGAGGAGCGCTGCTTTTGTCGGCCAATGAAGCAAAAGCTAAGCCACGTGGCAATCGTGTTTTGCGAAAAATAAGAGGCGCAAATCGTATATTTATGTATGTATATATATATATTGAATTGTATAGATGCCATTTATCACTATCATTTTCCTCCTCCTCCTCCTCCTCCAGATTCTAACCCATGATTTCCTTTTGATAATGTCACGGGGAGAAATTATATGATGTTATGTATTATAGTATTATTTTCAAATTATGGTATTATTTGAAACCTAATATGATGATTATGTATTTATAGTTTGATATCTTAGTCTCATATCATGTTTCTAATTAAAGCTTATTTATTACACATGTGCTAACCTATGTATTTAAAAATAAATTCAAAGAACATGACTTGAGGGAGAACTTTTCTTACTCCCAAATCGAATTAAAACATCATTGTGTGTCATCACCAAAAAATAGGAGATTGTTAGACTTATTTATTTTGATGATTTATTTAATTATATTTTAATTTATTTGGAAGAGAAAAATAGAATCAAAATTTATTTTGATGATATATTTGAAAGAGAAAAATATAATCAAAATTTATTTTGATGATTTATTTAAAAGAGAAAAATAGAATCAACATTTATTTTGCTGATTTTATGTTTTAATAAAATCAAAATTTATTTTGTCCTATTATTTCTCACTTAAACCTTTATCCTAAATGTTGTTAGAATGTATTTAATATTTGATTAAATCAGGAGTTCAAACAGCCCAAAACAAAAGTTCAAACAGCCTAACACAGCAGCAGACCAAAAGGTTCAAGTGGAAGATATTCAAATTAGTAATGATGGAAATACAACGGCTATAAAGGTTCAAAAGACGAAAAAGTTCAAAAGATTCAAAAGGTTCAAGTGGAAGATATTTAAATTTGTAACGATGGAGTGGAAGTTATTCAAATTAGTAATAATGGCTATAAACGATTATAAATGGCTATAAATTCAAATGAATACAACGGCTATAAAAGATTATAATTTTCATTATATATACCAAAGCCTCTAATGTAAACAAATTACAAAAAATCTGAAAATATTCTTTGATCTATAATCACTCACATCTATTCTCAGAAATTATACACTGAGCCTTATAGTATTAAACTCACCTTTCTTGTGTGAGATTTACAGAAAAATCAAAATTTCATTTTATATATCTATCTTTGAGAAATATTTATTGTAAGCTTTATTTGAAAGCAAAAATACTATTTCATCTTGTAAAAGTGTTGCAAACACTGTGTTCTTAAAATCTTGAGAGTGATTATGAATCACCTAAGATTTGCAAGGGTTTGGGCTTGTGAAGTGTAAAATCTGTGGAAGATTGCTTCATTTGTAAAGAGTTTGCTAGCACTCCTGTGAAGCTAGAAAATAATGAAAAATCTTAAGTGAAGGTTGAGGAGTGGATGTAGGCTTGGTTGAAACCGAACTACTATAAATTTGTTTGTCTCCTCTTCCCTAATCTCTTTACTTTCCTACTACTGCTATAACTATCTAATATTCATGTATTAATCATTTGATTTATCCTGTATGTTAATTATACTTCATTGTTATTTTGCTTGATCATTTATTGCTAAGTTCATCATTGTGCTTGTTAATAATTTGTTGTACTAGTAGTTAATTTTATTGAGATATTATTAATTTTAATTTATAGAAACATAATTCACCCTCTTAAGTTGCTTTTTGGATAACAGACAACACAAGATGCGTGACTAGATTTTCAACACTGCCAGTGCCTAGATAAGGGATGGGAATATTCAAAGATGCATGGTCAAAGCTCACCTGTGAGTACAATTAAGAATCCAATGGCTGCAAAGAGTCAGACCACAACATTACAGTTGCCAAAAGTGCCATTGTTGCTGTTTCAACTCGTAGGCGATGTGGCCCCAGACCAACAGCAGTTGCACCTGCTTCTATGATCAAATCCATCTCTTTCTCAGTGAAGTCTGAAAAAAATAATTACTGACATTAACAGACAAACTCATATTTTCAAAGGAGCAAATACAACACATCAAATTTTAGAAATTTAAAAGCTAGCATTAAAACTCTATATTAGACTGACTCAGAATATGGTTCATACAATCTAGAAGAAGTTTTGTTAGGTTATTGTTTAAATTAAAATTTCAAAGATCAAAATCATAACCGCTATGTTATTTGATCTCAAGTACAACATAAACCTGGCTGGATAAAGGACACAGCACATTTATATAAACATATGCATATATATTGTATACATCACTTGAATAAATTAAACAAATGATTTTATCACAATATTTACATGACAAAACTACCTTTCCTCAAGAATCACTTCTTGTGTTTGAATTTGCAAAGAAAAATTAGACTTATGTTCTATGGACATGGACTTGGAACTAAATTCAATCCCATTTAGTGTCATTATTTCCCTTTTTTCACATTATGTAAACCCAATTCTTATCCTCTATGAAGAAGTCAAATTATTTGGAACTATATTTTTCTAACAATTATGCTACAATGCTACGCTATAAATGCCACATGTCAATATCCAAGATCTGTTAGATACATTCCCCAAAGTATAAAGGTAGTATTGGCCTTTTCGAAATAGTAAGAAAAAGTATTTTCAAATTATGAATACATTTTTAAATGCCAGATACATTTTTATATGGTTACATAAATGACTCCTTTTTAGAAGTATCTGTTTGTTTTAAGTTTGTGACAATAGAACCACTTTTTCCAACATTATTTTTCTCAAATAAATTCAGCAGGGAACTGTTTCTATCATTTTTCTCCTGTGTCAAGAGAGAACAAGAATCACCATAGCTGTTTGATATTATCACATTTTGCATTGTGCAATATTTTTGGAAATTATATCTAAGATAATGAAGGAAGCTTTAGAAATTGGATATTTGTATGATTGTAAATCTAATGTTCTGAGAGTGAAGCACTCGTTATTTGCTACTCCTGTTTTTGTTGTTGTGTTGTGATCCATATAATTCTCATCAACTCATTAATATCTTTCATTTAATGTAAAACTGTTTATGAGTTTTCTTCTTAATTCAACTACACAACTCAGTTAAAGCCTATAACAATCGTATCATAATTCACAACTAAATTGTCGACTAGTCACCACTTATCACAAAGTCACCTTCACACCAATCAAAAAAACATCAAATAAACCATGGTTGTGTTCAAAACAGCTATCCCATTTGAGCATAAGTATGTGGCAAAGAAACTGGAGAGAGAGAGAGAGAGAGAGAGAGAGAGAGACTAACTAATGTATCACATGTACTAACCCCCTTCTGGTCCAATTATTATGGACCCACTTGATTCCTTTCTAGAGGAAGTCAGTGCACTAATGACAGGAGCAGCCTCTGCTACAGCCACAAAACATAGCTTTGACTGGGCAACCTAGAGACACAAAAGAAGGCATAAGTCTCACAAATTCACAAAAGTAAGGCAAGTCGCAAGTGTATATACACCAGGCATGATGAACTATAACTTTACATAACCCATAAAACAAAATATATAAAAATATACTTGTCAGAACTTCTGTACATACAAGGAGGAAGAAGTATCTCACAATAGGTAAAAGGCCACCAATTTTTGTAGGAGGATTCAAAGTCATTTCATGCAGTCGTTGACCTGAAAAGCGATATTAATACCCAAAGAACCAAAAATAATGAATAATTCCAGCAAAATACTCATCCATCCATCAAAGCCACATACAAACTGATTGAGCTCACCAAATCCAAAAGCAAAGTCAACATCAAGAGCAAAGGTCAAGGTCATGTTTCACATCAATCTAAACCCTTCAAGTGGGATTAAAACAAAAACTGAAGCAATATCTTACATTGTTTAGCTGCAGCTAGATTGACACGTTGCAGTCTGCCCACCCGATTTTCTGAGATTGAAGGAGAACGTTCAGTTAGCAGAGGTGTTACACTACAAGCCCCAGCTCCTACCACAAAGAGAAGAGAGGCTAAGGAATAAAGTTTGCAACTAGAATAAAAAACAAAGAAAGATAACACCAACCAAACAAAAATTATATCTCAGACATACTGTGCATTTTTCAACAAGCCAGTCAGCTCGACCACCTTTTAAAGTCCCTAAATAGAAAAGGCTTAAATGTTAAGGTTAATTCCCATTCTTGAGAAGAACACAAACACTCTTATGCATTAATTTGACTGATTAGAACAAAAGCTCACCAAAAGCTGCAAACACATGCCACTGTGTGGTCTGAGGCAAAACTATTTTTGGATCTTCCAGTGCCATAAAATCCAGTCCAGTGCGGTCAATCCTCTCTATGCACCCTTCAATAAGACCTCCTTTCCCATTGAAGAGCTCTACCCTTGCATGTCAAGGGAGAAAAATCATAAATGTATTATCACCAACCAAGCTAGATATTGTTTGTACAGACAGAGCAAACAAATTCTGCAAATGAGGTTCCATTTAAACTTTAACTATCCAATTCAAGACCAAGATTTAATGAATATCTTCATAGAGAAAATGAATTGTTCTTAAAGCTTCCTTAAATTGCCATATCCTCTATAAATGAAAGAGTTGAAGACAAATATACTCGATGCAATTCAACAAAACCTTGTCCCGTTTCTCTGGGGTTGGCAACATTAATATTGTTTTCCCATTCCAATCCAAGCCATAATTTTAATTGAACATGTTATCATGTCTTTCCTTACTATCCCAACCCATGTTAACATTGTTCTTCCTTTTCGCCTACATCACTCAAAATGTGGCAACATCACTCTTCCCTATTGGTGCAAAACAAACCTCTATAAATTCATTTATTTTAAGTTTAGAAATCCATCCTATGTTACGCCTAGTCTTATCTTTCACATAAAAGGCTGAAAGCCCAAAAAGAAATAAGGCCATGTAGGTGGACAAAAAAATAACTTAGTCGCATCAGATCACCAAACCCAAGAAGTTGGAAGTAAGGCTTGTTTAGCTGAATGAAATCCATTATCTATTTTAAAATCCAATATCTATTTTAAGTAAAAGACTTGAGCGTCAACACTTGTGTTTCAATATAGTCCAACCCCATTATGCAGTTACATATGTTTAGTGATTTAGCAATCAATAACTATACTTCAATAGCTTGTATTGATTCCTCCGTCCATAAACAGGTTTTGATGTTAAAAACTTCATGCAATATTCCATACAAGCATACAATGCCAGGTGAATACAAAGTACACTAAACTCAGAACTTCTGTAAATAAATTAAAAAGTACCTATCTCTTGCGCTCAACCTTAGAACTTTAGTCATATGCCAAAACTCATCACCTTGTATCACGAACACCACGACCCTGCTTTGTTAAAGTAAAAAGTAAGCTTATAGTTAACAATCGAACAACTCCTAATTTTTTCTCTACTCTCATAAACATAAAACCATGGGTTCAATTCTTTCAGTACCCTGCCACAAAGTCTGTCACTAACTTGTACATATATTAGCCAACTATGAAATCTAGTATCAAATTGACAATGCCAATGGACATATAAATATATCCACAAATGTGATTTGAGGGGAATAAACCCACAATTTTAAAAAAATCAATACTATATAATTACGTAAAAGTTAAGCATTAGAGTAGGAAACAAGAACAGACAATGCTTCAATGGGGATCAACGTAAGCTAACAAAACTACTTGGAATAGTTTTTTAGATCAACATTTCACTTTCCAGACTAAAATTTTTCCTCTTTTCCCATTTCATAGAATACCAGAACGTGTTAAACCTCGAAGCGAAAGCCTATTGAAGAACAAAAGTACAAGATTTACAAAATATATGCGTCTCTCTGTGTGTGTGTGCGTGTGTCTATATATATATATAGAGAGAGAGAGAGGGGGGAGTGCCTTGGAGGGAGGGAGGACTTCGGAGAAGAAGCGAGGAAGACCGCCGCGAGACTGGTTGGAGTAATCCAAGGATGAAGAAGAAGATGATGAGAATAAACGGAGACTAGATGCTTTCAGCCATGGACGGTTCAAAACAAGGTCCGTAAAACGATGCCCCATTACTAGGGTTTTCATTGGGGCTTCACCGGCGGCACAACAACCAGAGCCTTCCCGGAAGAAGGGAGAGTTCCCAAATTTATATCTTAAATTATAATGATCATTGTTGAGTCAATCCCACATCAATCAGAGAGAACTTTCACTTACACTTTATGGATCAGCCTCCTCTCCAGCCATTTCCAATCCGGCTATGTCCAGCAATAAGAAGACGATTGGAACACGTGGTGGGAAAGACAATCTAAGGCTTGGATGAGTCCACATCATGTACTAAGAGAACAAATAAATGGAACGGTATCGTTTTGAAAAAAGACGATAAAAAATTCAAATTAATATTTTAATTTTTTAAATATTTTAATATTTTAATATGTTACGATTTTTTTAATTTTTTTAATATTTTTAAATATTTTAATTTCAAAATATTACGATTTCAATTTTTTTAATTTCAAAATATTTTATAAAAATAAATTCAAACTCTATTTTATAAAAATATTTTTAAATATTTTAATTTTTTTGTTATGTATTTAATTACAATTTGAGTGTAGAGTTATAAAAGTAATATGGAGTTTCGAGTTATTTGTTTGGTTATGAGTTTTAAAAATAATTTTTTAATTGAATTTAGTTTTATGTGTTTGGTTACGATTTGAGTGTAGAGTTGTTTTTAAATTTAAAATATTAACATTTAAAAATATTTAAATTAAATTATTTAAATATGAGTTGTTTTTAAATTTAACATATTAACAGTTGAAAAAAAAAGTTCAAACAGTTAAAAAAAAAAATTTTTGCCTAACCGGTCGACCAGCCGGTCGTCTCGGAAAAAGTTTAGAAAGTTCGACAAAAAAGTTTAAACAATTCAAAAAAAAATCCCTAAAAACACGAAAAATAAGAAAATAAAATTTTCGTATTTTTATTTTTAGTGAATATTTTTAAAATTTTAAACATTTTTTTACTTTTTTAGATGCATCTTACTTAGATGCATCTAAAAAATAAAAAATTTGTGAAAAAATATTTTAAAAAATTAATAAATACATAGAAATTAAAAAATGTACTGAATTCTTGTATTTTTTTTATATTTTTGATATTTAGTGAATTTTTTTATTTTTTTATTTGGTATCTTCTTAGTACATGATGTGGACTCATTCAGGCCTTAGATTGTCTTGCCCACCACGTGTCCCAATCGCCTTCTTATTGCTGGACGGAGCCGGATTGGAAATGGCTGGAGAGGAGGCTGATCCACACTTTATAAGGGGCATTTCTTAAAAAAGCTAAAATAATAAATTAATTTTCAAATTAAGCTTAATTTTTAAAAAAATTTCTTCGCGGTTCATAATCGCGATTTTAACACATTTTGCTTCTTTCGCGTGAAAGTTGGCAAATTTTAAATTCGTGGTTACGAAAAATGATTTTGATTAAAAAATCGCGGTTACAAAACGTAATTTTAATTATTATTTTTTTTTTTTTGAACTCACTGTTACAAACCACGATTTCATTCAAAAAAAATTTTGTTCTGAACTCACTATTTATAACCACACTTTTAGAAAAAAAAAAAAATTTGTGAACTCGTGGTTTGTAACCACGAGTTTAGAACTACTACTCAACACATCACTCACACTCAATATATATATATTTTTTAATATATATTTATAATTTAATATATGTATATAAATTTTATTTCATAAAATTGAAACTAATATAAAATAATTATATTTTTATTTTAATTCTTAATTTTTTTTAATTTTACTGTTGAGGGATAAAATTGATTTTTTTTTTATTTTTGGGTTTAAGGTTTAATTCTTAAAATTTATTTATTTTTATTTTAGGGTTTAGGATTTATAAAAAAAATAAATTTTAAGAATTAAATTTTAAATTCTAAACCCTAAATTCTAATTGAAAAAAAAATTCAACCTTAAAAAAGTATAATTAATTAAAAAATTTTAAAAAAATTAATTAAAAAAATTAAAAAAATAATAATTAAAAAATTTATAACAGTGAGATCACACATATAATTTATGACAGTGGAATCACACATATAAATTTTTTTAAAATTTTTTTAATTATTTTTCAACAAGTATAATTATTTTTTTAATTAATTTTTTTCAATTATAATATGTGTGATCTCACTGTCATAAATAATAAGTATAAATATAAATATTTTAGATTTGAACAAACATATTTTTAGTTTATGTTTTAAAATTTTTTTAAACATTTTGTTCAAACCAAACACGTTTGTAATTTATGTTTTTTTAAAAATAAACAGAAACCAATTTATAAAATTTTTGTAAACATAAACAAAAAACGTAAATGTTACCAACGCTACCTTAGTGTATAGGGATAAAATTTATTTATTTTTTATTTTAAGGTTTATGGTTTAATTCTTAAAATTTATTTATTTTTATTTTAGAGTTTAGAATTTAGGGTTTAGAATTTAGAATTTAATTCTTAAAATTTATTTATTTTATAAATCCTAAACCCTAAAATAAAAATAAATAAATTTTAAGAATTAAACCTTAAACCCAAAAATCAAAAAAAAAAAAAATTATCCCTGAACAGTAAAATTAAAAAAAAATTAAGAATTAAAATAAAATAATAATTATTTTATATTAGTTTCAATTTTATGAAATAAAATTTATATATATATATTGAGTGTGAGTAATGTGTTGAGTAGCAGTTCTAAACTCGTGGTTACAAACCACGAGTTCACAATTTTTTTTTTTTTTTCTAAAAGCGTGGTTACAAACAACGAGTTCAGAATAAAATTTTTTTTGGATGAAATCGTAGTTTGTAACAGCGAGTTCAAAAGAAAAAAAAAATTTAATTAAAATCGCGTTTTGTAACCACGATTTCTTAATTAAAATCACTTTTTGTAACCACAAATTTAAGATTTGCCAACTTTCACGCGAAACAGGCGGAATATGTTGAAATTGCGATTGTAAACCGCGAGTTAGCTTATTTTGAAAATTCTTTGAAAACTAGGCTTAGTTTAGGAATTGATTTACTATTTTAGCTTATTTAGGGAAATGCCCCCTTTATAAGTATACTGGCCTTTTCACTTGTCAATATATTGATGCATCCACTTTGGCCGAGCTTCACAATTTTGTTCCGCCTTGAAGGAAAAGGCGTATTATTGAGGTGAGTACTGGAATGACTCAGTCACCGAGCAATGTACTGTCCGCTTTAGGATTTTAGGATTGAGGGAGCTGGTTCCCCTCTCACAGTTTTAAAAGGCCTATTGACAAGTGAAAAGGGTCAGTGCGCTTATAAGATGGAAGTGAGGGTCCCTCTTTAATCAATGAGGAATTGACCCAACATAACCCTTAGGGGACTAGGCCGCAACAGCGGGAGAGTTTGCCGGACAGCCCTCCTTCTACCGCCAAATTTCATGACACTTGTCCTCTCGCCCCGTCAATATATTGTTTGCTTTGACCAGAGCCTTACGATTTTGTTCCTTCTCAAGGGAAAATGCCTATTATTGGGGTGAGTGATGGAATAGCTCAACCGCTAAGCAATATACTGACTGCTTTGGAGTTAAGGGAGCTAGTCCCCCTCTCACGATTTTAAAAGGCCTATTGACAGATAGAGGAGGCCAGTGCGCTTATAAGATGGAAGTGAGAGTCCCTTCTTGGTCGATGTGGGATTGATCCAACAACTATAATAGATATCTACCAACACTTATAATATTATATGAAAATATTATCTGTATATATCTTTTAAAACCAAAAAATTTTCACTGTACTAGAAAGTGACTGAGACAGAGTGCGAATATGTAATTTCTCTCCCTCTCTCTCTCTTTCATGGAGAGTATAGAAAGCTATAAGATTTCGTGTGGTGACATTCTAAACAAATCGCAAAGATTGGAGGGATTGAATGGCTTCTCCTTAAACCTTCACTCGATACCATCTATGATCTCTCCTCCTGCCTTGCCCACGCTTTTAACCTCTATGACTCTTGCCCTAATGGCATCATCCTCTTTGTAAGTCGAATGCTATAACACAATTGATGATGATTCATATGTGTAATATCGCATATCTTGTTGCCCTCTAATTTCATGTCTTGTATTAGACAATTGGTGTGTTTTTATATCATGAACAATAGTAATTTTGTGTTACTTTTAATGGAGATTGAAAATATATAGCGGTGGTGAGTGACTTTGATACGATTTCAACCAATCGGCTGTTATTGGTTTGGCAATCTTATGTTGTTAAATTTTGTATTTTCAAGTGTACTTTGGTAGGATTTTCTAGGGTCCCAAAATGTGACGCCCTCAAAATAATACATAAAAACCAATCATTCATGACATCCACAGACATAGGAGAAATAGACATGTATTCATTTATCAGAGTATTCATTACAAAAAGTATTACATGTTAACTACAAAAGTAAATGCCCTACGGGTTTACAACTTTCCATGTCAACACTTGGTTTCAACAAAAGAGAGTTTTAATTCTTAACATATTAAGCCCCTGGTTTGAATTACATATAATACCAAAAGATAACTACAAAAATAAGCCTTCAGCTTCCAAACCTCCTAAGCTACATTATTGAAGGCGGCATATCACCTATACCTGAAAATGACATCCTATATAGGGTGAGCCAAAGCCCAGTAGAGATACGCTAAACCAAACATGAGAAATAACTAAAACATTAACATTTGATAAATGTTTAACTCATATTATTAACCAACGTACATCTCTTCCATAACCAAACCATATTCACAATCATGTTTCAATCCTTTTCCAATTCATTATCCAAATCAATTCATAGATACGGTTTATTGTTTATCCGAACAGTTTCAAATGAGATTACAACTCATACTATCAACACTCCAATCATAATCAATTTAAAATAAGACTACAACTCATATCGTTAATACTTCAATACTGTGATTCAAAATGAGACTACAACTCATATTATTAATACTTCAACACTTCAATTCATCTATGTTATGCAAACGTAATTAAGATTTCGAGACTTTCACCCTGGACACTCTGGCCAACTTAGTTATCAGTGGAGTCCATTCCCTATCTTCTCCCAACAGGTTTGAGAGTACATCTCCTATTTCCTCTCCAAACCATGGAGTTCATCCCCTTTCTCCTCCCAAATACAATACATATGTGTCACAACCCAAACCCGCCCCTATAGGTTTGGCACCGTAACCGGCCAGTAATCCGCGGATTACCTACGGCCTCTGAACAGATTAACAAAATATTAGGGGCTAGCGGAAGCAAATAATAACATACAACGTCCATTGAGCTGTACAGACTTATATGAGACGGAAAAATTTTAAACTTTTTATATACATATAAACACATCACCTCTAAGTCATAATATATATACAGATTAGGCAGAAAGGGACTTAGTCCCTCCCTTTTTCAAAATACACAAGACTTGAAGAACCAAATAAGAAAACATGACTTAAACTTTAAATTACACAACGACAACACTTAACACATCCAGAACCTCCACGGGAGGCACATAGGTTGGCTGACAAAACAGATTCTAGACAGAAGCCTCTAGCCTGGTCACGCGCTTGATCACCTACATATATATAATAAACTGTGAGCTAAAGCTCAGTGAATAACAAATGTGTAAAGAGGTTAAGAATAATGTCTTTTACAGTCTTTGAAACAATCGATTAGCATTAGAACACTTCAATCACTATCATTTGTCAATCAATTGTTCAATTTAATTGATTCAATCAATCACATTCTTATAGGTCATACATGGTACATCCAATAGCAACAATACACTAGGTCTTAAAAGACCGAACAATCAATTGATGGCTATCAAACAATAACACTAGTTCCAAGATTTGGAACTGACAGAGATCTCTGTAACACTAGCAATATCACTAACAATAACGATAACACTATGCTATGGATGCCACGAATACAATTTAAAAGAGGATCATCATTCAATCGATAGAAAGTAACCGTTCAGAAACAATATAAGTTATCATTCAGAAAATAAATACAATTTGAACATATCTTTACAACATTGTTACTCACAGTGGTTCCAGTAGGTAATCAATTGGTCTCCAGATGTTGACCTACAATCACAAAATACATAGCAAAAGCATGTCTTATTATTACACATTCAAGTGGCCAACACAGCTTAGCTTTCATGACGTTGGTTCTTGTTCATTCTTAGCATATTACTTAAAACACACACACTTGCATTCTCTTAATTTAGTACATTCATTACTTAGTGTGTTTCTAATCCATTACCTCATTACTAAGCCATTCTTTTTCCAAATAGATTGATCTTTTACTTGGCTTCTTAAACAATTACCACTAGATCAATGATTCATTCTTTAACTAATTAATCTATGTTGATTAGTAGCTTATTAATCTTTATTAAGTCATAATTTTAAAAATCATTTATTCAAAATCACGCCCCAATTGTCCAAATTTAGTTTAAAATCATTTTCTCCATATCAAGCCAAATTCCAACTCAAAATGATTAACTTCTAACTTAATCTCCATAAATTGGACTCCATAAATTTAACACAGCTCCAATCTCTCATTTTCTTTTTAGTTACATGAAATTGATTTCAAGCCCTTTCTATTTTCCTTCAAAGCATGAAATTAAAATCATAAATTCTCTTGGAAAATTATTCACATGTATGAAATTGACATCAAAATTACTAGTTTTATATTTTTATAAATTTTCCAACTAATTTCCATAACCATGAGTCTACTTAATTTCTTACTCAATCCATGAGACTAATTCATAGCTTTCTTAATTCATGATGCATGTAACTTATTTTATATTTGACACCCAATTTCATCCTAATCCCATGAATTAAGTCTCAAATCTCCAAGTATTATAAGATGGTTCTACAAAATTAAGCCAAAGATAATTAATTTCTAATTTATTTTCCATAACCACTCACATGCATGTAATCCATTTCAAATTAACTTCTATAATTTTGAATCTAATTCAATTTTATCACTCTTTCATTAATTCCTTTTTGTTTACATGAAATTGAAGTTATATGACTCTTAGGAAAGCATTTCCATGTATAGAATTAAGATTAAAACCAATTAATTTCCTTAGATTCAAAATCAAATCTAATCTAATTCTTGATTTAGCCAAATTTTAGATTTAATCAATTTTCTTCATATTACACCCAAAACCTAATTCACAGTCATAGATGCTCCATAACACATAAATTTTGAATTAAACTCTTTCATTATGTTACATGCATGAGTTAGAAATCAAAATTAAATCGGTGTCTAATTTTCCATAAATTGAACATAACTCCATTTATTCCTCATTTTGTTAACTCCTACTATTTACATGAAATGGAACCCAAGTTTAACCAATTTAAGAAATCATAAATCATATCTTTGGTCCTAACTTGATTTTACATGCAACCCAAATTTATAAAGAATAATGAAAATCAAACTCAACTAATTAATTTCTAAATTAACTTTCATAACCATCCACATGCATGCTACCCATTTCAAATTAATTTCCCTAATCTTATTCTTAGGCTAATTTTCCTTTTTCTTCTTGCTATTGATTCCCATTTCATCCTTAATTTCAAGTATAACATAAGGATTCTATAAAAATTAAGCATAAATCCATACCTTAATCTTTAATTTCAACATTTCCTTGATTCTCCTCTACTTCCCCTTTTCTTTCTTCACTTCCCTCTCTAATCCATAGCTTTTTCCTTGACTTACTTTTGTTCCCAGCAGCCTACACACACACACACACACAAACCCACTCTCTCTCTCGGCTGTTCTTCCCAGCCCAAAGCTAAAAAAAAATGAATTCTACTCTTTAACTTCTTAACATAGACACACACATGATTCATGACAAAGGTTTTGGAATTACACTTGCCTCCTGTGCTCACCAACACATACACACACACATGCTTCTCTTGTTGCCACCACATTGCACACGTGCACACTTAATTAAGCCTCCAACACAACACTCACATGCACAGATTTTCTTTCCACACCCAGAATTTCTCTGCACACACACCTATATACACCCTCAAATTTCTTTAGATCCTCTGATTTATGATTAAAATTAACTTAATTAAGTAACACTCGGTCTTAATAAATCTCAATTAGCACATCAGTAAATTAATTATAACAAATCATAGATCTCTCATAATTTAATTAATCTAATTGATTTCTATTAGAGCCTAATTAATTATATTTAATTTTATTAATCCGAATCAAATTTTTAATCAGGCTCCCAAAAGGCTCCAATTAATAAATCGAACTTACTTCCAACCTCAATTTTGGTTTCTTACATCATTTAGGTCTTCAATTTCTGATAAGACTCCAAATTTCTGTCAATTAAATTATATATTCAAATAGGACACCCCATAACTGAATTTTAATTTGCAATATTCATAATCCTCAATCTTTCATGATTTAATTAACTTAATTTTCTCTAATTCAGATCTAATTAATTGAATCTCAATTTCACTAAACTAAATCGAATATTTAATTAAACTCCTAAATGGGTCCGTAATTAAAATTAAATTGATTCAACTTTCTAACTTCACTTTCTTAAGCCATTTAGACCCTTAATTTCTAATTTCAAAATAAACCTTCAATCAAATCATATACGGATCAGATTTCACAATTCTCATAATCCCAAATAAATTATAATGCTCGGTAATTAAACTCAAATCCTCTTAATCAATCAAGTACTAATTCCTTATACGTGATGGGGTTGTTACAATATGCAATGTATTTAAACATTTTATCATATACAACGATCAATCCAGACACATAATCAATGTGTTAATTCAACCTTCATATTCAATGACATATTCTAGGTGATTAGGTACAATTAGCCTAATCAACATGCAGTGTCTACAACAATCAAGACTATCTTCTACCGATAGCCCAAAACAATTATTTCTAAACCGATAATAAATTATCAAACTGATAAATTATCTACAATTTCAAAGGTGAGTGATTAATCAATCCAACTCCACCATTCAATCTCATAATTTCCCAATTTCATGATTTTCAACTCAATTTCATATTTCCATATTTCCTAAATTAATTATACAAATTAATCAATCACATTAAATTAGGGTTTTTTTCCCCTTTTTCAAATATTACACCAAAGGCCAAATTTCATCAATCATACTCAATAATATCATTTTAGGGACCACTCATACACCTAGAACCCCAAAAATAGAAAACCCCTCTTTTATAATTTCAATTTCAAACTCTAACTTTTCCAAAACTCCCAAACAACACCATCTATACAAAATACATAACATTTATGTTAAAACTCATGGAAAGGAGCAGGTTATTCCTACCTCAAATTTCGGAGCTCAAAGGAGAAGATGAACCAAGCAAGTGGTAAACTCCAAAGGTAGTGAAATCAATTTCTATTCGGATGGAAATGGAAGTCTTAAGAAGCTCCAACACTTTAATGAAGGCACAAGGGTTGGGTCTTACTAAATCAAGATTAAAAAGTAGAGAGAGAGAGTATTCTAGACTGAGAAGCTCTCAACCTAGGGTTTTGGAATGCTTGAGAGAGAGAGAGAGAGAGTCGAAAAAGTGATTCAAAATGGCTTCTTCTCGGACTGAAATACATACAGTTCGCTCGAGCGTGGGACGCTCCGCTCGAGCGTGAAAATGGACGCTCGAGCATCGAAAGCACTCTTCCAGCTTCTACAGACCTACGAAAGAAATGCTGAAGGTTGAAGAATCCCACTCGAGCGTCAGACTGCCTGCTCGAGCGGAGGAGCAATTGTAAAAGGGTCCGCTCGAGCATGAAAAGTCCCGCTCGAGCGAGGAGGCCAAAATCTGGATAGAAGCTATTTGTTTCTAACACAACCAACCTATTTCAAACCTGCCTAACACATTCCAAAACTCAAATACAAAGAATCAAATGATGAAAACGATAATAAGACAACAACACACATCCATGGAATTGAGTCCGGAATACAATAAACAATGGAGGTAAAACCGAGGTCGCTATACAAAAACCATTCTTGAGATTGGTTAATGCAAAAATACAACCTTTAATTGATAATGATCGAAACTAGACAACAATGTGATTACTACTTGAAAAAGAGTTCAATGTGTGGAAAGAAGGTTGAAGTGGTTTGTATATAAAGGGTATGATTGGTATAATTGGTGTGTGCAGAATAATAACAAAAATTAATAATCAAACTATTAAGTGTATGCAATGAGAAAATATGTGCACTGAGATTACTATGCGTGTGGAAATAGAATTTATCGAGTTTAATTTGTTCAAATTTTTTTTTATAGATGTTAAAAACAAAAAATATTTGTTATAAACTTTTTTAAAAAAATGTAAAGTAAATAAAATAATAATAACAAATCAATGAAATTAATATCTATTATTTTTTTGCTTTACTTTTTTTTTTTAAAAATTTTATTAACAAAGGAGCACCAAGGGTAAAATCAAATACTAGTAATATTATTTAGACTATCAAAATAGTGAAAATATTAAGGAATTTTTAGTTTAAAGATCCTAATATTAAAATTTTATAAGATATAAAAGGTATATAATATTTTCATAATAATTAGAATCTCTTAATATTTTTCACAGAAAAATTTTAACTATTCACAAAAGAATTTCAACTTTTTTTAGGATGAGTTAAATTTTTTCTAATAATTTTATTGAAAAACCTTAACTAATAAAAAAATCATATTTGACTTCCCCTATTACTCAAAATTAGAAATGATGTTTCACTTTTTTTCTTAACTAATAAAAAAACCATATTTGACTTCTCCTATTACTCCAAATTAGAAATGATGTTTCACTTCTTTTTTTTTTGTTTTGTTTTGTTTTGTTTTTTTTTTTTTTTTCTGATGAAGATGTTTCACTTACCTATCAAGGCTATTTTCAAATTAGATCATATAATAATTAATGTCGTAACTATTTTTTAAAAATCTATCCTACACTAATTAATGTGGTCATTCACAATTGACAATGTGTTTAACAACAATGTTCACGTAATTCAGATATATACATTGAAGTTTTGTCCTGTCTTTTTTTCTTTTTCAACAATGCTTATAAAATAATTGTTCGAATAAGTGCTAAACAATCTATAAATTCATCTTTCTCAATATCAATCAAATAACCTAAAATTTCAAATGTAAAATTGCAAATATATTGCATTTGAACCCACACTAGTATATTTAAATTTTCATGATATGATATGAGATTTTTTTTTTTTTTAAAAAAAAAAAAATTAATCAATTGGTTCTAGATTAATTGGCTTAGATGTTTGTTTACTAAGAGACCAAGGTTCAACTCTTATTATATACAAAATTTTTCTTCCTAAATTAAGGCCTGCAATATATATATATATTAGAAAATTCTATAATACACAAGAGCAAAAGATTTAACAAAAGCAATTGTTGATCTTGCAAATATCAGATGCAAAATCTAACTAATAGAAAGAGGCCCTCATGTACAAAACCGTACTCATGTAGAGAAAATCCCCAGGACTCTCTATAGATTAGTAAATCTCTCTGTGCAACAAAAACACAAGCAACTGCTGAGCACTTACAACAAAACCAAAAGGCCACCAATCCCTAATCTTCACCACCACCACTATCAATCCTCACTAAACCCAAGTAAAAGATCCAGGATTTATACAAAACAAGTACCCCCTTAGTAATGCACATATATATGCCCCATACATAGTACTAAAATCCCCAAAAAAGGCAATCTGTAGATTAGCATTTCTTTCCGAGACAAAAACACAAACACCTGGTAAGCATTTTACAAACAAAGCAGACCAGTCGTCTAACTCTCATCTTCATCACCTCCATCATCCTCCTCCTCATCAGACTCTCCAAACCCACCACCCAATTCACAAATCCGATCCCACATATCATTCGGAACCGGCACAACCGACAATCTGGGCTGCCTGAACAGACCAAAACCTTTCAACCCATCATCTCCTTTCAGCTCCTTCAGGTCCACCAACCTCTTCATCTCCCCCACCGCCCTCACATCCACCGCACCACCACCACCATCGTCTTCGTACCATTCTCGGACGACGGAGACTACGCCGACGATGCGGCGGGCTTTGGGACCGGAGTGGTAGAAGAAGCAGAGGTCGCCGAGGCGCATGGACTTGAGGTTCTTCTGGGCTTGTTTGTTCTTCACTCCGTCCCAGTTTGATAAGCCTCCGTTGGCTGCTTGGTCATCCCATGACCACTCTCCTACCTCTGTCTTCAGCAGCCAAAACTGCTTCTCTTTCCCCATTTTCTGTTTTTTGCAGACTCTAAATTTGCTCTGTTTCTTGGAGAAGCCTTTTCGTTAATAGTGGGTTTTTATGGCGGGAAATGCGGGATTTGGCGCCAATTGGTCAATTCACTCCGTACGTCTTCGGATTTTATTGGGAAAATTACTATTAAGCCTCTGTTCGGAAAATAAGTTGCTTTTTAATTTTTTGATTATTTTTTATTATATGAATCTGGGCTTAAAAATTTAATTTGAGAATGATTTTTTAACTTTTTTAATTTTTTAGTAAGGTGTCATCCTGATAAATTACCAAATTACCCTTTTTTGCTTTTGCTTTTCTTTTTTATTTTGATTTTTATTTTAGGTTTAGATTTTCCATATTTTGCTTAATTTATTTATTTTAATTTTGGGTTTGGATGTGACGTTTTTTGCTTAACTCTTTTTAAAAATTTTTTTTTCGTTTTGATTTGGCAAATTTACGTTTTTTTGTATTTTGTTGAAATTTTATTATTTTTTATTTTATTATTTTGGGTTATTTTGGTAAAATAAATTTTTTTTTTTCGATTTGGCTTATTTTTTAAAAATTTATTATTTTATTACTTTGGGTTTTATTTTGGCTTATTTTGGTAAAATATATATATATTTTTATTTTGGATTTGGCGTGTTTTGCTTAACTTTTTTTTAAAAAAAATTTATGTTTTTGTTTATTTAATTTTTTTGTACTTTATTTAATTTTTTTATTTTGGCTTATTTTCGGAAAAAATTTATCTTTTTGTTTATTTTATTTTATTTTGGATTTATTTTTGGCTTAATAAAATTTTTTTTATTTGTAATTTTTTTTATTAATTACTAATTTACGGTTTTGTCGTTTTTTTATTTGTAATTTACGTTTTTTGTCGTTTTTATTAATTTAAAATGTTGTTTTTTTTTTGTAAATTATTTTAAAATGTTATTAATGTTATTAATTTACGTTTTTTTATTTTAAATAATTTAATTTTAATTTAATTTTAAATATTTATTTTTATGTTTATTTTAATTTGCCTTTTAATTTTTATATTTATTTTAATTTTAGTTTAAGTATTTAAATAATGTAAATAATCTAAAAATTCTTGGAAAAATTACTGGTAAATCCCAATTTATGAAATGTTGCCCCATTTAGTCCTGCGTTTTTTCTTATGCACCATTTAGTCCTATTTTAATGATAAGGAATTTTTAAATTGGTAGGGTGTGAATCGAATTTACATTTGTACCCATTGTGATAGATTTTGAAGAATTCTGTTAAATGATGTTTCGATGGCAATGTTAAAGGCAATTTTTAACGTTTTCTCATTGTTTTTTCTTAAACAATTACATCAACTACATCACCAACATCAGTGAACAATGTTTAAACAATGGAAGGCAAGTTTTAACGTTTGATGTTTTTTCTTATGATTTTCCAACATCAACTACATCATCACCATTAACAAACATCAACTACATCACCAACGTGACTAAAACAACATCATCAAAAATCAACATCATAAAAACATCATCAACTACATCATCAACATCGTAAAACATCATCAACATCGTAAATTCACGGTTTCTGGAGGTTGGTGTTGTACAGGGAGGCCTTCGATTTCTTCTTCGTCCCAGTACTCGAACGAACTCGTTGAGGGTTTGGAAGGTATATCCGAATCGGCTGAAAAGGGGTTTTGATCAGGGGGTCCATGATCGGACTCGGTGGTGTCGGACTGAGTGATAGTCGGAGGTGTTGGGGATCGGAGAGGGAGATCGATGAGATGGAGAGAGTCATCGTCTAGGGTTTCGTCGTCGGCATCGAAACCCTCGAAGTGTGAGTCGGCATTCACGGTTTCTGGAGGTTGGTGTTGTACAGGGAGGCTTTCGAATTCTTCTTCATCCCTGTACTCGAACGAACTCGTTGAGGGTTTGGAAGGTATATCCGAATCGGCTGAAAAGGGGTTTTGATCAGGGGGTCCATGATCGGACTCGGTGGTGTCGGACTGAGTGATAGCCGGAGGTGTTGGGGATCGGAGAGGGAGATCGATGAGATGGAGAGAGTGATCGTCTAGGGTTTCAGTCTCTTCGCCGCCATCGCCATGATTGTTAGAGAGAGATGATGATGTATGATGAAGAATTCGAAGGCCATACCTAATGAACATGCTACTGTAAGGTTTTGGGGGTACTAATGTAATTGAAGCATTGTTCAATCACTAATTTACCCACATATTACACACTTTCCGCTCTAACATCACGGTCAAATAAGTAATTTATATAAAACGGGACTTATTAGTCTATAAGATAAAACACAGGATTAAATGGTTCACAAGTTCCTATTTTGGGATTTATTGGTACATGCCCCAAAATTCTTTCAATAGTAAAAATTAAAATAAATATTCAAAAAATTTAAATCGTAAAAATTTAAATAATTTAAATATTAAAAAAATTATTTTAACAAAGAAATTTAAATAATTTAAATATTCAAACAATTTAAATAGTTTAAAATGTTAATATTTTAAATTTAAAAAGAACTCTACACTCAAATCGTAACCAAACACATAAAATAAAACTCAAGTAATAAATTATTTTTAAAACTCATAACCAAACACATAATTTGAAACTCCATACTACTTTCACAACTCTGCACTCAAATCATAACCAAACACATAAAATAAAACTCACGTAATAAATTATTTTTAAAACTCATAACCAAACACATAACTTGAAACTCCATACTACTTTCACAACTCTACACTTAAATCGTAATCACTCACGTAATAAATGTGTTTTTTGGGAATTTTTATTTTTTTTTTGGGTACTGCGGCATGCCCCTCTTTGATGAGGGGTAGTTCTGTAAATTGAGCTTGGCGTTGGAACTTGCCCAGCAAGATTTTGGCTTTTGTCTTTTAGTGGCTCTTTGAGCCTCTTTGGGCATTTAGTGGCTCAAAGAGCCTGGGAGCCCTTCCCAAACACAGGCTAAGTATAAATCTTAAAAACTTAGGCCAAGTTTGGCATCTATTAAGTGTCAGTACAAAAAACGCAGTCTTAAAATTACAAATTAGGGCTTATGAAAAATAAATAAAAAAATAACTCTCTTATGTTGGGTAAGGATAATTTGGTCATTTTAATTTGATTTGACACCATAAATAAATATTAAACTAAAAAGTAAAAAGCCAGTTTTTTATCAACTTCCCAAATCACTTTCAAAAAAATCAAAAAGCTTGGTAAAAAGTCAAAAGTTAACTTTTTACCAACTTCTCAAAACAACCCTAAATAATACAAAAAGTCAAAAAGTCACTATCAGTCACATCATCTTATTTAAATCACATCATCTCTCTAACACATCACATCAAATCCAACCCATTTAAGCCAATAAATCAAAAAATGTACTTTTTTAGAACATCCTAAACCAACCCTTATTACACATTGATGAAAAAAAATTATAATTGTAATTATAATTATTAATTTTTATAATATTTATCATATTTTTGTAATTTTTTTTCTAACACAATTGAGGTGTAATTTTTCTGATTTTATTTAGGAAAAATTATAAAATATTTTTTAATTATTAATATTTGCAAAACTTACGCCAACCATAGTCCAATTTAAAAATCAACATTAAGACAATTTGATAATGATTTTTGTTTTCTACTACATAAGTTTAACATTTTAAAAGAAAATTTTCATAGTCTAAAATAATGTGTTTTTTATCATTTTCCAAAAATGTAAGTTGCCAAAAATGCAACAAAATTGGTTTGGGAAGGCCAAAAAATGCAAGTGTAAAATTACAAATTAGGGTCTATGACAAAAAAATTAAAAAATAGATTTTTTATGTTGGGTAAGGATATTTTTGATTATTTTAATTTGATTTGACATCATAAATAAATATTAAACTAAAAAGCAAAAGGTCCGTTTTTTACTAACTTCCCAAATCACTTTTCAAAAAGCTAAAAAGCTTGGTAAAAAAATCAAAAGTCAATTTTTTATCAACTTCCCAAAACACTCAAATGCTAATACATTTGGACAATAAAATTTCAATTATTATTATAATAAGGGTCATACTAACAAGTGTTTTAAGAGCATAAGAAAAATATAAAATAAGTGTAGAATCTAATACATTTTTTTGTTAAATTTTTTTATAACATTTTTCACTCATTTTAAAATATTATTTAACATTTTGATTATTTTCTTAATTTTTTTTATACTAATTTTAATATTAAACAATACATATGGAAACATTTCCTCTATAATAAAGATACTTGCATAAACCCACCCAAAAACAAAAAAAAAAAAACACTTGATAATTTTCCTATGGATACGTTTGAGGTCCTAAACTTTTTTTTTGGATGGGTGGTTATGTGGTAGAAATTAAATTTATGTAATATGAAATTTACGTGTAGAATAAATCTAAATTATTCTTACAAAAAATTATGATTTTAGAGATCAAAATTTAGGAACAAAATTATTTTTTAGAGACCAAATATTTTTGTTGCGAAAAGTACTGTTATTATATTTTAATAATGAAAATTAAACATTAGTGATGAATTATTATTCTTTGGGGACTAAATTTTTTATCTCAAAAAATAAATTATTTTGTGACCAAATTATTTTGTCTATAAAAATCTATTTATTAGTGATATTTTCAAAATTTTGTCATTAAAAATCTTATTTTTTGACTTTTCGAGATGAATTTTTAACGACTATCCTCATAACGATAGAAATTGATCCTTAAATATTTTTTGTAATAAAATTTTTACTTTTAAAATTTAAAATATTTAATTTTTAAAACTCTTATATGTTATAGTGTACAAAATGATAAGTCCGAATAATTCCTCAATAGTCAAATCTTAATTTATAATATTACTGTTTTTTATAGGACTGGTGGGTGACTCTAGATCTGTCACCTTTCCACAAACTGGTTTTAAGTCTCTACCTTTCCTATATGAATTGAAGTTGGTAGATTTTTTTTTTTTTTTTTTTTTTTGGGTTGACAAACGGATGCTTAATTGGTCCAATTTCATTACCTCAAGTAATTCAGCGAGTCAAAATCCTACCATTCACCACCAAATCATGATAAATGGATTTCTATACGACTCCCTTTGAAAATGGATTATTTTTTACCTAACTTGTTGAGTAAATGAGCAAATTATATTTTAAAAATAAATTATCAATTCCTACCGACACAACCAAAATTGAGGATAGATATCAACAAACAACATTATGCGTCATGCATTTTTATTGTACAATATGAAGACTTTGTCATGGGTTCAACAGTCTCAAAACAGCTTCTGTTATTATTTACGTAATATTTTAAACTAATTATATAATTAAAATTTTTATGAATAAAATATATTAATTCATTTTATATATAATTAAGAGATAAAAATAACATAATACGTGTTGAGAGATCTCATTGGTCAATAATACTACTTAAACAACGATCTTTCAAGTGAATATAATATATTTTTATTTTTTTTAGATGGTGAAATCTGATAGTATTTTTTTTAGTGGAATATATGGGGCGAGTTTTGTGATGATAGCTTCAAAAGCAACCTAAACAATGAAGAAGATAAGTACAATTCGGGACCAAGAGTAATAATCAAATGTTTTAATGCCCAACTTTGGTCAACCAATTATTCAGTGATTTAATTGATTAATCAATATTTTTTTTTTAAAAAAAAAAGAAAAAGAAAAAGAAAAGTCATACCAATGTCTAGAAGACTCTTAACTTGCAACAAAAGTAATTACCTGATGGTTTGGAATAAGAGGGGTTTTTTTTTTTTTTTTTTTATACTTGTTTTTAAAAAATAATATGAGACCATCAAATAACTTCTCATATATGAAGACATGAGATATTGTTGTTTTAGGCCTTGTTTGGGAAGACTAAAAATAAGTCCATACTTTTTATCATTTTATCTTTCTTAGGTTACATCAATCAATATCTCCTCTTTACTTTTCTACAGGCCTTTTTATAAAAAGTCAAAAAGTATACTTATTTAGAACATCCCAAACAACCTCTTAATTTAAGGTTATTTTGAGAAATGACTTATAAGTGAACCTTTTGACTTATTATAAAAAACATGTAAAAAATAAAGTGATAATATGAGCTAATGACTTCTAAACTTATTATCAAAAGAGGCCTTAATTAAAATAATTATTAAGGTAAATTACACTTATCTTCCTTAAGATTTTTAACAAATACATGGATTTTCCGGTTAAACTTCTCGTCTAACTAATGCATAATTACTCTTTTACCCCTTTACAAAAATCAATTTTTCATAACACATATTTCAAAAGAATATTTTAAAAAATTTAATACTTAAACCAAATATTCCTATCTTCAAAATCAAACACCGCCTTCCCTGAGGTTACTCTCCTAATTATTTTCTCTCTAAACCTAATAAATAGTTTATTAATGATAAAAAATTTTAATTTTAAAATTTTTAAAAAAAAAATTAATAATGTTATAAAAATATAGACAAATATATCACGTCACTCGTAAACGTTACTCTTTAACATATCACTACAATTCCATTTAAAATTTTAAAATTAAGGTTATCGACCTTGATGCAACTCTCATAGATCGTCACTGTCTCCCTCCAGGCACCATCACATCAGTCACAGTCACTTCCATAATCGTTTCCCAACCTAATACCAAATGGCCACTAAAAATTGTGGACACAAAATGCACGCGTTGCGACATTTATAAAGAGCAATATAATGGATAACCAAGAAAGGAAAATAAATAAATAAATAAAATAACATAACACAATACAAGCCAAGTCAATTTGATTTAGGTCAAGATTTTAAAATTTTCATATTTTAACTGTTTAAATAAATTTTAAAAATAAGATTTTTTTGATTAGTTGTTTGATCTTGAAAATTTCTTTAAATTCATGAAGGTTCTTCATAAAAAGAAGGTTATATTTACATCCTATAAATTTGATAAAATTGCATTGAAGTAGTAGAATGGATTGCAAGATTATTGAGTTTGCAAAGGTAAAAATAAAATTTATTCATGATTAATAATAAAAAAAATTTTAGCAACAAAATTTTACTTTAATGATCATAAAAATATATTACCATATACAAATCAAGATACTTCCGTGGAGTTGGTAAAAATTTGCAATGAAATTATAGTTGCGAAAGAAAAGAATTCACATTCAAATATTATTTGTTGTGAGATTTTTTATAAAACTAATAAAGAAGATACAAAGTCTGATTCAAGTGTTGATAATGTATCAACACATGGTAATTTGAATATTGAGAAGAAATTTTTACAAACAAATCATAAAACTATTTAGGAAGAAGGAGATCTGATTGAGCCCAGTAACAAAGATAAAATAGAAGAAGAGATAATACAACCGTTGCATGCAATAAAGAAATTGGTTGATGCTACACTTGATATTCCAAAGTTGATAATTGAAGGATCAATTAAATCTGAGATGGTGCAACATAAAGAGAGCATACAAGTTCTATATAAAGTAAATTTGGTTGATTTTCTTGGTGTTAAGTAATTTAATTTGATTTTCAATACTTGTCTAATTAATCTTATCAACCAGTTGAAGCATATAGAAAAGAATTTTCAGAAAGAAAACTTCTCTATATACAACTTTTGGGAGAGGAGCAAGCAACTAAAATATTCAAAATATCTCTTTATTTGGCATGGAAAATGGCAGATATCTAATATGAACTCGAGGACGAGTTCTTTCAAAGAAAAGAAGTCTGATGTAGGACAAGATTTTAAGAATTTTTGATATTTTTAGTTTTAATATTTTTGATATATTATTTATTTATTTTATTATTTTAGAATTAGATTTTGACTAGGATTTTAAATAGTTTAGGATTTTAATTGCCTATTCTCTTAGGTTTCCTTATTTGTATTGACTTAAGTTTCCTAATTTATTTTAAAATTACTTTTTCTACAAGTATTAAGTTTAGTTTATTATAAATAGTTATATAAGTCTCATGGCAAAGAGAGCTTTTATTCATTCAATTAATTGTATTTTGAAGAGTTTTTCTTCTTTCTTTTTTGTGGATTCAATGATATTTTTGTGAATTTAAAAATTTTCATCTAATAAAATGATATCTAATCTCGTGTGATTTATTCCGCTGGGTGACAATTATTCAACTCATTAATAAATAGGTAGCCATCAATATCATTATCCCATGCAGGCATGGGATTGCCACGCCAAATGATCAGTGCATTCACTGCATGTATTGGAGTGACACCACATATTGGAGTGATCATAATTTGATTTCGAAGTGATGATAATATAAATAGTAGCCTGCGATATGCGAGCCTTTGATCCACCAGTCTTTGTTGCATGATATTGCCTATATATATGCATATGCATACACATACACATACATATGGATAATTGGCATGTTAAACGTAGTTTATTTATTTATTTTTTTAAGATGAAAGTTAATTATCAAAAAACAAAAATTAAAAACATCTATTCCCTTACCTTGCTTCAGTACAAAAAAAATTAAGATTTTAAAAACTAAAATTTAGGTACAAAATTATTTTTTAGGAATTAAATATTTTTGTTGCGAAAAGTATTATTATATTTTTATCAATGAAAATTGAACATTAGTGATGAATTATTATCCTTTTGAGATTAAATTTTGTCTAAAAAATAAATCATTTGAGACCAAATTATTTTGTCTCTAAAAGTTCATTTATTAGTGACATTTTCAAAATTTTGTCGCTAAAAGTCTTGTTTTTGACTTTTGGGAATGATTTTTTAGTGACTGTTCTCACAACGATAGAAATTAGTCCCTAAATGTCTTTTGCAACAAAATTTTCACTTTTAGAGACTAAAAAATTTAATTTCTAAAACTCTTATATGTTATAGTGCTTCTTAATAAATAAATAAATAATTCAATTTTATTAAGCTATTTATATTTTAAGAGTAAAATTGTACCAAATATTTTGGCATGAATTTTAAAAAAAAAAAAAATTTAAAAGTTACAAATAACTCTATAAATTGCACCCAGCAAACTGAATGTCTTGGTCATAACTAATGACACAGGACAGGTTCCAAATTCTGTCAAGGTAGGTTAGTTGACATTCATATATACACTGTATTACTTCCACACTTCGTACAAAAGAATGAAGTAGCTGGTACCCTATCTTAAAAATTCATGTTACCAATATAATTTTAATTGTATAATTGTATCTCAAAATTTCTTAATTTAAGATTTTTTAATGTTTTATTAGTTTACTTTTAATTGAATAATATGAATGGGACCCATTGCCCTCCAGCTTTACCACATAATCAGGGGAGTAATTTTACGTGAAGGGCTCGATGTGGACAACGAAATTACGGAAGATAAATTGATTCAAATTTGAGACCAAAACCAACAAATGAAACGTGAGAGTTGAGGGCATGAAAGTCTAAGGCCTTTTTGGGAAGTGAGCAATATAATGGATAACAAACAATTTTACCATGGATAACCAACAATTTTAGAGGATTTTTAATGGTAAATTCTATAATAGTATTGTTATTATTATAATTTGACAATAGTGTCACGCCTCAAGTTTCGGGACAACGCCGCACACTCATAAAAGTGAGCATGCAAGGCTAAGAATCCAATCACATAACCCATAATGTAAAATACTCAAAATAAATTCTTAAATTGTCATAATGCTAAAATCCACAAAAATTGATTATTCTTATCATATGAAATTATCCATCAAGTCCACTAACAAAATTTATTAATAAAACAATAATTCAAGTACTTAAATCATAACCCTACTCTCGGCACTCCCATATGTAAAAATCCCGCGCAGTTCTACTCTTCAGAATCTGAAAAAAATAAGGGTAAGCTAGACAGCCTAGTAAATAACCAACCATCACTGCCAGCTAGATCAAGTATATCAAAAAGAAGTAAATAAATAGTAGATAACCAATAAATATAATTTTTGATACAAATCAATAAATGACACGATTATTTGTAAGATGGTTTCATAGCTGAAAATAAACAGTGTAGCAATACATTTTAATTAAAAGTCAATGGGTTAACTCGATGAAATTTCGTTATCCAAAATTTATAGATCGATATTCAGATGGTTTAATGATCGATTCACAAAACCCAAGTCTTAATGACTACGGTCACTTAGCCCGTGACAAGGCCCAGAACCACACCTAGGCCGGTGGTAAAACCCCAAAAGAAACTAGTTTCTGTGCCAATAAATAACCCCCATTGGCTAGGGTCCAAATCTGTCACGCCCCAAATCCGCCCCTAAAAATTTGGGCATGACCCATTCGAAATGGACACCAAACCTGATAAATATTATCTATGGGGCCTGAACGGAAGCATTTAATATCATATAATAGTATAAAATAATATCCATTGAGCTATCACTATTATGCCAGATCACGCATGAACATAATGCGATAAATAAGCAATGGCGTGCATCCGGAGATAGCTAATTATATATACATATCTGCACCCCCCTTAAGATCGGGCGTATAATCTAAAACATGGGAAGATGTACATTACATACACATCAAACTTCATAGACATTTAGGGATAAAATTGATGACTTAGTAAAACCCCATAACATGAGCGGTCATCTTCTAAGGGTTTAGATACTCAGGGATTGACAACTGGGTGGCGGAAGCCACAGGCTAAGGCTGACCTCCAGGTTGCGTGCCTCTGACGTCGACATAAAACAAAGTGAGTCAAGCTCGGTGAATAATAGCACATAACAATTCAATGCTCAACATGACTTATAATACATATCATGCCAAAGCGCAACAAAATAGATTAATAGGATGAGAATACATAAATGAATAAATAAATAGGATAGTATAATCCCACATTCACGTGAATCTTGTTACCCTACGGTGTACGCAAATTATCACAGGGTTCGTTACGAACCGACATAATCGTCTCGTACATGTATCAAAACATTATTAATACTTCTTGATAAGGACAGAATAATTTACCTCACACCAGCCATTGTAGGTCCATATAGCTATCTTGTAAACAACAGAATGTGAGTATTCGACATCAATCATAAATAAAGCATACTACTTAATATTGCTCTTAGATTTCCCATGATTTACTATAATAGGAACAACAATTATTTACAAGAAGTATATGTATCATTCTAGTACTATTTTTGGAAACAGAACCAATTCACAATTTCACAAGTTGGCCCTTGGCCTGAGGAGTCACACATTCACATATCGGCCTTTAGCCTCATAGTCACATTTCACATATCGGCTTTACGCCACATTAGTTCACAAATTCATACTTTCCTTAGTACATTTCAGAAGTTCACAAGTTCGCACATATGACGAGTAAGACTTCACAACCTTTCTGATATTCCCATAAATTCATAATGATTAGTTTATCAACAATGCGGATCATTTCCATTCACAAACTCATAATGATTCATTATATCGTATCACCATCAGTTTAACAGCAAAGTTTGTAACATCAAAACATAACGTCAATAATGATAAAATTAAGGATTCATTGAGATACTATTACTCACAGTGATTAGACGCTTGATCCACTCAGAGTGACCCTACACAATTTATCATAGCACAACACTATTCAAATTCCAATATTATTCATACAACATGATCCAACAAAGTCGATCACTTGGTTCCTCAACACTACTTGTAACTTAACATAATTCAAAATAAATCCTTGAAATCTATTTCCACATTTTAAAATCAAGTTCATGTCATCTATATCATTAATAGATTATTTCCTCAATTTTCCCTTCAGCGTAAAGATGAATTATAATGTTTATAACATGGTTCATTCGCAATTTCAAAGCATCATTTTCAAATATTCTCAAATTCCAATTAAACTTGAACACATGTAATTCAACACCCTAATTTCATTATTCTATTTCCAATTTGGCCCAATTCATGGGTTATCAACATCACTCAACTTAGGGTTTCAAGAAACAATGAGGATTGTCTACAACAATTCCAATTTCTTAAATCACCACTTTCTATTCCACTATTCCCAATAATTATACATTTAGGATTTCCAATTCACCACTTTAACTCATCAATTAACTCCCAACACCTTCAAACCCCAAAACCCCCAATTCTTATACTATACCCTACATGCTCCAAACAAGGAAAATTCGCACTTAATACAATGAAATACCACAAATCTAACTCTTAAGGTAAGTATTGAAGAGATTTAGAACCTTTACCTCAAGAACCAAGCAAGAAAACTAAGCTTTGAGAAGAATCCTTCACAATCCCGAATTCCAATCGGTTGAAAATATAGATCTTCAAGCCTTCTCCATCTTTGATGTAAAAACCATGGTAGATTGTTGGTAAAATGGATGAAATCAAAGGTTTTAGAGTTAGGGTTTCGAACTTAGGAAGAGAGGGAGGAAGAGGAAAAAGAAAAATATCTGAAATGATCCAAAATCCCGTTTTTAACGCTGCTGTCCCGTAATTCCCGCTCGAGCGGGCTGATTCCCGCTCGAGCGGACCTGCCCTCAGCACAGATTTCGAAACTTCAAATAGGTGTAACTCTCCCATCCGGACTCCGTTTTAGGTCGTTCTTGTGCTCAAATTGAAGCCCCGGAAATAAGCTTTCCAATGGTTCTAACCTCACATCCATATTCAAAATGGGGAAAAAGAAAAGGGCAAATGAGTGACGGTTGGTCGTAAACGAATTATTCCAATTAAAGTTTTTAGTCCCATCTTACTTTACCATCATCTTATCATCTCAATTAATATCCCAAAATAAGGTAAGGACATGTCAAATACACTAAGAAGAACATCAAAAATGAGTCCACATGCTTCAGAATCAAACTTACCCAGGCCCGCTCGGCGTAACCTTGCTCGGCGCCAGACAAACAAAGTCGCCCGCTCGAGCGTAACCCCCCCCGCTCGAGCGGAGAACCACAACTCCCAGAATCTCAGGCCGTCTGAAAAATTGCTGGAAACACCAAAAGTCCGCTCGAGCGGCCACTCCTCCGCTCGAGCGGAGGAAAGGATTTCTGGGTCGTTACAAAATCATAGTCAGATTAGAGTGATGTTCAAAATTCAAACAATACACAACTTTTAAATAAAATATTCGATATTGTCACGACCCAAACCCGGCCCTATGGGTTTAGCACCGTAACTGGCCAGTAATCCGAGATTACCAAAGGCCTCTGAAACGATATCTGATCAAAGCGAGAATCGAGGGCTGGCGGAAATACAAGATAAATAACTAGTGTCCATTGAGCTGTGAAAATCTGTATGTCAAAAACATTTTTATGCATTCATACAGTTCAAAACAGTACAATCCATATACAGTCTATACATTGATACACAGTCAGTCAGTACAGGGATCAAGTCCCTAGACAACAAGATAAAGAAAATAGTAAGCGGTCTATACAAAAGTACAATCTGAAGGAGACCGATAGGGACACAAAAACACCCCAAGCCATAGCATGGCAACACGGAACCTCATGATGAGGCACATAGGCCGGCTTGACAAACTGGGGACCAAACCCACGCTCCTAGCTCGATGCCCGTCACGAGAACCTACATATATATATAAATAGTGAGCTAAAGCTCAGTGAATAACATACAGTGTAAAAAGGTTATGAATGAATGTCCCTTACGGTAATGAAATCAATTCATTGTACAGTATTTCAATCTTTCAGTATTTCAGTCAATCAGTATATCAATCAACCAGTCATATGTGGTACATCTAATAGCCTATAAACAGTAGGTCCAGAAAGGACCGGGCCTTAACAGACCCAACAATAATAATGGCCATCGAACAGTATGGTTCCACAAGGAAACCGACAGAGCTCTGTAACAGTCAATAACAGTGGGTGCTAAGGATGCCTGTCTGATTAAATCACGAGGACATACATTCATTCAATAAGCAATATTAGTTCAATAAGCTTGATTCGAAGATTCAAAATATAACCATTTGAACATATCTTTACAATCTGTTACTCACGAGATTGGGCTAAAGCGACAGAGCGTCCCCGAGAGCCAACCCTAAACAGTTAACAAATAGAACACACACTAAGTTCACAGTCGAAAGGATGTTAATTAAATCTCTAAATTTCCTCGGTGTGGTTCTATGTCTAAATCCTTATTAAGATGCCTTAAACTAGGCTTAAGAATGCCTAGGATGGGATGAGGATGCAAAAATGTGCCTGATATCTGATTTGAAATTTTGAGCAGGGCCTCATTTCGGCCTTGAGTTTCGCTTTCGGCGGACAAGCCAACAAAGGTCCCTTCGGCGTACATTCCACCGCCGGCGATCGATGAAAGGTGCAAAAATCTTTGGATCGCGATTTTTCCACTCGGCTAAAAGCCCTTCGGCGGATCAGAAAACATGCCAAGGAAATACTGGGAGCATGAATTCCCCGCTCGAGCGGCACTTCCCCCGCTCGAGCGGACGGCCAAAATCTGGAAAATCCAGATTCAACCTCTGAGTTTCAAACCAAGTTTCAATGCTCCAAATTCGATCCTCTTGGGCCCATTTTCTGGAAAACTCTTTCAAACACATAGAATAACAAGTTTTAAAGCTCAATTTAAGAAATCAAGGCCCAAGGGTGTTTCAATCAAACCCAATTTCAAACCATTTTCAAGAACAATGCTCAAACATGACATGCATGCATTCAAAACAATTTTAAGCTTCAAATCATGCTCAAATGAGCTCAATTCTTTGAAAAGCAAGTTGAAAACATGGACTATACCAATACCATGAACATGCATGTGACAAATTGCCATGAACTTAACTCAAAACCCAACAATATTAACATGCATGCAAGAATTTGACTTCAATCTCATATGCTAAGCTTAAAACATGACTTAGTTCATCAATTTAGCATGAAACATGCAAGAACAAGTTTAAACTCAACAAGGAGAAGATGAATTCACTCACCTAAGTCTCAATTACAAGTCTAGGAGCTCAATCTAGCAATCCATGCCTCAAATCTTCAAGTTCTCTTAGCAATTTCAACAAGAATAATTCTCTCTCTCTCTAACCTCTTCTATGGTCGGTTGGAAAGCAAGAAAGGGCTGATCAAATTGTTGCATCTAAGTGTAAACAAGTCTCTAAGTGTGTGTGATGTAGTGGCCACTAAGTGGCAATTCCGTAATTAAGCCAAGGTTTGCAATAACTCGTTTTAAATCTAATTTAATCATTCCTAATCAATTTTCAGATAAATATACCATTAAATCAGAAATATTCTACTGAGTCTAAAACACCAAACGGTTTCTAAATCGGCCGCCGATAAGGCCTTCAATTAACAGTTTAAACATACGAATTCAAACAGATAGTCATTCAAGCAAACAGATACAATATGCAATTCAATAGATAACTTATTCAATTTCAGTTTCGATTTCAATCAGTCTATCCAATACTTCAGTTAATCCAATTATCAGTCATTAGCGGTCCAGTTTAGCAATAATCAGTATTTAATTCAGTGGTTATTCAGTAATTGGTACAAGGGTTATTCTGATCTCCTCCTTATAAGGAGTTTAGTCCTCTAAACTCAAGTTACCTTGATTTGGAAGAAAAGCAGGTTCGTGAGGAACAAATTAGGATATCGCCTAGCCATGTCATCTTCCTTTCCCAAGTGGCATACACACCACCATGGTTACGCTTAATCAACTTTCACTAGCGGGATCTCTTTGTTTCTCAGTTTCTTGATTCGTCGGTTTACAATCTGTATAGGCCGTTCCTCGTAAGTGTAGTCATCACTAAGCACTATCCGAGTAGGCTCAATCACATGAAACGGATCCCGGAGGTAGTCTCTCAACATCGAAATGTGGAAGACGTTATGCATATGCTCCATTTCAGGAGGAAGCGCAACTTGATACGCCACCGGATTGATTTTCTCAATAATCTGATACGGTCCGACATACCGCGGCGCTAACTTGCCTTTGACTCCAAAGCGAGTCTGGCCTTTCATTGGTGTCACTTTCACAAACACGTGATCACCCACTTCATACTCTCTGTCCCGTCTTCTAACGTCCGCATAACTTTTCTGTCTGCTCTGTGTAGTTTTCAGCCTCTGCTGTATCAATTTTATCTTTTCAGTTGTTTCATACACAATCTCGGGCCCAAGTAAAGGCCCATCTCCAACTTCTGCCCAGCAGATTGGAGATCTACACTTTCTGCCATACAACGCCTCGAAATGCGCCATTCCAATACTCGAATGGTAGCTGTTGTTGTAGGCGAATTCAGCCAACGGTAAATGACTTTCCCAATTCCCCTGAAAGTCCAGTACACACATTCTCAGTAGGTCCTCTAGAGTTTGGATGGTCCTTTCTGACTGTCCATCTGTCTGAGGATGATAGGCACTACTTAGCCTCAATTCAGTACCCAATGCGGTCTGTAGGCTCTGCCAGAACCTCGATGTGAACTTCGAATCCCTGTCAGAAACAATAGATACAGGCACTCCGTGCAATCTAACAATTTCATCAATGTAGATAACAGCCAATTTGTCTGCATTATAAATTGTCTTGACATGTAGGAAGTGTGCAGATTTAGTCAATCTATCAACAATAACCCAAATAGAGTCCATACATTTTCTGGAGCGAGGTAATCCAACGATAAAATCCATCGTGATGTGCTCCCATTTCCACTCTGGTATGGGTAAGGGTTGCAGTAATCCAGCAGGTCGTTGATGTTCAGCTTTGACCTGTTGGCAATGAAGACATTTAGACACAAAGTCGGCAATTTCCTTCTTCATTCCTGGCCACTAGAAATTCTGTTTCAGATCTTGGTACATTTTCGTATTCCCTGGATGAATCGAAAACTTCGAACTGTGGCCTTCCTGCAGAACTCTTCTCTTCAATTCAGTGTCATTCGGTACACACAGTCTGTCTTGAAATTTCAGTACATTGTTGTCAAATTTGAACCCCGGTCTCGGTTTTGAATCTCTTTCTTCAACAATCTTCTTCAAGTAATCATCCAGTTGCTGTTTTTCTTTAATTTCCTCAATCAAAGCTGGTTGAGCAGAAATAGCAGCTAAGGTTCCACCTTGTTCTCTCAAAACGATTTCAATTTCAGACTTTTCCAGATCAAGAAGCAACTCTTTCTGTCCAGTCAGCAAACAGGCTAAGTTCCCAATCGATTTTCGGCTTAAAGCATCGGCAACGGTGTTGGCTTTTCCCGGATGATACAGAATCTGTAGGTCATAATCTTTGATCAGTTCCAGCCATCTCCGCTGTCTCATATTCAGTTCTTTCTGAGTGAAAAAGTATTTCAGGCTCTTGTGGTCAGTATACACTTCACATGTTGCTCCATACAAATAGTGACGCCAAATTTTCAGTGCAAAAACCACTGCAGCAAGTTCTAAGTCATGGGTAGGGTAGTTCTTTTCATGCGGTCTCAACTGTCGGGAAGCATAAGCAATAACTCTCCCATTCTGCATTAAAACACATCCCAAACCCTTATGAGAAGCATCACTAAAAACAGTATAACCATCCGTACCTGAAGGTAGAGTCAGAATCGGTGCAGTCACAAGTCTAGTTTTCAATTCTTGAAATGCTGATTCCCTCTGGTCAGTCCAGTCAAATGATATCCCTTTCTATGTCAACTGAGTCAGTGGTAGGGCAATTTTAGAGAAATCTTTGACAAACCTTCTGTAATATCCAGCCAGTCCCAAAAAGCTTCGGACTTCGGTTACATTCGTTGGTCTAGGCCAGTTTACTACAGCTTCAATTTTCTGCGGATCAACAGAAATTCCATCTTTGCTAACAACATGCCCCAAAAACGTCACATGGTCAAGCCAAAACTCACATTTAGACAATTTAGCATACAGTTTCTGTTCTCTTAAGGTTTGCAAGGCTAGTCTCAGATGATGTTCATGTTCTTCAACAGTCTTAGAATAAATCAATATGTCATCAATGAATACCACAATAAAATCATCAAGGTATGGTTTAAAAATTCTGTTCATGAGGTCCATAAATGCAGCAGGGGCATTCGTAACTCCGAACGGCATAACTAAAAATTCATAATGGCCATACCTCGTTCTAAAAGCAGTTTTGTCAATGTCTTCCGGTTTAACTTTCAGTTGATGATACCCCGATCTAAGATCAATCTTGGAAAACACTTGTGCACCTCAGAATCGGTCAAATAAATCATCAATACGCGGTAATGGATATTTATTCTTTACAGTTACCTTGTTCAATTCCCGATAATCAATGCACAGTCTCAGTGAGCCATCTTTCTTTTTCACAAACAAAACGGGTGCGCCCCACGGTGAAGTACTGGGTCTGATAAACTTCTTGTCTAACAGTTCCTGCAATTGTACTTTCAATTCCTTCAGTTCAGTCAGAGCCATTCTATAAGGAGCTTTAGACACTGGCTGTGTTCCCGGAACCACATCAACAATAAATTCAATCTCCCTGTCAATCAAATCCCCTAGCAAATCATCTGGAAATACATCTGGGAATTCTCTGACTATAGGAATACAATTCACATCAGTTTTAACATTATCATTAGCGAATACGTCAATACGAACACGATATCCTTTACACCCTTTCTAATCGGTTTGGCGGCTTTACAGAAGAAATCGATATGGAGGAGGTACTACTCCACTCCCATTAAACACAAATTCAGCAAACCCGTGGACGGAAAACTACTTGTTTTGTTACACTACTATAGTGGCATAATATTTTTGTAGCCAATCCATCCCCAATATTACATCAAAATGATCTATGTTCAACGGTAGTAAATCAATAAGCAGATGCATATCCCCAACAATAATCTCACAAGCAGGGGACATATATGCACATGTCATGGATCCCCCAACAGGTGATGATCTGACTAGCGAGATAGTTCATGGGTTCTAGGGTCTATTCAATTTACGCTGAAAAGCATGCGACACATAAGAATGTGTAGACCGAATCAATCAATACATAAGCATTTTGAGCACAGATAGAGAGGATACGACACAATAGTCTCGGTGTTTTGCACGTCTCCGATTAGGGCAAACACTGCCCTACCGCCTCATAGGCTCTTTCCGTAGCTTTGGGGTTCGGTTTTGGTGCTACATTTGATCTCGCTACGTGCGGCTTTTTACTACCAACTGGTGGAGCAGAAGGGCAGTCTTTGATTCTGTGGCCCACTTTGCCACACCTGAAACAAGCTCCAGAAATCTGGTAGCAGACCCCTTTGTGCTTGTTGCCACATACTGAGCAGGGTGGAGTAAATCCACTCCCTTGGCTGGGGCTAGTCGTCGACCCCGTATTCTGTTTTTTGTTTGCTGGGTTATGCTTGCCTTTCTTAAATTTGAAACTCTGCATTTTGCCTTGCCACTCAGTTGTCGGTGTTTCAGATTGTTTCACCGCTGCAATATTTGTCTCGGCCATCAATGCCCAGTCGAGAACACCCACATAAGTTGGCATTTTCAAAACATTTATTCGGTCCTGGATAGCGACACTAAGGCCGCCTTCAAACCTCCTGGCCTTCTTATAATCGGTATCCACCATATGTGGTGCATACCTAGCAAGTTCGGTAAAATTTTTCTCATATTCGCAACATGACGCTTTTGCCTGTCTCAAATTGCTCAAACTTCGGTCACTTTTTCGTCTCTAATGCCTGGGAAAATATTTTTCAAAGAAGGACTCCTTGAACTGAGCCCAAGTCACAATAGCATTCGCCTCACGGGTCAACATCCACCACCTTCTTGCTTCTTCCTGAAGGGTGAAGGTAGCTAACAATACCTTGTTTGCTTCGGAGCACGGAAAAACCTCAAACAACTTTTCAGTCTCAAGAACCCAAGCTTCAGCCTTTAACGGTTCTAAGCCTCCCTAGAAGGACGGCGGTTTCATTTTACTGAATTTCTGAGTCAGTGCAATAATGTCCACCTCATTAGCATTCACATTCTGTACATTTTGTTCCGGTTGCACCGGATGAGGAGGATGTGGGGGCTGTTGGTTCGGTTGTTGTTCGAGTCTTTCAATTATCAGTCCCATTATTTGTTAAAGTCTGGCCATTCTGGCCTCAGAGGATGATGCTTCAGTTTTATTTGCAGTGTTTGTGTTATCCATTTCACTATAAGCAGTTATGACAGTTATCATTATAAACAGTTGTACAATTAAACAGTTTAACTTTTTAACATATAATCAGTCAGTCGTAAGCACACACTTTTCAAATTCATGAGATGCCCTAATTGCTTCTCTAGGACACCCTATAGCTCATTTGGACACGTGTGTGCGGTATAACTCGTGGTTAAGTATCGCTCTGATACCACCCTGTCACGACCCAAACCCGGCCCTATGGGTTTAGCACCGTAATTGGCCAGTAATCCGAGATTACCAAAGGCCTCTGAAACGATATCTGATCCAAACAGAGTACAGGGCCTGGCGGAAGCCAATACAGTAAATAACTAGTGTCCATTGAGCTGTGAAAATCTGTATGTCAAAAACATTTTTATGCATTCATACAGTTCAAAACAGTACAATCCATATACAGTCTATACATTGATACACAGTCAGTCAGTACAGGGATCAAGTCCCTAGACAACAGTACAGTAAAACAGTAAACGGTCTATACAAAAGTACAATACAGTAAGGAGACCGATAGGGGACACAAAAACACCCCAAGCCATAGCATGGCAACACGGAACCTCGCAGTGAGGCACATAGGCTGGCTTGACAAAACTGGGGACCAAACCCACGCTCCTAGCTCCGGTCTGGCTGCTGAGAACCTACATATATATATAAACAGTGAGCTAAAGCTCAGTGAATAACATACAGTGTAAAAAGGTTATGAATGAATGTCCCTTACGGCAATGAAATCAATTCATTGTACAGTATTTCAATCTTTCAGTATTTCAGTCAATCAGTATATCAATCAACCAGTCATATGTGGTACATCTAATAGCCTATAAACAGTAGGTCCAGAAAGGACCGGCCATACTGAACCAACAATAATGATGGCCATCGAGCAAGATGGTTCCACAAGGAAACCGACAGAGCTCAGAATACCAATAACAAGGTGCTAAGGATGCCACAATCTGATTCAAATGCAGGACATCCATTCATTCAATAAGCAATATTAGTTCAATAATCACTTGAGTTCAGTATTCAAAATATAACCATTTGAACATATCTTTACACAATCTGTTACTCACAGAGATTGGGCTAAAAGCCTAGAGCGGCCCCCAGAGCCAACCCTAAACAGTTAACAAATAGAACACACACTAAGTTCACAGTCGAAAGGATGTTAATTAAATCCCTAAATTTCCTCGGTGTGGTTCTATGTCTAAATCCTCATTAAGATGCCTTAAACTAGGCCTAAGAATGCCTAGGATGGGATGAGGGTGCAAAATGTGCACGATACAATTTCAGAATTTTGAAGCAGGCCTCCGCCGAGCCTTGAGTTTCGCCGAGCGGACAAGCCAACAAAGGTCCCCGCCGAAGTACATTCCACCGGCGGGTGATGAAAGGTGCAAAAATCTTTGGATCTTGTGATTTTTCCACTCGAAGCTAAAAGCCCGCCGGCGGATCAGAAACATGCCAAGGAAATACTGGGAGCATGAATTTCGGCTGACTTCCGCTTTCGGCGGGAAGGCCAAAATCTGGAAAATCCAGATTCAACCTCTGAGTTTCAAACCAAGTTTCAATGCTCCAAATTCGATCCTCTTGGGCCCATTTTCTGGAAAACTCTTTCAAACACATAGAATAACAAGTTTTAAAGCTCAATTTAAGAAATCAAGGCCTAAGGGTGTTTCAATCAAACCCAATTTCAAACCATTTTCAAGAACAATGCTCAAACATGACATGCATGCATTCAAAACAATTTTAAGCTTCAAATCATGCTCAAATGAGCTCAATTCTTTGAAAAGCAAGTTGAAAACATGGACTATACCAATACCATGAACATGCATGTGACAAATTGCCATGAACTTAACTCAAAACCCAACAATATTAACATGCATGCAAGAATTTGACTTCAATCTCATATGCTAAGCTTAAAACATGACTTAGTTCATCAATTTAGCATGAAACATGCAAGAACAAGTTTAAACTCAACAAGGAGAAGATGAATTCACTCACCTAAGTCTCAATTACAAGTCTAGGAGCTCAATCTAGCAATCCATGCCTCAAATCTTCAAGTTCTCTTAGCAATTTCAACAAGAATAATTCTCTCTCTCTCTAACCTCTTCTATGGTCGGTTGGAGAGCAAGAAAGGGCTGATCAAATTGTTGCATCTAAGTGTAAACAAGTCTCTAAGTGTGTGTGATGTAGTGCCCACTAAGTGGCAATTCCGTAATTAAGCCAAGGTTTGCAATAACTCGTTTTAAATCTAATTTAATCATTCCTAATCAATTTTCAGATAAATATACCATTAAATCAGAAATATTCTACTGAGTCTAAAACACCAAACGGTTTCTAAATCGGCCGCCGATAAGGTCTTCAATTAACAGTTTAAACATACGAATTCAAACAGATAGCCATTTAAGCAAACAGATACAATATGCAATTCAATAGATAATTTATTCAATTTCAGTTTCGATTTCAATCAGTCTATCCAATACTTCAGTTAATCCAATTATCAGTCATTAGCGGTCCAGTTTAGCAATAATCAGTATTTAATTCAGTGGTTATTCAGTAATCGGTACGAGGGTTGTTACAGATATTTTCGAAATAAACACTGGGTACAATTTTCAGAATAATTTCACAAAATATTCAAATAACTTTCATAATAATATTCGATATTGTTTTATACTTGACCCATATTTTATTTTGAGAGAACAGGAAAGCTATGAATAAATATTTATGATTTTAAACGGTTCGATAGGAATAAAAATAAACCAACAGTGATAGAGGGTTACTTACCTCGAAAGCTTAGAAATAACACTCTAACACCAACTCCACCACTTCAATCACACAACCCTAATAAATACAACCTGAAATAAATTAATATTTTTTTACATGTTACATACACCCACAAAAGCCCCACTATATTAGATTAATATATTGCTTTAATATCCAAGAGATCAAACCATTCAACCCAACTTTAAAAAGCCAAACACACCCTTACCCATGATACAAAAGTCCATTATTTCTATTACCCACCCAAAGTTACACTTACACATTACACCCAATTCTCAAAACCTAAGTAGGTACCTATAGATCTTCCAAATCCCCTTAATGCATTGATTGTTAAATTCCTCAACATAAACTTAATAATTAACAGTAAAGACAGATTTTACCTTAACCAATGGGTGTCACGCCCCAAACCCGCCCCGAGAGGTTCGGCGACGAGACCGGCCAGTAATCCTAGATTACCACAGGCCTTACTGTATATAACATAAATAAACGGGGCTCGCGGAAGCGAAAACACATAACTATAGTCCAAAGAGCTGTGCATAAATATGAACATATATTACATGCCAAAAATGAGTTAATTACCCACATTCATTACATAACATGGTCTAATACAGCACGTATCATTCAGTTACAACTATACAACAAAAACAAAACAAAAGCTCACAAAACGGCCTTCCAGGCCTGGCCCCAGCTCGGAGGCACTCAACTCATGGTAGGCTTCAAAACGGCGGCTCGATCCGAGACTCCGCCTAGGCTTGGCTCCCTGAAGGCTCACCTATAATACATAAATACAAACAATGAGCTAAAGCTCAGCAAGTAACATTAACGTAAAGGGGTTAGTGAACGAAGTCTGACATTTTCATAAAACCATAATAAAACAGTCATAAACATACTTCAGTCATTCGTCATTATAAGAACATACATAATGGCATACTCCATAGAACATAACATGTGTCGACTAACGACTAGAGTAACCGGTCCCGGACACCGATTAAACACATACCGAGATTCAGAATCGGTCATGGGCTTGTCCTTCCATGCCGCCCCCATGACTCATGACGCATGGGCTGCATGTTCTCGCCCATGACTTAACTGACTATGGATGCCATACTAGATTTGCAATAGAACATTCGTTCACAGAAAACATTCTCATTTCAAACGTATCATATCATAGCACTTTTAGAACATAATTTCATAATAACATATCTTTACAGAAATGTCACTTACAGAGGGTTTCGAAACCGATGGCACGGTCTTATCAATTTGACTGCAACAATAACATTATAGCACATTTCTCAATATACATTATCCTTAATCATGCACTTCCTTTCTTTACTTTATTTCATGCTCATTCATTTCATTTCAATCTCATGTAATTCATGTAATTCATACCGTTTCATGCTCATAAGGTGATAAATGATGCAATTAACATGTAGAAATCATGTAGTTCATTTCCAAAATTTCACGAAAATAGCCTTCTTTCGGCCCACTTGTCCGCTCGGCGGATCAGAACTTGTCGAAAATTCTTTGGAAGGGTGATTTCTACGCCGGCGGGCTTACCTCGCTCGGCGGACCATCTAAAATCCGAAAATCTAGTTCTTCTTCACTCCTTCAACCTTCAATCTCTTTTGTTTACAAAATCAACTTCTAATACTTGAAATACAACTTCTCAAACACTCGATCAACAACTTGAATCAAACATTACATCATCAATCAAAACTCAAATGCATCATATAGAAGAGCAAACCCATGAATATGTATATAAAAGCTTCATTTTCAACTTCCATGGAGGTTTTCCCTCAACTTGCCAAATAAATATGAATTAACCATTTAAAAGCCATGATTTGAGCCAAACTTACTAAATGCCAAGGATCAACTATCATTTTCATGCAATTAGAGAAGATGCTTACCTTAATCACTTAATCAAGCTTGATTTTCCCCTTTTCACTTCTTCTTTCTCTTTGGTTCTTCCTTTTACGATTTTCTCTCTCTCTCTCTCTAAGATATTTCCTCTTTTCTTGGTTTGAGTCAAATGAGTCCATAATCCTTATCTAAATACATATCTATCACATAATCCATTTTATCAAAAACATTTAAGCCAAACAAGGTCCAACGAATCAGACGAATTTCAGTCCTCAATTTAATTTCTCAAACCGTTCTAAAAATTCCCGGTATCACATAGACGTGCTCAATTTCATTTTCTGAACCCATTATGGTTGTCAATTTCAGTCCCGAAGTCGTACTTCCAACAGATATTTATCTAATTCGAACAGATTTTTCTCAATTAAATCACGTAAACACATAATTAATTACTGAAAAGGACATCATACGGTTCTGGGTCGTTACAATGGGTGTCCCAAAATCACCAACGTGCTGCCTCCAATCCCTATTGTAGCCTCACTTGAACCTCTCTTCTCTTTTTCTTTTCTTTTTTTTTCTTTTACCTTCTCAAACCCTAGCCGCCTATGGAGCAATTCACAGCCTTTGTTTTGTTTGTTTTCCAAGACTTAAATCCATAATAAGTGGGCTTATTAACCTAATTTCTCAAAGTTACAAAATTACCCATCTAAGTAATAAGAAATATAATGCCATCTCATAACTAATTCTTTGATATTAATAAATGACCCATATAAATTAATTTAATTACTAATCTATCCAATAAAATAATCCTACATACAACTTGGGTTTTACATTCTTCTCCTCTTAAAAGAAATTTCGTCCTCGAAATTTGACATACTTGTAGTCTCAAAAAGTTGTGGATACTTTTGTCTCATTTCATCCTTAAGTTCCCAAGTTGCTTCTCTCTCCGAGTGATTGCTCCATTGAACCTTAACGTAGTGGATGACTCGATGCCTCAAAACCTGTTCCTTCTTATCAACAATTCTTACAGGGTATTCTTCATAAGTCAAATCCTCCTTAAACTGCAACGGTGCATAATCAATCACATGATTGGGATTCGGTATATACTTCTTCAACATCGAAACATGGAAGACATTATGAACTCCAACTAGTGAAGGTGGTAGGGCAAGTCTGTAAGCTACCTCTCCAATTCGATCTAAAACCTCAAATGGTCCAATAAATCTAAGACTCAATTTACCACGAACACCAAACCTCATTACTCTTTTCATAGGAGACACCTTAAGGAACATATGGTCTCCAATCCCAAACACCAAATCGCGTCTCCTATTATCTGCATAACTTTTCTGTCTACTCTATGCAGTGCGAAGTCGTTCTCTAATAAAATTGATCTTGTCCACTGTTTGTTGCACAATCTCAGGCCCTAACAACTTTCTTTCACCCACATCATCCCAACCAATAGGTGATCTACACTTTCATCCATATAAAGCCTCATATGGTGCCATCTGAATGCTCCTATGATAACTATTATTATAAGAGAATTCCACTAAGGCCAAATGCTCATCCCAAGAACCTTCAAGATCATTAATACAGGCCCTCAACATGTCTTCAAGAGTCTGAATAGTTCTCTCTGACTGTCCATCACTTTGAGGATGAAAGGTCGTGCTAAATTTCAAACTAGTATCCAAAGCTGTATGCAAACTCCTCTAAAACATAGATACAAATCTGCTATCTTTATTAGACTCTATGGTCACCGGAATACCATGCAACTTCACAATCTCCTTGATATACAATTTTGCAAACCTCTCTAAGGAGAATCCTACCATAAAAGCTAGAAAGTGAGTGGATTTGGTCAATCGATCAACAATAACCCAAATAGCATTGTTACCACCTTGGGTCCTAGGCAACCTAGTCACAAAATCTATGGTAATATGTTTCCACTTCCACTCGGGAACAGGAAGAGGTTGTAACTTACCTGCAGGTCTCTGATGTTCAACTTTCACCTGTTGACATACCAAACATTGAGCAACATACTGAGCAATTTCCTTCTTCATATTATTCCACCAAAAGTTCCTCTTCAAGTCTGTATACATTTTAGTGCTCCCTAGATGTACAGTATACCCTGAACTATGAGCTTTTCTCAAGATTTCTCTCTTGAGCTCTAAATCATTGGGCACACACAACCTCTCTCCAAATCTCAAGGTTCCATCTTTATGCATACAAAATTTCATCTGTAGCCTTATTTCCATTTCAGCCTTAAGTATTTGCAATTGAGGATCTTTTCCCTGAGCATCTTTAATTCTATCAATCAATGTGGGTTGAACTCTAAGGTTTGCCAACTGCACTCCATGGTTATGCCATCTAATCTCGATATTCAACCTTTGCAAGTCCTCCAAGATATTCTTTTGGTCAGTGATTAAGGTAGCCAAATTACTCGGGGTCTTTCTACTCAAGGCATCAGCCACTGCATTGGCTTTTCCTGGATGATAATTGATAGTCAAATCATAGTCCTTTAATAGCTTCAACCATCGCCTTTGCCTCATATTCAATTTTTTTTTGAGTGAAAATATACTTCAGACTTTTATGATCAGTGAATATCTCACATTTCACTCCATACAGTTAGTGCCTCTAGATTTTCAATGCAAACACCACTGTAGCCAACTCCAAATCATGCGTAGGATAATCTACTCATATGGCTTCAACTGCCTAGGCGCATATGCCACTACCTTATCGTTCTGCATCAGGACACAACCCAAGCCCATCTTCGATGCATCACTATAGATGGTAAAACCTTCATCTCCGGACGGAACTATAAGTATTGGAGCACACACTAATCGACTCTTTAGATCCTAGAAACTCTTCTCACAATCATCAGACCATTTAAATTTAACCCCTTTTTGTGTTAAACAAGTCAAAGGCATAGAAATTCGGAAAAATCCCTTAACAAACCTTCTATAATATCCTGCTAAATCTAAGAAACTACGAATTTCAATGACACTAGTAGGCCTATTCCACTCTACCACCACCTCACTTTCTTGGGGTCAACAGACACCCTGTCTTCAGATATCACATGACTCAAAAATGATACACTCTCTAGCCAAAATTCACACTTCTTTAATTTAGCAAATAATTTATTCTCCCTTAATAACTGCAACACTATTCTTAGATGTTCTTCGTGCTGCTCTTTACTCTTTGATTACACAAGAATGTCATCAATAAAAACTACCACAAACTGATCCAAGAAGGGTTTAAATACTTTGTTCATTAAATCCATAAAAGCTGCAGGCGTATTGGTCAACCCAAACGACATGACTAAAAATTCATAATGCCTATACCTAGTTCGGAACGCTGTCTTAGGTATATTTTCCGCTTTAACCTTCAACTGATGATATCTAGAACGAAGGTCAATCTTAGAAAAGACTTGTGCTCCTTGCCATTGATCAAATAGGTCATTTATCCTAGACAAAGGATATTTATTTTGAATTGTCACCTTGTTTAACTCTCGATAATCAATGCAAAGGCAAAAACTACCGTCCTTCTTTTTCACAAATAAAACGGGCACACCCCAAGGAGAAACACTAGGCCTAATAAAGCTCTTATCTAGTAACTCTTATAATTGTTCCTTTAACTCTTGCTCCTGATTTTCTCCGACTGCTTGAAAACCACTACCAATATTAGTCACATTCCCTTGCCGATTGTTATTACCAGTCTGTCGATTCGTTTGACCCTGGCGTGTATTCCTAGCCATATTTGCCAATGTCTCCTCATGTTCCATTGCAACCTATATGCATCAATAATAAAACCTCATCTTATTCTATTCTCAAGTCCCTATAACACGTAAATAAAAGTAACATTTTACCAAATTATAAGCGTTCCTAATCCTACATCTACCCAATCTCACCACTATTCTATACCAACTTTTAAAATTACAACCTGGCTCTGATACCATAAAATTGTCACGCCCCAAGCACCGTGACAACGCCGCACACTCATAAAAGTGAGCATGCAAGGCTAAGAATCCAATCACATAACCCATAATGTAAAATACTCAAAATAAATCCTTAAATTGTCATAATGCTAAAATCCACAAAAATTGATTATTCTTATCATATGAAATTATCCACCAAGTCCACTAACAAAATCCATTAACAAAACAATAATCCAAGTACTTAAATCATAGCCCTACTCTCGGCACTCCCATATGTAAAAATCCCGCGCAGTTCTACTCTTCAGAATCTGAAAAAAATAAGGGTAAGCTAGACAGCCTAGTAAATAACCAACCATCACTGCCAGCTGGATCAAGTATATCAAAAAGAAGTAAATAAATAGTAGATAACCAATAAATATAATTTTTGATACAAATCAATAAATGACACGATTATTTGTAAGATGGTTTCATAGCTGAAAATAAACAGTGTAGCAATACATTTTAATTAAAAGTCAATGGGTTAACTCGATGAAATTTCGTTATCCAAAATTTATAGATCGATATTCAGATGGTTCAATGATCGATTCACAAAACCCAAGTCTTAATGACTACGGTCACTTAGCCCGTGACAAGGCCCAGAACCACACCTAGGCCGGTGGTAAAGCCCCAAAAGAAACTAGTTTCTGTGCCAATAAATAACCCCCATTGGCTAGGATTCAAATCATAGTCAGACTAGAGTGATGTTCAAAATTCAAACAATACACAACTTTTAAATAAAATATTCGATATTTTCGAAATAAACACTGGGTACAATTTTCAGAATAATTTCACAAAATATTCAAATAACTTTCATAATAATATTCGATATTGTTTTATACTTGACCCATATTTTATTTTGAGAGAACAGGAAAGCTATGAATAAATATTTATGATTTTAAACGGTTCGATAGGAATAAAAATAAACCAACAGTGATAGAGGGTTACTTACCTCGAAAGCTTAGAAATAACACTCTAACACCAACTCCACCACTTCAATCACACAACCCTAATAAATACAACCTGAAATAAATTAATATTTTTTTACATGTTACATACACCCACAAAAGCCCCACTATATTAGATTAATGTATTGCTTTAATATCCAAGAGATCAAACCATTCAACCCAATTTAATCACTCCAGTTTTGTCAAGCCAGCCTATGTGCCTCATTGTGAGGTTCCGAGTTGCCATGTTATGGCTTTGGGGTGTTTTGTTTTTCCCCCGTCTGTCTCCATACTGTTTTGGATTACTGTATAGACTGTTATCTGCTTTACTGTACTGTTACCAAGGGATTAGGTCCCTGTACTGTATGACTGTAAATTTTGTATAGACTGTACTGTTCTACACGTGTGAATGCATGAAAAATCTTTTTGGCATCTGATGTCAATGACTCAATGGACACTATTTATTTCTTGTATTGGCTTGCCAGCCCACGAACTCGTTCTCTTGTACTATTGTTAGCGGGCCTTGGTAATCTCGGATTCTTGGCGATTCTGATGCTAAACCCATAGGGCGAGTTTGGGTCGTGTGATCCTGATTCATTGGACATCTTTTAATTCTTGTTTTGACTTCCGACTCTTGTACTCTGTATTCTTGTTTCTTATTAGCGGGCCTTGGTAATCTCAGATTCTTGGCGATTCTGATGCTAAACCCATAGGGGCGAGTTTGGGTCGTGACATCCAATGACAAAATAACACTGTTGGATTATTTATAATCCAGCAATTTAGATGAAGCATCTGGAACAATCTTGAGAAGCATCTCCCAAGTCTGCTCTATGTCTATCTATCTCTCTGTCTCTCTTCATTCCAGAACCAGTCTTTATCTCTCTCTCTCTCTCCCTCTCTCTCTTATCGTCTTCATTCTTCTTCTCTCACTCTCTCCATCTGTCTCTCACCTTCTTCATCACCACAACCACAGGAACCACCAGCCCCAAAAGTACTCTCGTCTCTCTCTCTCTTACCGTCTTCATTCTTCTTCTCTCACACTCTCCACCTGTCTCTCACCTTCTTGATGACCACAACCTCAGGAACCACCAGCCCCAAAAGTACCCTCGTTTCTCTCTCTCTCTCTCTCTCTCTCTCTGATAAAGTAGCATAATCTGAATTTGAAAACCATTGAGCCATGATCGGTCACCGGTCTATGCTGCGATTCTCAGGCCACACAGGGTTGTTTGATCAAGCTATTCGGGTCTTCAACCCTAGATTTGAAACCCCTTTCAATACCCTTTCTCATTGGTCCCTCTTTCAAATTCCACAAATCTATAGAGTTCCAGGCAAGTCTATGTTTGGTTAAATCTTTTTGTCTTTATTTAACTCTATTTTTTAATCTCATGAAAGCTATATGTTGTCTTTGTGCTTTGTTTGGTTAATTTGTTGTCTAGAATCTAGTTTATGTTCGTCTATTGTTTTCTCAGTTACGAGACAGAGTGTCAAATGCTGCCAATAGGTCTATAGAGTGAACCTATTTTGAGATAATTTGTCTTATCCAAAAAAAAAAAAAAAAAAAAAATCCTGAAATGAAGACATTTTTTTTTTTTTGCTTCAGATTGATTTATTGATTCTGAAATTTTTAGCTACAGAATTTATTTATTTTTGGGTGAATTTTGCTTTTGTTTTGAAACTTTTTGTTGGGAAGGGAGAAAACAGTTGATTTTGGTGACTTGGCAGCTGCCAAAACTTACCATTGTATAACACTTTTAGCCCACACCTACTATTAAATGGCTTTGGCATGGCAAATCATTGGAGAACCTCTTAGAGGCGTTTAAAATTGGAAAATGTTAACCACAGTTGATATATATGTAAAAAAAATATATAAATATGTGGAATTATTTGACTTCTAATGACATCTAGCAAAATAATTTAAAATTTTACACTTATTCTTTCTCAGTGTAGGACCTATATGGTGTGATGGTATCAGTTTCACACTTCATGTGAGATGGAGAGCAAAATAATGTGTAAAATTTTAAATATCTTGAACATCATTTTTAAACGTTAGATAGTGAAATCCCAAGTATATTATTGTACAAATTTCTTTGTCTAGAATGAGTGGTCAAAGAAAATGCCTTTTTAAAGAAAAATGGTTTATAAATAGAATTTTAAAATATAAATTTATATAAAATAATGGGACAATGATATTTTTATACTTTTAAGTTTGATGGTCTTTTGTCTTGAAATGAAAGTTTGAAGACAAAAATGAGAGATCCTACTCGAAGTACTACACGACGAACTCTTATTTGCATTGAATAGGTAGTAAGGATAAGAACTCCTATCCTTGGATTACACTTTGAAGTTGATCAAACTCTGGCTCAACTCATTTGGATTAGTGATCAAGAGAGAAAAGTAAAGGAAATAATTTTTTGCTCGCAAATAATTTGTTTAGATAGCTTAAAGGTGGGAATTGTGGAGAAAAGAAATTATCAAAATTCAAGAAATAGTTTTTATTTTAAAACTTTGAGTCTCTTTAAAATTGAAGAGAAAATAGGTGGAGTTAGTAAGTGCTTACCCTTTTTGTCTCTCTTGCTCATAGTGCAATGATTTACTTTCTTTTCATTTTTCTACTTTATTATATATTTCCCAAACAATAAAAGAGGATAACCTACTACTTTCTTTTAATTTCTCTCTTAAATTACCAAAACAACATGATACCATTTTATTTTTTTTAATTATTATTTTTTTCTTCTCTCTTAATTTGGTTTTGCTCAACAAAGTAAGTAGGAGGGCCCATCTATGTATTGAAAAGCCGGACAAGATTGACCCAACAACATAGGGTACCACAAAAAGGAATCTTCATGCACTAAGAGATACAAATATTGTTAATTCTAATTTATTTATTTTGCTTTTTTACCATTTCCTCAAGGACTTTTTTTTAAGTGTGCAACCTTTGAGGGTTGCACACCATGTGCCACTTACACAAAAAGTATAAGTGGAAGGGAAAATAAAAGCAGGACTGCAAACAGAAAAGACGTAAGTGTAAGGCGTAAGTTGCACACCATAACAGTACCCTTTCCTCAATTCATGTGAAAAAAATGCAAACATCCAAGCCATCTCTGCACTTCCCAATAGTACTACCACTGCCACCATATTACAAAAATATTGAAAAAATGAAGAACATAAAAGGTAATTAAACAATGACAACAACCTGAAAATTAATCCAAGACACAAAAGAACAGAACATATAGAAGGTACAAGCCGATACGCATACTTAAAAGGTAATTAAACAATGATAACCAACCTGAAAATTAATCTAAGACACAAAAGAACAGAACATATAGAAGGTACAAGCCTATATATATTATGACAGGTATGCTAGAAACACAGAAAATTTTTACAGAACGAGACATAAACGTGAAACAGATGTGTTCTTCTCATATCTATGTCTTCTTCTGTAAAAAAATTTCTGTACACTTAAGCTTTTATGAATGATTGAATACATGAATCAAACAAATATAACTACTACTAGCTACCACATGAAAAATGGATGATTTTTATGGCTTCTGCTTTTGGGTATATATATAATCAACATGGGCTGCCAGTGTTCTTCTCATCAAGCACTCTTCTTCTCCAACTCCTTCACAACTCTCCTCCACCTCAACTCCAACATCCTTTGCAAAACAAAAAGAGAAAATAATTATTTTATAAAAAGAAAAAAATATATATATATATATATAAAAAGTAATGGTGACACCATGCTACATCCCACTAACCCAACCAGATGATTCAGTGTACGAAACTTCTGCTAAAAAGAAATTCAAAAATGACAAAATATATGCAGTCTTACCGTATGTTGGGTTTTCATCGGAGTAACGCTGTGAAATGCAGGCTCTGGCCGAGCGGTGCATGTTAGCGTGAAGAGGAGGAGGAGGGAGGCTACCATGCAAAGGGTAGGGAGCTTGGACATCTTATCTTATGCTCTCTTGAAATGGTCAGAGAAGTGAGAGATACAAAGAGGAGGGACTGTGAGAATGAATTTATAGAGCCAACAACCAACGAAAGAAGAAGGAAGGGGCAAATATGGAATTATAATATAATTTTGTTATTTGCACAGATTAACAAATGCTAGAAAACATCGGACGGCTCTAAAGTTGGATTAATCTTGTTGGCGGACATCGTTGTCGTTGAACTTTATCAAATAAACTTCTAGAACTGTGATTTTGTACTTTTTTGGATGCTAATTCAAAAAAAAAAAAAAAAAAGAAAGAAAAAGGGTTCTATGCTCACTTTATTAGACCATAATTTACCTTATATAAGCAAATTTTTTGTTTTAAATTTTGGATAAGTGAACAACTATAAAGTACAACATATATATAGACAAATATATATATATTTAAAATAAATCCCACTAACAAATTTTATAAATCATATTAATACATGGGTAATTGACCTATAAATCCCATATGGATGACTTGTGAACCCTGCCATCCTAAAACAGGGATAAAAATGACACAAAATTCCCTCTCAAATAACACAAATGGGATCTTTTGGTGAACATTACAAAATAAATGGGACTTCCAAGAGTAATAAAAATAAATAAGGATCCATCAATCTAAATCTCTCCCAAATGGAATTTTTCAATAATTTTTCCTAAAAAAAAAATGTATTACCATTATAAATATTTTGGAGTTTTATGAATCTTAAAATACCATTCTAAAAATAATGATGTTCTTGACCATGCACTTGAGTACACGTGATCAGCCCCTATGTTTGCTATGTTCATCAACCACATGATACAAAAAGTCATTTGATGGGGGTTCTAGATTATACATGTTTTGTTTTTGCTTGGTCAACCCATTTTAAAAATAATTCCGTGGCTAAACACAATTAGATATAAAAAGACACTTTCAAAGATTCATTGATGTCCTTTTCACACAAAAAAAAAAAAAAAAAAAAAAAAAAGGAAAAAGAAAAAAAGAAAAAAAAAAAGAGGATAAAATTGATTGATGTCCTTTTTCAAACCCAATATTATATTTTTCAAAGTTTTTAATTGCAGAAGAGCAAAAAGACGCGTTAAATGATAAAATTCCATTGTCACAATTAATATTTCGTGGCCATGCATATTAATTATTATTATTGGTCAATATACAAATGAATTAGGACCACAAGCATATTTAATAATATAACAATATACAGTTATTTGGTGCAGCTTAACTGAGTTGTTTATAAAAAAAAAAATTTATAAATTTTTTGAAATGTCTACAGTTATAATTTTTTTTGAAAAGTCTATAGTTTCTACTTACATCTTATTTTGCAGAAATAACTTAAATAAGATGAAAAAAGTTGATTATCTGAAAGTTAGGAGAATGATATTTTTAGCTTATACTTACTAATTATCAAGTCTTAATTTATAATAAATTGCACTAAACAAGTCTATAATAAGCTCATGAAACAAGATGACTGAAAAGAAACACACAAAAAAAATCACATAATTGTGAAAAAAAAAAATAATGTATTGTGGCCCGGTTTGGGAATAGATTATTTTAGTTGACATTTAATTTTTTAAACTATTTTAGTCTGACTAAAAAAATTATGTTTAGGAAGATAGTTGATTTTTTTTTTTTTGTAATTGATTTAATGATTATGAGAGAAAAATTAAATAATTATAATTTAAATGTGATATTTTTTCTTATAAATTATTTTATCTTTATTAATTATTTTAGTCCAAAATCAACTTTCCAAACAGGACCACAGAGTTGGTCCGTACACAACCATGCGAGTTGGGTTGGGGTTAACTTGTTTGAAAGTTTTGTCTATGTTCGGGTTAACCCTGATCACTAAAGAACATCCTATACGTGTGTGGGTGATTCGAGTGCTCAACCCCCTCACAAGCACATGATGGTATAAAGTTGGAGAGTTTATAATGATCCTATTCAACATTAATGGTTTGCATTTGTGATATTGGATATTGTTAGTGTTTGCTTATTTTTTTTACGAAGAAAAATATCATAAATGTGAGCATGCCAGTAAAGATTGAAAAATCCTTACAAATTAAATTCAAGCCAATTATCAAGCGATTGTGTTGACAGTTCTTTTGCTTTAACAAAGAGAACTTCAAAATTGCTAAGTGTAGAGAAAAGAAAAATTAAAAGAAGAATGAGAGATGGAAAAAGACGATTGAGTGAACAATCAAAATAATAATTACTTACCTCTACTCTTATGCTTCGAAAAGGAAGTGAATAAAATGTTTTAAAAAGGAAATACTGAAAATAAATGTTTCGAAATATAAATCTATGTTAAACTACTCCTAAGATAAGGAAAATGACAAGAAATATTGAAATCAATTATCTTTGATTTGAATTCTGGATCCTTTACAATGTAGCCATGAATGGCTATTTATAGGCAAATATTTGTAGGAAAAAACTTCCAGTAATAACTACCCAATAACTACATAAAATTACCCACTCTTCTATCTTCATTCTCACAATGCCGCATATCTCTCCATATCTTCATAATTTCCTTTAACCTCCAATTCATGCTCCATGTTCTCCACTTTATTCTCTATCATCTTTTTCACATTTCATAACTTCTCATAACTTCCAAATGAGTAAGAGGATGTCACATATCCTGCAATTATATAAATAATAAATAATAATAAAAATTACAGATTTATGGTGCTAACATTACCCTTCGCGACCCTTAAAAATGATGTTTACTTGAATTTTTGAAAGGTCGAACCAAGCACATGACTAATCTAAGCAATAAAATGCTTCGAATAATATCAACAAAGTACTTCGAATGATATAATAGCACCAATAAGTGTTTCGAATGAGCATGAAATTATGATTAGATGACCCACCAATAAAGTGCTTCGAATAAACATGAAATTATGACTAGATGTCTCGAATGCTAGCTATTATGGACTAGTAACAAGTTTCGAAGGTGGTATAAAGGACTAAAATCATCTTTCGAAAGTTGAAAGTGCCGATAAAGGACAAATTACATCCTTGGAAATACTCGATAAAGCTTCGAAGGTTCACAACCACCATTATTGTTTCTTCGAAGCTGTTAATGCAAGATGGAGTGCTTCGAATCTTACAAAATTATGGCAAAAGGACCTTTGAAGCAACTTTTGGCCAACATTGTGGTTATTCAAATTTTGTATGTTCTAGTTCATACATAATTAATGAAAATATTAATTTTATGCTTCGAACAAATTATTAATTCTTCAAAGACAGCAAAACTGTTGTTCTTCGAACCAATTTATCATGCCAAAAATAGGCATTATTCGACAACTAATTAATTGCCATTTTACATATATTTGAAGAGAGGTACACATTTCGAAAGTTTTCTCGCCCCATGTTACATTTCGAAGGTGTTTATTGATAACAAAACCACTATTCAAAAGTCATATATGTTACTAAAGGATCAAAGTCGTCTTTCGAAAGTGCTCACGACATCTCTTCATACTAAATCCAAAGAGTTGGATTACTATGAAATTAGTTTGGCATTTTAACAAGCCATTAATAGCTATAAAATGATATTTCAATGAATAACATGCTTCGAAGTGTCTTGGGACATATTTCGAAAGCAACTACAAAACCAAATGATGATGGTTTTACGGATCAACCATATTTTTGGCCCAATATATTTCAATAACAAAATATTATTTGTTAGCCATTCCATCAAAGTCAACATTAGATATGATCCACAAATCCAAAATAGATTTTGAACAACAAAAGTCATGGTATAACGTGACCATGAAAATTTATACTTTTTGACACTTTGAAAAATTTCAAAAATTTTGAATTCATGAACAGTGGCTTGTTCATTATTCTTAACCATGTTTGGTTTAAAAACATGACTTTCGCCAAATTAATTTTCATAATTCTTTGGCAAAGTAGGTTGTTTTTCCATGTTAGCCATTAATGGCTTATGAAAATCCCCCATAAGAATGCTATTTTCATGACTTGACTATCTAAAAATTAGTTTTTGGACCCCCCGAGCCATGTATGAAACATCATTCTTAGCCAAATTTGGCTCAAAAACATACTCTTTCGTTATGTTAATTTCATAATTTGATTTTTCCCCCCGAGCCATTAATGAAATCAACTCTTTGTTTTTGCTGTTTTCAACCATGAAAAATTTTTGAAAAAATTCACCAATTCCGACCATTAAAGCCTCAGTTAAAGAGTTGGTAGTGAGAGTTGACAACACATCATTCCATTGGCAAATTTCCATATCAAGTTCATGAATTTCTCCAATTAAATCATGTCTTTTTTCTTCCACCAAATAATATTGTAATGGATGAAAGTTTGTTTCACAAATAAAATGGATCTCTTCTTGAAAATTCAAATTTTTTGTTTACGCCAATAGATTTCATCTAGGCTATTTGAAATGAACGAATCCAATTCATTTTTCATTTCTTACACTTGACGTCCCACTGGGCGTGCCAAAAATTGTTGGCTTATTTTTCCTACGAAGGGAAATATCATAAATGAGAGCATGCCAGCAAGAATTGAAAAATTCTTATAGATTAAATTCAAGCCAATTATCAAGCGATTGCGTTGATGGTTCTTTTGCCTCAACAAAGAGGACATCAAAATTGCTAAGTGTAGAGAAAAGAAAAATTAAAAGAAGAATGAGGGATGGAGAAAGACGATTGAGTGAACAATCAAAATAATAATTACGTATCTCTACTCCTATGCTTCGAAAAGGAAGTGCATAAAATGCTTTAAAAAGAAAATGCTGAAAATAAATGTTTTGAAATATAAATCTATGTTAAACTACTCCTAAGATAAGGAAAATGACAAGAAATATTGAAATAAATTATCTTTGATTTGAATTCTGGATCCTTTACAATGTAGCCATGAATGGCTATTTATAGGCAAATATTTGTAGGAAAAAACTTCCAGCAATAGCTACCCAATAACTAACTAAAACTACCTACTCTTCCATCTTCATTCTCACAATGCCACATATCTCTCCATGTCTTCATAATTTCCTTTAACCTCCAATTCATGCTCCATGTTCTCCACTATTTGAATTCTGGAGTAATTTAACATAGATTTATATTTCGAAGCATTTATTTTCTGCACTTCCTTTTCGAATCATCTTATGCACTTCCTTTTCAAAGCATAGGAGTAGAGGTAAGTAATTATTACTTTGATTGTTCATTCAATCATCTTTTTCTGTCTCCCTCATTCTTCTTTTAATTCTTATTTTCTCTACACTTGGTAATTTTGAAGTCCTCTTTGTTGAGGCAAAAGAACCGTCAACGCAATCGCTTGATAATTGGCTTGAATTTAATCTGTAAGGATTTTTCAATCTTTGCTGACACGTTCGCATTTATGATATTTTCCTTCGTAGGAAAAATAAGCCAACAAAAATTGCAGATTTATAGTGCTAACAGTTAGTAAAAATTCGATTGAGACCCAATCAACAGTAAGCAATCGATAGGTTTAAATAAATTTTAATAAACACAAATATATCAAGCTTTGTGATTGAATTCTATACCTTAAACATATTAAGAACTTTCCTGGAGGTAATTAAGTAAAGAAGGATTTGAACAGAAAAAGAATATGCATTTATTCAATTAAATTGTCACTTGTTATCAGTTACAAGAATTCAAATAAGAATAAAGAAATGAAAAATACAACAATCGACATAAAGAAGGGAAGTGGGGATTGAAAAAAACTACTAGTTTAATCTACTCCTAAAATAGCTAACTTATATCTACTCCTAAATAACTATTTATAAGTGTGATTGGTTGTTGTTGATATTCTATTCTCTTTTTTGTATCTCTCTCAGACTATTTATAAACTCAGCCACATGAGAGAAAAAGATAACTTAAGCCTATGATTTTCTCAACAAGCTCATGATTTTCTCAACATTATCTATATCCCATGTTGGATAGGAATCACTCGGTGGATTCGTTTGGGATGTGTGTTGGTTTTTTGGCTATTTTAGCCTGAGGCTAAAAAGTCTTGTTTGAGATAAACTTTTTGACTTTTTTGAATTTTGTAAGAGAAAAAATAAAATGATTATAGGTTAGATGTGATGTTTTATCTTATTGGATTAAAAAGTCTATTTTGTCTTTTTGTGACTAAAATAGTCAAAAAATCTGACATGCCAAACGAAAGCTATATATACCACATGCATGCATACATACATACATACATACATATATTCCTATGTTGACAAAGCCATTGTGAATTATATATATATATATATGTAAAGCATAAACAACCATAAAAGTAATAGGAAATAAATTGTGGCTAATCGACGGATCACAAATCTGTCGACAAGCTTCTCAAACTTCTTTTAATTTGCAGCTATCTATAGTGGATTATTTTTCTAGCTTATATCTATCTAATCGACGAACCACAATAAGAGTAGATTTGGTCACAATTAATTGATTACAATCGATAGGAAAATAAAATATAATATCAACAGATATATAAGTAGAAATAATAATGCTATAATAATCACGCTTTCATACTATATTTTTGTTTTTATGATTTGTCACCACTAAATTATTAAAAATAACTATTGCAATTATATCAAATCACATAATTAATTAACAAAATACGATAAGAAAATAGAATTATAACAACATTATTTTAAAGTAAAAATAATGCAAACAAATAATTTTCTTTTGACCAAACCAAACTCATATGTGTGCGTTGATTATTTTTTTTTTGTGTTTCTTGTTTTTTTTTTTTTTTTTTTTTTTTTTTTGGATGTGCACGAAACCTTATTGTAGTTGCAAACTTTGATGCAATGAAAAGTATACAGTGTTGACCTTTCATTTTGCTTGTTGGTATTTTAAGTGGTGGGTGGTCGGATTTGGTGGGTTTGAAGGAAAAAATGGAAAATATTATTTGTCAATTGTATTATGAGAAAATTAATACAGATTTTTAAAAAAAAATTAATTTTAATTATTAATATATATAAATTTTATCACTTATTTATAATTCTTTCTTAAAAATCTACACGGAATTAAAATTTCCCCGAAAAAAGAAGTACGAGTGTGTACATAAAGCATATGTGTGGATGGGAGAGGTGTTTGACAAAATATGAAAGATGTAAGGAAGCTTCTCTGGTCAGAGCATTTGTTGCCAACTTTGAGGCCAAATAGTGGCGAAAACTTATTAGGTAGAATATACCATATCATGTTATATTATGCGACACTTTTGATAAATAAAAAATTATGAAATATTTTTTTTTATTTTTTTAGTTTCAAATTGCTTAATAAAAGTTGGTAAGTTTAAATGGTACGCAAGTCATTCGGATTTTATTTGAAGATATCTTATTTTATTATATGAGAGTCTTGATATCTTATTTCACTTAATATGTGAAATTAGTGAGTGATCGCCGCGTATATCCTAAATTTGTATTCATAGAGTGAAATATCATATAATACTAACAAGACTATTGAATAATTTAATAGGCCTCCATAAATGTGGAGAGAGAGAGATAACAACTAGCTTCCTACCCAACTTTCAATTAATTTTGCACAATTTTTGATCATTGGAAACATTAACTTTTAACTCATTTTTTATCGCATCGCATCTCACATAAAAAAGTCAATAAAGTTGAAAACCCCGTTCAATCAATGACTTGAATTGATTTGGAGCATTGCTATATGGGACATTGAATAATTTTTCCATCTGAGCAATTATCCATTGCCTTTAGGTTTGGAGCATTGCAACATGGGCATTGAATAATTTTTCCATTTTAGTGATTGAAGTTGAGAAGGTTTGCTGGTTGGCACACAATCTTAGGGGCACTGTCACAGTGACTTCTGTGGATTTGGTTAAGCTGCCTTTAATAGACACAAATTTACAATTTTTTTTAATTTTTTTTTTTTCATAAATATTATTTCCAATGTAGTGGATTTTACAATTGGTTGATTACATAGGTTTTGAGAAAACTGAGAGATTGCAAGATGTGCCTCTGTCTTATCTAAAGATTCTCTTTTGGCCAAGGTAAGACTTTTTCTTTGCATTGTACACAACACACTATTGACAACCAACATAATCTATATATACCATATTATGTAGTACATTCACACTTGTTAAATAGGGTAGAATTCTAGGCTACTGAAAAACCTTAAAGAGGGGAGTAAGCCTTCATGAGTAATTTTAAACTCAACCCGTACACTCACCTAAAAGACTTGGCTCATTTGTCCTCCAATCCTTTCTATTACTCAATAATTGAACAAGATCAAGGAGTGACCAATAAGATTAATATATATATATATATATCAAAGTTCAGTAGGTTCAATTTAACCCACTATTTCATGCATAGCTCCGCCCATGCATGGTGATTGTAATTAATTCTCGAGTCATTGTTCAAAACCATGACTTTGAGTTGATTCACATAAACCAAAGAGCAAATACATCTGAAAAATCCAGCCACCTAGTAAGTGTGCCATTTTTGCTACTTTTCCGATACAAAAATGCTATATATAAGTTGGATATTTAAACGGACAAGAAACACAATATTGAAAATAATATATTTGTTGTTAATATGATCAGGTACACTAAATAAATACCTATATAGTCATTATGGAAGATATTTACAAGATATGAGCAAGAATAAGGAATCTATCATTATGAAAGTAACTACCAAACTTCCCCATCCTCACCAAATTGCCTGCTGTTTTTAACCTCCTCATAATCAGCATTTCTGTGAGAACCATCCCGGTGATCTTTCTTGTGTCTCTTGTGCCTGCTTTCACTATCTAGTTCAGAAGTGCTACGCTGCTCCATCTACCAAACAGAAATGAAAAATTATCACATCTTTGGCAGTGTCCAAATTACAGCATAAACTGCTTTTCAATTTTCAATTTTTTTTTAAAAAAAGGTACATGATAAACAAGAAGAAATTAAGATACCTGCTTTGATTTTTTCCAGTCACTGCTATGCCTGTGGGAGTCCTTACTCCGGTCTTTCTCGTTTTCATCCACACTCAAATCATCCACAGAATGTCGGTGACGTTTCCGATGTTTCTTATCCTTATCTTTTCCAGATCTTCTGTTCTCTTCCAAACCATAGGACTCAATTTTTTCAGCATTATCACTGTGTGTACCATCCTTCCCATTTTTGCTTTCAAATCCTCTTCCTTTCTCCCGAATTTGTTTCTCCTTCTTCTTCTCTCTATCCTTCGCATCTCTATCTCTTTTGGCCTGAAGGTTTAAGAAATTAGATAATCATATCTTTAAATCCTTTAGCTTCTAACTTGCAATGAGTGTATTGTAGATCAGAAACATAATTATACCCATGTTAACCAGCTACAACATATAAATGACACCAAGTATTTGTTCTTAACTAAATTCCAAAGCATGAAACAGTTTTATGAATAAAAAAAAATGCGAGGAAGAGTCGAGCATAAAACACCACAAGAAATTGAACAATGGAAAACTAATTTTGCAAGGGCAACACCACCTAACAAGCAGGCGCTTCTAAGAAGGTCTATGTCGGACATTGACACTTGTCAGACACTTCCCAACATGTAGGCACATCCAAACATGTCCTATTATTTTTGAAATTTTTACAGACCTCCTAGCTACGCTTTGAACATTGGGGAGATACACTCCGAACATTGGGGAGATACACATGTCCATCGCTTAGACATATAAATGAAACACATTACAAGTTTGTACAAAACTTTGGTCACATTTTAGGAATTAGTGCTACGTTGTGTTTTTTATCATTGTTGATCTTTGAATAAAATATTCATGCATACGGTATATAATAAATATATAAAATAATATATTTTGCGTTTCCAGCATGCCATGTCCTGTAGTTTTTAAAAATTATCATGTCAACATGTCCATGTTCATGTTCATGGTTCTCAGGTCCCCACTAAACCAAAAAGGTTTTACCAAGCCAAACATCACACCTAAAAACAAACAATTAAGTGGTTAACCATTTTGCAATTTTTCTTAAGCATGACACAAGCTTTTGGTGATAAACCTTTCTAAAATCTTCAATCAAGAGAAAATTATTGATTTAAGTATTGACCATTTTACATGCTATAGATTCAAGATTTCACTTCTCGAGGAATATTAGAACATGAAAACAACTGCAAGCAAAGTAGGTGCAACCATTAGAATCAATACCAAGAAAATGACTGAAACAAAAGGCTTGGAATGGTATTACCCCATTCAAATCTACTGTTGAACATTTTTTATAAACAAAACAAGCCAATTAACATTGTATAGTGCACTGTCAAGAAATTTTAGAGACTTCTTGGTAATGTAATTTACAAAATGAGCTCAAACTATGGTGAAACAGGATTCATGAAGCCGACCCAAGTAGTAGGGACAAGGCTTTGTTGAATGGAGATCAATAGTATTGCTGCTGAGGATGCAATGATAATCAAATGTTGGGCTACAGTATTGCTACAGTGCATGTAAGCAGAAATTGCTGCAATTCTGTGTACAGTACTGCAGTATGAACAATAAGCACTACTTTTTTCTCCTCAAGGAAGATTGCTCCAGCATCAATCATGCACGTACAAAACACAACTTTCACTGATCATATTGCCATATTCTAACAAAGAATTGTAGTCATAATGGCAAAATACTTGAATAATATCAGATTCTGTATGGAAAACTGAATTATACACAACTGCACCTCACGCAAACATGCAAAAATAGTTTTAAGTAAATGTTAGTATCTACAGTGCCAAAATGCTATGCCAAAAATGGAAAAAAAAATGCTAAGGCTCATAATTTATGAGAAGAAAAATCTTAACTACAATGAGATAGAAATCTTTGGATACCTTATCATCCCTTCGCTTTCGTTCCTTCTCCTTTGCCTTCTCTTTCAGTTCTGTTATGTATTTCTCAAAGATCTCCCTGAAGAAGCTCTCTTCCACATTGAACCTGCACAAGGGCACGTGATAATGCTAGTTCATGATGAAAAACAGAGCAGAGAGAAAATTATTTCATAGAAGTTTGTGGGAGTTCAAAATAATAATAATAATAAAAATAAAAAAGGGTAGGCTTGCAAATACTTTGATCTACAATATTAGACTAATTTTTGGGTGCAATTTCTTGATATATACACATTTGTTACATCTTAACATGGATACAGGGCATCAGACACAGAACATGGCATCTTAGCAAGTCATAACATGTAGTTGCTACCAAGCATGATTGTTTATGGTCAGGTTTTTTTGGTAGATAAATAAGAACACATTACTGTCAATCAGCTTCCCCATCCATCTGTACATAACCAACAAAAAAGGACATGGGTCCATTAAAGCATCAGGAATGATCAAAGTATAAGGAGAGGAAACCAACAAAAAAGGACATGGGTCCATTAAAGCATCAGGAATGATCAAAGTATAAGGAGAGGAATAGTATTGCTGCAGCAAATTCCTAATAAATGGAAATAATGGCACCAAATGTACATTCTTCTGAATGTTTCAAAAGCAAGTACAGGGTGCAGGATTCCATAGATCTAAATAGGTGCCAAACACATGAACACTAAGCGAACAGGTGTCTGTACATGTCACTAATGCTGCTTTGAATTCTTGTGGAAATGTAAAGTAACACAAAACCATTAAGGCTATACAACAATTTTAATTTCCTGAAAGAAGAGAAATAATATATATATATATAGAAAGAGATGTGAACAAGTTCTAGATTTTCTTCTAATGACTTAAATTCACATTTCAATATTTGACAAGTAATACCAGCTCTCTTGTCTATCTTCAACGAGTTGTTTGCAGTCCTCCCATTTTGAAGATGCAGTTACGTCCTGAATGAAGTAAGCAATCAAATGAAAATTTGAAAGGACAAAAAAAAAAGAGAAAGCAGAAGTCTTGCATTGCCCAATCATCACAATCAAAGCATCAATGCTATAGGTTATTTACTACACCTTTGAATTACACAAGAGATCATAAAAGTCATCTGCAAGACGTTTCCGCCTTTTAGCTTCTTTCTCCTCCTTCTCCTTGACTCTTTCTAGCAACTCATCAAATACAAGCTGCAAAGATACAAAAACAACAATAATGGTCCTCCAAAAAAATATATATATATTTGACAGTGTGAAGAGTGAAATTAAGTACAATGAATTCTGTTCAAAACAGAGACATCAGAAATGTATTGGGAAAGAATAATGCTATATGCACCAATTAGTGTACTAATTAGTGTACCAATTGATGATATGGTATAATTTAAGATGTTTTTGGTATTTGTAATTTGTATAATGAGTGGGGTCAATAATAATGTCATAACTAGTGTTGGTATACTAGTTAGTACACTAATTAGTACATGTAGCACAACCGATTGGGAAAGTCACTTGATAATAAGATAATATAATTCATCTTCTGTGGAATATGGGGCAGAATGGAGGTTGTAAACCTTTTACTCAAGCAACTCAATCCTTCCAATAAAATATCAAATTTCAACAATTTATGCTTTTAAACCAAAAGCACATTCAAAGGCAATGTTAAAGATTGTGATACCACGGCGTTTATGAACAGTTCCTCCTAACAATGTGTTTATTGAGCATGTGCAGCATTTATGACTCATAGATCAATCTATTGTACAAACAGTACAAGCAAACAGAGCCCAATAAGAGATGCTGAATAAATAGAAGCTCTTTTTCTGACCAGATATTCTACAAACCTTTAAGTTGATATCTGCTAGTTGTGGAGAGCTGATGTCTTCATTAATTGCAGACTTAAAGTCTTCTAGTGTCCAGGTTGATGACAGAGCAATCTGAATCATACCAAAGCATAACATGCATGATACCAAGTAAACTAATAATGTGTCAAAACAAAAAAACAAAAATTGTAAAGATTATACCTTTCTGAACTTCATTGCATCTTTTATTCGAGCCTTGTCATCGAGATACTGCAATGCAAACATAGGTACAGTACAGCCATAAATTTGCGTGACACCCATATTGACAATTCAAGGAAACACAACAATGCATGAATGAAATATTTGTATCGGGAAGGGCATTAAAGTTACAATTAAGAGCTTCTGACGTGTCTGGAAAATCTGATTAAATATCTTATCCATTTCTTCCATGTCGAGGAAACTTGTCCTCTTCAATTACAATTCAATTGATTGTTATTTTTTATTATATTAAAAGAAAGAAAGAATATGATGCAGAAGCAAAAGCATTGGTCAATGCAGCAATACCATTAAATAAAGTCATCCTGCAGCAGTATTGTTCATGGTATTATACTTGAACCCCCATTTCCTTCATGTCAAAGAAATTTCTCCTCTTCAACTACAGAATGATTCACTAGTAGTTCTATCAAAAGGAAGAATAAAATTCTTATTCAGGACACAGCATAGGCCACTGCAGCAATACTACTAAATATTCCCTCCTTCCCACATTGAGTGTCATGTTTGGAAAGGTGCAAAGTTTTATTTTATAAAAAAAAAAAATTAAAAAATAGAAAAACAAAGTACAAGTCATATAAACTTTTGGTATCACTCTTCCAAAGTTTCCCTGAGCAAGACTTGACTGTGTTTGTCGCATTTGCAATATATTTTGTTGCAAAGAGCAATACTACAGAACAGTCCTAAAAAAATCTTAACTTTTCAATTTTGGAAGAGTCAAAAATGAAAAGCAAGACACCCAATGTGGAACAGGTGTGCTTAAATCATCCAGCAGAAGCATAGGTCACGGTAATGTAGTGTGCCACTGTTCCCTTACAATGATGTGACAATGTTCATGCCACAGCAAAAACATATTTAGTAGGGGTATGAACTTTGATTTCATTAAGTTTACGACCTATGACCAAGATTCAAGTCGTTTGCATCTAATATATCATACCCCTGTTAATACAAAAAACCTACTGCCTCTCTTCTACCTTCATAGTTTGTTGAGTTTAACAAGGCAAGCATGGTTACCTGTTTCTGTAGCTCCTCGGCAACATCTTCAAACAGATCTTTTGCTGTTGAACCTGAAGCATTTGATGAGACAGCCAGATATGCAGGTAAATCTTTGACCTAAAGGCCAAAATAAAGTTAATACAAGATACAAAAAATACACAACGTATCTCATGAGTCATCCATATAATTTAGTAGAGTCAAAAACATGGTCCCAATAACATAACCAAACTGAAACACCAACCTTCATACAGTAGTCCCGCCAGTGAGTTTCAGCTGTAAGTATGCCTGCAGCAACATGCCCTTCCATCAACTTGCGGAACTCATCACGATTTTTACGCTCTGCTTTTCTCAATTCTTCCTGTTTATTTTATTTTATTTGGAAAAGGAAAAAAAAGAAAAAAGAAGAGAAGATAAGACTAAATCAAAACAAAAGGCAAAACTTTACAACCACAAGACTATCACTAGGTACCATCCGTAATTTCATCTGCTCCTCTTCCTCTCTCTCTAGATCGCGTAGATGTTCCTGTGACAAGTCAAAATTGTTAGAATCATTCTATTATTTGTTTCCTTATGTAGATTATATTTTGATTCCTTAATTAGTACCTTAGGACTTTCTTATTTTATTAGCTGTTATTTCCTTATTTGTGCCTCCAAGGCGTCCATTTTAAGCTACCTATTATCAATATAAAAGGGGGTGATTGTCTAATCATTCTCTAAGTTAGTTTTCTCTGAAACAAACATGGTATCAGAGCCAAAACCGTAAACCCATCACCCACACAGCCACCAGCCGCCATCAATACACCACCCGTCACAACCCAAGACCTGCTATTTTGATTGAAGTTTCACATTTCTTTTTCTTTTCTTTTCTTTTCTTTTTTTCCATTTTATTTATTCTTTCAGATGGTAAATGGCCCCATTAATCTAAGTGTTACGCTCCCATAGTGGCTTATGTTTGAGATTGCTTGCCCGTTCCATTCCCTCTTTCCATTATTGTGATTAATGCTATGTTTTTTGGTTAAGATTATAAATATGGCTGACCCATCTAGTGAATCCACTACTCACCCATTTAAAGGAGAGAGTCCCAGTCCAGTTACGACTACTATTTTTGAGAACCTGAACCCTAACCTCAAAATGACCACCTCTCTCTTTAATGGTCAGAATTACCTTGAAGGGTCTTAGAGTACTTTTCTAAAGAGTAGGGGGAAGATGGGATATGTTGATGGGAGAGTTCAAGCACCAGATATTTCTGATCCTGGCTATGATCAATGGGAGATTACCAACTCTCTGATCATGGGGTGACTCATTCATTCCATAGTCCCTAAGATTGGTGAAGGTTATTTATCCATGGAGACTGCCCAGGATGTTTGGGAGACAATAGTTGCTACATATTCCTGGAAGGAAAATTTTTCTTAGTCATTTGAGTTGCGCTGGTCTATCGAGCGCTCAGTACAGAGGGAGCAGACAGTTCAGTATTACACCTTTCTGACTAATGGTTGGAAACGCCTAGATCATCTTCTGGATGACAAGCCTATCTGCATGGTTGACTTAGTCGGTTACTGAAAGTTTCTTACCCAGGAGAGTGTCTTCAAGTTCTTAGAAGGCCTCAATGTGGAGTTTGACCCGGTCCGGAGTCGTGTCCTTGGCATGAATGTTCTTCCATCTCTTCAAGAGGCCTTTGTTTATGTCCAAAATGAAGAAAGTCATCGTTCTGTTATGTTACCATCGACTTCTATAGACCACTCAGCATTATTTTCTGCACCTTCTCTGGATGAGGCTTGTTTGTCACTTCCTTTTTCTCATCCTTCCGGGAAAGACAATTTGTTTTGTGATTACTGTCACCGGCCGAGGCATACCCGTGAGACTTATTGGAAGCTTCATGGGACTCCATCAGGGGGTCGAGGAGATCACTCTTGTCATAGCGGTGGGCGTTCTAGTCACTCGAGAGGACATGGGTCTCACTCTCGTGTTCATCAATCTAGTGCTATAGAGACACATGATTCAGCTCCAATTATACAGACTTCTGATCTGATTTTTGGTACGTCATCTTCTGAGTTTGAAGATGCTCTGCACAATCTCCTTGATTGTCGGTCTCCTATTCCTCCATGTCCATCTTCTGCTTCTTTTTCATTTGCCCGTTCAAGTAACTTAACCTCATCTTCTAGTGATTTCTTATCCCATAAGGCCTTGCCATGGATTATTGATTTTGGTGCCTAAGATCATATGTCTGAGTCTTCTGATCTCTTTTCAGACCATACACCAACCTCTGGTTAGGATAAAGTTAAGATTGCTGAGGGTACCATTTCTTTTGTCTTCGGAAAAGATTTAATCTGTGCCATCCCTTTTCTACTTCTGTCTTCTGTTTTACATGTTCCTAATTTTTCTGTTAACCTATTGTCATTGAGTCATCTTACTAGAGATCTGAATTGCAGTGTAATTTTTTTTTTTTTCCTGATTCTTGTCTTTTTCAGGATCTTATCACAAAGAAGACGATTAGCAGTGGTAAAATAGAAAATGGTCTCTATATCCTAGATCAGACTGACCAGCAGGCTCCTCATTCCATCCAGTCTCCATCTATCATGAAAGATTTATAATTAGGGCATTAACGTCTAGGACATCCATCTTTTTTATTACTTAAGACATTTACTTCCTTCTATTTTTATCAAAAATAAAGTCTCTGAGTTTTCATTGTGAGTCCTACCAACTTGGCAAGCAACATCGAGCCTCTTTTGCTCCAAGTAATAATAAAAGTTCAATTCTTTTTTCTTTAATTCATTCGGATGTTTGGAGTCTCTCTTGTGTGATGTCAATGAAAGGTCATCGATGGTTTGTTACTTTTATAGATGACTCCTCTCATGCTACTTGGGTGTACCTCATGAAAGAAAAAAGTGAAGTTTTTTTCTGTGTTTCAAAACTTCCACAAAATGGTTAGTATCCAATTTGGGGCGGTTATCGAAGTATTGCATTCTAATAATGGGGGTGAGTACATTGATTCTGGGTTGACAAAATATTTTTCCACTTATAGCATTATCTATCATACATCTTGCACTAACACCCCTTAACAGAATGGGATTGCTAAGCATAAGAATTGTCATCTCCTTGATATGGCTTGATGTATGTGTTTCTATATGGGTGTACCTTGGGCCTATTGGGCCGAGGTTGTTCTCACTGTTGCATATCTCATTAACCGTCTTCCTACACGAGTCTTACAAAAAATGACACCTTTTCAAGTTCTCTTAAGTTCTGAGTCTCTATTTTCCATTCCTCCAAAAACCTTTGATAGCGTGTGTTTTGTTCACAATCATTATCCTTCTCGAGGTAAGTTGGATCCCCGTTCTCTCAAGTGTGTGTTCTTAGGTTACTCTTCTACTCAAAAGGAGTACAAGTGTTATCATCCTCCCTTTCGTAAATGGTTTGTCCATAGATGCCACCTTCTTTGAGTATTAATCCTACTTCTTGTCTCGTCCAGTATCCCAGTCGTCTCGTCCAGTTGTCTCTTCAGGAGGAGTTTTGGAGTGAAAAGAATCCTGTTGCTTCTATTATTCTTGCCTCAATACCGCCACCAACGGTACCTGTTATTGCTTCTATTGTTCCTGGCCTAGTACCACCTCCAGTGGTACCTATTACTAGCAATACAGAATCCGATGTTGTCAAGAACAGAGAAGGGCAAGTCTATGTTAGGGATAAAGAAAGGCAGAAAATTACGTGGATACGAGAAACTATTTCTGATCAATCACTGCCGTCTCCTTCTCTTGATAAAGGTCTAGATAACCCTAAAACTCCTGATATTACTATCTTTGAGTCTGAGCCTACAGATCTTGATATTTTCATTGCCAAGAGAAAGGGTGTGAGATCTAATACTCATTATCTTATCTCTAGCTTTGCGTCATATTCTCATTTGTTCTTTTCATACAAAGCCTTTGTGTCAAAAATTTCCTCTGTTAGTACCTAATCATTTTCAAAATACTCTTACTATTCCTGAGTGGAAACTGGCCATGGTGGAGGAAATGAAAGCACTTCATAAGAATGGCACTTAGGATTTGACTGAGTTACCTAGGGGCAAACGAACTGTGGAATGCAAATGAGTGTATACTGTGAAGCACAAGGCAGATGGTTCAATTGAGGGTATAAGGCTCGACTTGTGGTAAAAGGTTTCAATCAGACCTATGGGGTGGACTACCAAGAGACATTTGCTCCTATTGCAAAGATGAATTTAGTCAAAGTACTTCTCTCTCTGGCAGCTAATCTGGACTGGCCACTTCATCAGTTTGATGTGAAGAATGCTTTCCTACATGGTGACCTAGAAGAGAAGGTGTATATCAACATTCCTCCTGACTTTGAAACTCTTCAAACTAAGGGAAAGGTGTGTCGATTTCAGAAGTCATTATATGGCCTCAATCCCCTAGGACTTGGTTTGAGAGATTCATTCAGACGATACTAACATATGGCTTCAAACAGAGTCAGGATGATTATACTCTGTTTGTTAAACATTCCTCTCATGGTAAGACTACAGCTCTCATTGTATATGTGGATGACATAGTGCTTACCGAAAATGATGTTGAGGAAATCCCTTTGTTGAACAAATATTTGGCTAATCAGTTTGAAATCAAAGACTTTGAGAACCTAAAGTACTTTTTGGGGATTGAAGTGCTAGGTCCAAAGATGAGATTTTCATCTGTCAGAGAAAATATGTCCTTGACCTATTGAAGGAAACAGAGATGCTTGGAAGTAGAGCCTGTGACACACCATTGGGATCTAATCAGAAACTTTGTAATGATAGTGGGGGAGCAGCCGTTGATAGAGAGAGTTATCAGAGACTAGTGAATAAGCTTATTCACTTATTCCATTCTTGTCCTAACATTGCTATTGTTGTTAGTGTGGTTAGCCAGTTTATGCATGCTCTTCATGAAATACACTTGGCAACAGTTATGAGAATTTTGAAATACTTGAAATTTTCTCCTGGAAAAGGTATTTATTTTTCCAAACGTGATCATCTTAGTGTGAAAGCTTATATGGATGCTGATTGAGCAGGATCAGTAACTGATAGGAGGTCCATTTCAGGATTTTGTACTTTTGTTGGAGGCAATTTGGTTACTTGTGATTGCTAGGTCTAATGCAAAAGTTGAGTTTAGAGCTATGGCGCAAGGTGTGTGTGAGCTCTTATAGATCATTGACCAGAAATACTTCATGCGGCTATATTGTGATAATAAGCCCGCCATCAACATAGCTCACAATCTTGTTTAACATGACAGGACAAAACATGTTGAAATTGATTGTCACTTCATCATAGAGAAGCTCACTAGTGGCACAATATGTACTCTATTTGTGAAGTCTAGTGAACAACTTGCAAATACCCTCACCAAGAGAGTTGGCAATAAACTATTTCATGATATTCTTGACAAACTAGGCATGGGAGATATCTTCGCAACAACATGAGGGAGAATGTTAGAATATATGTTAGGATCATTCTATTATTTGTTTCCTTATTTAGACTATATTTTGATTCCTTAAGTAGTACCTTAGGATTTTCTTATTCTATTAGCTATTATTTTCTTATTCTGTTATTTCCTTATTTGTGCCTCCAAGACTTCCATTGTAAGCTACCTATTATCAATATAAAAGGGGGTGATTGTCTAATCATTCTCTAAGTCAATTTTCTCTCGAACAAAAAAAAAAAAAAATTAGCTAGACTGACTATTCAAAAGTGATGATACTCACATGAGGAATATTACCTGGAAAATTTCCAAACGATCAATTTTTTCAAGACGTGAGCATCTTTCATCATCCTCCAAACGGTCTTGAACTTTTCTCCACTGGCTACTTGCCTGAAAAGAAGACATAACATATTTGGTAAAATATAGATCTAAAAAAGAACCCAGTTAGACGACTTGCATAGAAAATCAAAAGGCCGCTAAAAGAGTACCGTAATAAAGTCACATGACTTCAAGAAGTTTAAGTATTCCATTCTATTCCGCTTATGCTCCTCCAATGCCTTTGCCCTTTCCTGATAAAAATCACAATAGAATAGCAGTAAGGACACACATGCAGTCTGCCTTCAACTTCCAGAACAAATTTAATAAACTAGTACGTTGTGAAATCTAGAGCATAATAATGGTCAAACCAAAGCCTGCCATACAGAACGGGGAAAAAAAAAAAACTAGTTTGGCCATAGCTTTTCCTTATAACTAAAATTTAATGTATCCAAAGTTTTAATTTCAGATTGTTCCACGACTAATAAAGCAATTGCAAAACTTCATTACCATCACCATACAACAACTCCAAATCGTAAGTTTGTAGAGATGTGTAAAATTAATACATTATAATCAGGTGGGGGAAGAAAAGGGATAAAGAGCATAACAAGTAAGGTAAGTGCAAATCAGAAATTTTCATATTAGCTGTACTTGGACATTGTCTATTCAAAAATTGGGTTGATTTTAAGTTTTCGTTATATCAATGTTAACTTTTCTGCATCATGTAAAACAAAGGTATTCTGCTATTTTTGGATTTGCCGAAACTGAGCTGCAGTATGGTCCATGGGTCTTATTTGGGACATGTTGGATTGTTATGTAGTTTACATTATGTCTAGAAAAATTTTAGAGGTCCAAATTTCTTCAATCCCATTTGTAAGTTCTAGTCTTAATCATGGTCATCAAAATCGCGATCCAAATCATAGGATCCTAAATTGCCAAAATTATCCAAATCGTAGTAGAATCAGTGTTGTAGGAGGATCGCAAGTAGGATCATGTAAGATTGTGTATAGGATCGTAAGTTGGATCGTTGGGTTTGTGATTTTTTACCTTATTTTTAACGTGCATCATCCTCATTTATATTTACACCCTATTTTTAATAAATAGAATCGTATGATTCTCGATCCGATACATGAGGCCCTCTCCCCAATCTTACGTAGGATCCCGATTTTAACAACCATGGTCTTACTAGTTAGTAGAGTACAATACCCAGCAGCCCACAAATAACAACACGATCTTCCTATTAAATGGAATTATGTTTATTGCAAATTTTTGATTGTGTTTCTATGACATTACTTTACCCTCGTGATGGTGAAGCCCTTCTTCCATCAATATCCCTAGTACTTCTCTCAAGCACAAGGATTTGAATTTTGTTTTGTTTTGGCCAAAATTCTTTCAATTTTTGGGGCCACTGACACAACCACTTGAGAATTTCGAAATTCTAGGGGTTTAATGAAACCAATGTTGTCCAATTTTTTTTTTTTTGATCAACAAAGAATTTTATTAATGAACAGAAAGAAATGAGGATAAGGCATCTTCTACAAAAAATAAAATAAAATAGAATAAAATAAAATAAAATAAAATAAAAAATACATAACCCAAGCAAGACTACATCAAAATCCTTCTACATGTCACACACCGTAACCAATCTCTAATCTAACTAATAAAAAAAGTGAAATCCCTCTAAAAAGAGGATTCACGGAACATCAAAGGGAGGTTAAGTGACCAATTTTATCCCACAAAAATTCCACATCCCGAAATTTATCTTCAAAAACCCGCGCATTTCTTTCGAACCAAATGACCCAAGAAGTTGCAAAGACCACACAATACCAAAGCACTGTGCAATAAACAATACCTATCGTATGATATGTCTTGTATCACAATGATTTGGATACATACCTTCTAGTGCATTGATCGGGATTTGGGAACATGAATCAGACTTTATTGTGATTCATATTGTATTGTACAATAAAATATTATAACAAATTTGACTTCAAAGCTTCACTTTCTTATTCATCTTCACTCGCAACATAAAAAATGAACCACCACAGCCCACTAATGAATCAAGAATCCAAAATGCCAACTAGCACATCCATCTCTTAGAGAAACATGGAGTGGCAGTGAAGGAGGAAGCTATAATCAAAAAGTGAAAAATATACCAAAGCAAATATTCCCTTCATATAATAGTATAGCTATAGAGAGAAAATGGGATGGGAAGAGAAAGCCATAATTATAGAAAGAGCCAGAGGAAGGTGGAGGACAATTATACATTTCTATCACATGCATAAAAAGCAAAGCTAATGTTGAAAAATTGCACCTTTTTCTCGAGTTCCACTATATAGTCTTCAAAAACATCTTCTCGGTCTTTAGCTCGTTCTACAGCTTTGAAACGTTCGTCATCTTCGATTATAGCTATTGCTTTGCTGAATAATTGTTGAAAATCTCAGTTAATACATGAAAATTACATTATGTTGACCATACCATATGCAAACATTAACCAAAATTCATGTCACAAAACTCAAATGACCATGATATAGACAAAAGATTGTCATATTCAAAAAACGAAAATCCAACGTCTCATAACAACAAATATAGACCTCCATCTCGTGGTTGACGTCAACTCTTTACACTCCTGTGAACAAATCCAAACAAAAGAGAACAAGATCAAAATGAAATTTAGGAGAAAGAAAATATTCAAAATCAATAAACCTAAAATTCCAAAAACAGCAAAAAACTTACTTCTAACATTGTCCTGAACTCTTCCTGTGCTTTTTTCTGTCTAGCACGCCTCTCTTCGGCATCCTGTTTTTTCCTTTGTATCAAGAACTGCGGCCATAAAGTTTCCAAAATGAGTAATACGGCCATATTAAAATAAATAAAGCAAGAAACAGCACTTAAACAATTTGGGCAGCAAGACTACTGCTCTATGCAATAAGAAATTCACTGATGTAGATATATACCTCAGAAAAAGCTTGCTTCCGCTCTCCAAGAGTTCTCAGTGCACCATACCTTTGGTCATTGATTATTACTCTCATAGCCTGGCAACTCGCTGTTACTATCAAGACCCCGCTAAATTGTGCAGATTAATGAAAATTACACATAATAACTAATTTACCTGATCCCAGGTCCAATCAGACCCAACATTTGCAGATTCCAGAAGTGCTTTAAATGCATTTCTTGCCTCCTTCAAAGAGAGGAAAAAATAGGTCAGCACGGATGGAAAAAATATAATAAACAGTAAGAAATCTAATCCTAGTTCATACCAATTTATTTTCGTAGACCAAAGGCTCCTGAACAACTGTTTTCTCTCCTGAGGCAGTAACATTGACTTTCCCAGCACTTCCCTTGCCTTTCTCAGCTTCCTTCAAACCATAAAACCAGGACAAACAAGGCAGCAGAGGATATCAAGTATTTGTAACTAAACACATTTTTAAACTCAAGTTATCAAAAAAGACTCGGAATACCTCAGCAACCCCTGGGGAAACTCCATCAACAGTATTTACAACATCCTGAGCTGCATCGTTATTGTCATTACTCCTGAAAGAATTCACATTGTAAATGGATTCAAATCGTTGCCAATTGCAAAACTATGTCCATAACATGAAAAGCTGGTTAAAGCAAGAAATACATTTGTGCCATGACTGTAGTGATCGAAGTGCTGGACGATTCGGCACCCCCTGAAACAGCAGTGATTGGTGTGATGGTTTCCACAGGTGTCTGGACTTCAATTACGTTTGTTGTTACTGTAGAAGGTACAACAGGCAAGGGCAATTGCTCAGAAGTTGACACAGGCTGTGGATTCACAATAGTAGAAACAGTTGCCACTTGAATTGGGCTTGACACTACTCCATGATCTGAGGAAGATGAGGTAACTGCATTGGGGGGTGGTGATTTGACCATAGAGTGAACAGCAGCAGCAGGGACAGGAGAATTATCCTTCCCTGCCTGCGTTTCTTTACTAGATGCCATTTTCATTTGTTCACGAGCCAACTGGAAGCACATATATCCAGATCAGGAGAAATGAACAATCAGAAGAAGAACAAAAAAAGATCAGTCAAAAAGGTTTTGTAAGAAGATGAAACCTTGAGTTCATCAGGGATTTTCCATTTCGATTGCTTGGTAATCTTGTTGTAATAATACCTGGGAATGATAAATCTTATCAAGATTATTTTCTAAATTGACATACAAAAAAGACTGAGAAAGAGTACAAATGAAGAACTCAGAAGAAAATGTAACAAATTACACACTTTCTTCCCTCGGGACTCCTATATTCCCTCCAATCAGTGGATGCATCTGCCCTCTGTTCATTGGCAAAAACTCAAGTAAGTGGAAACTGAAAATAGAACAAGGAAAATGTTTCTCTGTGAAACAAGATTTTAAAAAGAGCTACCTGCAGGTGATGAAGGTAAAAAAAATCAGAACCTAGGCAGGAAACATACAAACAATAGGCCACTATCCAGCAAAATCAAAGCAAAAGATATTAAGCCTTCACATAAATGATAAAATTAGTCTACAAACAAGCTTGTAAGTAAATAAAAAGGATTTTAGCTAATTCTGAAGTCTCTAACATCACAGGAAGTGTAAAGTGGATGCATGCCAAACAAAAGCTTCCAGCTCACTCTTGAGCCAAACAAAGCATAGAAGAATGTAACTGAATTAAGGTACATAAGTATAACATGTGGCATGCAGCACAGTCTACCTTGCCTCAAGCCCTTTGTCTTTGGGTTCAAACCTTCACTAAAAGCCACCACGACAAAATTAGTGCCAATTACGGTGCACAGAACTGGACTCAACTGAGAACAGAATAGAAGACCATTCAATTACAAAAGCAAATAGGATCCGACCATATAAGGGCGACCAGATGTATCACCTAAATAAAATGAAAAAATTTAAATAATAAAATAAAAAATCCCACCAGCAGACTATTTAGTCACACAAATACTTTATATATATATATATTTTAAAAATAAGGTTTGATATGAGAATACAGAAACCATGTATCGCATTGCGACATCCAGTTCATCCTTCAAAACCATATTACATTCTGCATCTACTGATTAAGACGTAGACAAAGATGAATGCTATTGATTACAGATTGAAAAGGGTAACAAGAAAAGCTGACAATATTTCTACCATCCATGAACCCATTCTTAGTCATCCTAATAATAGTTATAATTGAACCAGTTCTGTCGAATCGAACGACTTGATACATTCCATGACAATCATCATCACCCAAAATTCAGCTAATTGACTTGTATACCTCATATGTGCATTCAAAGTATAAGATCTAAATAGAATATGTTTAGATTACCATGAGATAAAACTTTGCTAGCAAATAATTAGTGATCAAGCAGACAGAGCTAGACCAATACAGGTTCAGAAACCAGATTGTCTTCATGCTAGGAGGTCTACTAGGCTACCTAGACAAATGCATTAGTTAGCCAAAAAGAAGGGCCACAAAGAGTATCTAAGAGATACATGAGCTCAAGTTATCAAGTATCGACTCATATAGAACCAGTAATAACAATTGACCTTTCATCTAATTGGTCTAAAGTGGAGCTTCACCACTTGATCATCATCAATTATACAAAGGGACTGCATGTGAAGGTGCCATAGAAATCAAATGTTGATGAGTTCTGGCCAAGAGACGCATCAAGATTCAAAACAAGAAATATTCAAAACTGGACAATGCTGTGAGCCAAGGTGATGTTTCCATAGTCCTTACGCAAATAGGGCTTCCTTTGGTCTTCTAGTCTATAGGAAAAATCTCATCTGTTAGAGCTTATCCTGGTTCGGACACATCGACTCTATTGCTTTTCATTCTTCCTTAGAGTCCATTAAGTGTCTAGAGGTAAATGGCTAACGTAGAGACTTATTTCCTAATCGGATTGCTGCGTAGATTAGACTTAAAACTTAATTAATAGGTCAGTTTGCAATCGTCATACATAAAAAGTGGATAGTAGAAGTTAGAAACCATCTATTGATGAGATTCAACCAGACTTCACAGAAAACAATCATAGCCTAGCAATTTACGTTTTGAAAAGCACATCCCTGAATTCCATTCCAATACTCTAAATATCTGACAAACAATTTCCTGTTTAGTGTCCCTCAGTTTCTTTCTTTATGAATAGAGGTAAAAATAATGAATTTAAAATCAAATGCAATCTAGCAAATTTTAAGACAAGTTTTTTGACGGAAGTTTAATGAAACAGCAATGGCACATGAAGCATTAAACTTGCATACACTTATTTCTATCTTTCGAAAGATTACTTCAACATAACAAACTTGTGCATTTCATCAAAATATGTCTCATTAATCATCCATCTTTAAAATAAATATTAAAAAAAATCACTCTGCCACCAGACATACCCCAACACATTAAACAAAAAACAAATAAATAACACCACAATACAATCAATTTATTGATCTACATAAGCCTACCCCTCATGTGTCGGGTTTTAGAATTGTGGAGATATGGTTTGGAAATACTCTATGGATCCTATAGGATGCTCTTGATCCTCAACTAATCACCTGAAAAGGAATGAACGCTCCAGTCAGGGGTGCCGAAATTAGCACTCCGACGGATAAGTCAGTGTATACTCTATTGGTTGCTTGTGTCTTAAGTTAATCTTAGTTGTTCTCACATACCTTTCTTCGGTTGATGCCCCTCTATTTATATTCCCTTTTGGGCCCCAGGATTGGGCCCACTCTTAATCCGTCGTGTAATTGTTTATTCGGCCCCTTCTATCGTATGCCAACTCTCACTCGGCTTTTTGTTCAACTGGTTCTATGGCCGATTAGATATTCGGCATCTGGGTTGTACAATACGGAGCCGAACATAATATATGTACACCGATCTTCCAAATGTACCCCGCATTTCCATCATCGCCAATATTCAGCTCCCAATATTGCCCCCCAAACATCCCACTAACACCAGTTAGTCAGCGTGTTTGGTTTCGGACTTGAAAAGTCAACACAAATTCGGCGGTTAACCTCATTCCAACGTAAGTGTCAAAACGCACACGCTTTTTGCTCATCATTACGATTTCCCACCCCTTCGTACGCTTCCTTCATTTAATGCGATTTAAAACTTTGTCCCTTCGAATGCATATTTTTGAATACTCAAAGTTTTCTATTCACATCTCAGTATAACACCTTCAAATTCGCGGCCTCTACAACTTCTTCCCGTTTCTCATTGTCTTCTTCGTTCCTTGTAAGTTCTCTTTTCCCCCGTTTTGAATCCTATTTCCTTGCTTGTTTTTAGTTTAGCATACTCCTTAAACTGGCTAGGATGGCCAAACATTTGAAAGCCCTTCTTTCTACAGATCGAGTCACCGATTTTCGACACCATTTTGCCATTCCTAACGACATCCACCTGTCACTCGTGGTAGAGAGCACACTTGATATGGAAAGGACTAATGAGAGTACAATCATCTTTCCTCTCCTATCAATTGCTGAGGGCGGAGTCCGCTTTCCCCTTCATCCATTTCTAAGGGCCGTTCTCCACCACTGGGGTTTAATCCCTTCCCAACCTAATGTAAATTTTTACCGAATCGTAATGAGAATCGTAGAGTTGAACCGATGCCTTAGGATCAATCTCGGTATCCCTGCTATCCGGTATTTGCTATGCCTTGGCCAAATCTTTTGGCCGGTAGGGGCGCTACTTTCTTAGGGCTAAGGACACTGATCATCATTTAGTGACTATGCTTGCCAATTCTGGCAAGCGAGTTGACGATGTTATGGTTGTTGTCCAAGGCAATTGGGAATTCGGCGAGAGCGAAGACCGCCTAGATCCTGTGCCTAGACGAAAAGGCGAACCAGGTGGCCGTAAAGCTTTCCTTTCGTGTACTTACAGCTTTATTTATGCAGGAAATGACTTGAAGAAAGTTCTCATTTCGGCCGTCGATGCTGTGCTTGCGGAAATCAAGACCGCACTCCAGTTTTTTGGCCGTCCAAACCTCCAGAAGCAAGGGAGGGTGGCTCATATACTTCTCAAATACGAGCCAACTTACGCCACATTTTTGGCCGCGGACAATATTCCGATTCCCAGGGGCTAGGGGTGAAAGAAAAACCGGAATGACCGACCAAACAGACCGAACCGACCGAACCGAACGGTTTTCGGTCGGTGTCTTAAGTTTTCAATCATTCGGTTCGGTTCGGTTCGGTTTATGTTTTTCTGTACATTCGGTTCGGTTTACGGCTTTTGGATTTTTGAACCGAACCGCACCAAACCGAACCGACTTACATAATATTAATAGGCCCAAAATGTGAGGCCCCAAACCTACGTAGAAATTACATGGCTTGAGCCCAAATTTTATGCAAAATAGATAGAAATATAGGCCCAAAATGTGAGGCCCAACCAGGGAAAAAAAAAGGCCAAAAAAACCGAAAAAACTGCACCGCACCGTAATAAACCGAACCGCGCCGGTTTATGTCATTTTTCTAGGCGGTTCGGTTCACAAATATGCAAAACCGAAATCATCGGTTCGGTGCAAAATGAATGAAAAAACCGACCGAACCGAACCGATTTCACCCCTACTAGGGGCTCACAGCTCTTATCTTTCCCAACTTCAAAAACCTCAGGCAGATTGGTTGGAAGCTTCTGACTCAGAGCTAGCAGAAGAACCAGAAGCCAAGGAAGTCGCTGAACAACCTAATCAGTTGACTTCGGAAGCCGAAGTTGACGAGGCTCTAAACTTGGCTTTTGAAAAAGCCGGCCTTGATCAATCCAACCCTCCATCTACTTCAAGCCGAGGAGACACCTTCTTTGAAGACATTTTTACCGACTTAGGGGACCTTCCCGGCGCGTACCCTGACAACATGGCTGGGGAATCGCTAACGCAGATGGCCAAAAGGAAAAACACTGAGCGGATGGCCGCCCGGAGGAGGGCCGAGTCTAACCGATTCGATCCTCCAGTTGCCGTGGCCGAATCTTCTTCGCCGGATACCGAAACGGAGCAAGTTGAGACGGCCCAGGTTAAAGCGGCCGAACCGGAACAAATTGTCGAACAGTCAGATCAAGAGGCTGAGCAGAGGGGGGAAAAACGTCCCGCCGAGCGCGAAGCCGACTCTGAGGAAGCAGTTATCGATAAACGGCCGCGTTTGGAGGAATCAGACTCGGTCGTGCCATTCATCGTCTAGCCAAGGATAAAAAATGTGCCGATTGCATCCGATGCGTCGGCTCTGAAAGATGTGGCTGTGGCGCTGAGCATGGCTTCCTCAATTTCCTTGCCGGTTGACAAAGCGACATTTCGAGCGGAGCCAGACTTGCTGTTAATCGCTTTAGCCGCCCAGTCAACCATATTGGTACGTGACTTAACCTTATCTGTAGTCTTCCGCCTATATATATTTTTTATCAGGACTAAGTCTAATTCCTTGCTTTGCAGACAGCGGGCAGGTTAGCTGAGATCGGCCGCCGTCAACATGACGCTATTGAATAGATCGGCTTGTTGAAAGCCGAAATTGAAAATGAAAAGAGCAAGGCCGTGGAGGCCTCTCAAAGAGTCGAATCCAAGTCGGCAAGAGCGGCAGAAGAGAGTGCCAGAGCCGATGTCGAGGCAGAGAAGGCGAAGAGTTCTGACCAACTTAAGAGTAGCCGCCGAGAAGAGGGCAACCGCGAGTGAAGACGTGCTCAAGTTAGCCAAGAAGGTGATCGCCAAATTGGAAGCCGATTTGGAAGAGTCAAAGAAGGCGCAGGAAATAGCTAACTCTGAGGCTTCCAAAGCGTTCCAAGTTGGAAAGGACGCCGCCTTGGAGAACTATGTAGAATAAGTGCCCAAATTCGAGAATCGGGGCTTCAAACACGGCTGGCTCAAAACCCTCACTGCCGCGAATGTGACATTGGCCCAGCCGATTCCATATGAGCAGGTGGACTTTAAGCCACTAGAGTCTGACCCCGAAGATTGACTAGGGTGATATTCCAATTTTTTGCTAGGCATCTTCAATGTATGGTTCTTGTAGATTTTTGTTGGTAGACGTTTGTTAGTGGATTTTTGTTTATTTAGGGCAATTTTCATGTGTAAAATGACTACTATCCGTACTCAATTTATTAATGAAAATTTCCTTTGCTATTCACTACTGTTCTTTTCTTTTTACTACTGTCCTTTGCTTTTTACTAACGAAAGCATCCGATTAAATATCCGCCGATTAGATAACTGCGTATTCTTTCAATTTAGCCGAATGAATTGATGAATATGCCCTTGAACTAGCCAATAAATGAATTTGAACGCCGAATATCGGTGGTTCACGGAGTGTCTGGGGCACATGAACCAATCGGTGCAAGGCCTTGAAATTTAGCGAATCATTAACCGTTAGGATTAACGAATCTGCCCTTGCCCCAGTTAAGGAATGAACTGGAACGCCGAATATCTGTGGTTCACGAAGTGGCTGAGGCACATGAATCAAACGGCACAAGGCCTTGAAATTTAGCCAATTTTATTAACGAATCTACCTCTGTCCCAGTTAAGGAATGAACTGGAACGCCGAATATCGATGCTTCATGGAGTGGCTAGGGCACATGAACCCAATGGCTTAAGGCCTTGAAAGTTAACCAAGTAAATTAACGAATCTACCCTTGCCCCAGTTAATGAACTGGAACACCGAATATCGGTGTTTTATGGAGTGGCTAGGGCACATGAACCCAACGGCTTAAGGCCTTGAAATTTAGCCAAGTAGATTAACGAATCTGCCCTTACCACAGTTAAGGAATGAACTGGAACGCCGAATATCGGTGTTTTATGGAGTGGCTAGGGCACATCAACCCAACGGCTTAAGGCCTTGAATGCAAGCATTGATGAGATCGCCCCAGGAGCGTTGCCTCCGTAATCAATAAATGAGGTGGGGGCTGCGTGCGCGAAGGTGCCATTGTTACGTTCAAATCCAACAATTTGGGAGAGGAAAAGAAGTGTCGACGACTTTGGATGGCAAGAAGATTGTTCTTCAACAGCAGAGGGAAAGGTAAGACACTCGCGGAACTGGATGCAAAGATGAACCGAGGTGGCGAGCCTACACACGCAGGAAATAGGGCATCGAGGGAGAGTGAGAAACGCCAATCCCCACGTCACCGAAGTAGGTCACCCATAAAGGAAAGGCAACAACGAAGTAACTCCCCTCGTTCGAGAGGTGAAGCTAGTGCGACACCGCACCCGTTGAGTTTCTCGATTTTTGTTGGGAACAAACCGATAACGAAGGCGGATTCCATCATTCGCGCTCCGAATGTAGCAGTCGATTTCGCTTGACAAATTTTTCCGCCAAAGGTTCAGCAGTCCATGGTTAGCCGAGCTGATTTTGAAGTTTTTCGGGAGGGCATTCACGGAGCAGTGAAGGGTTTGTATACTTCTTATGAAATCGGCATGCGCCTGCGTGCCGCTTAAAGAGAGATAGAGCAAAGGGATGCTAGCATTCAGAGCTTGCAAGCCCGCGCGGAGAGGGCCAAAAATGAGTTGAAGAAGATTAGCACCTCTGAGACTCATTTGGCGAGTCAAGTGAATCCAATTGTTGCGGAGCGAGTAAATCGCTGAATTTTGGATCACGCGATCGCCGACCGAGACACGGCCAGTATGTTCGCAATTGAATCGGTGAAGGCCAGGACTTACGAAAAAGGCTTCCATGACGGTCGAAAAATTGGAATAGACAAAACGAAGGAAAAGTTAGTCGAGGAGGCCTGTCGATGTGAAAATCGCAGATTTAAACATGGATGGACAAAGGCACTCCAGACTCCGGGCATTGATCTGGCATCACCTTTATATACCAGAGTTACACATTTCTGTTTGAGGCTTTTGAAGCCGAGAAGACTGACGATGAGGGTGGCGCCGAATAATTTTAATGTATTATTATTGTTTTTTTTTATTTTTAATATAAAGCATGTACTTATGATTTGTTGAATAAAACATATTATTCTGAATGTAGATATGTAATTTCGATCAATGCTTGCAGATTTACTACTTCACGCCGTTCACAATATCCACGAACGACAGTCTAGATTCATAGACTTATTCAGCCCAAACGTATCATTCACGTAGGGCACTCCGAATTCGGAGGCTTCTTTGTGTTGGCCCTAACGTCATTTGCAAAGGGCGCTCCGAATTCGGAGACTTTTTCGGCCCAAACGTGTAATTCTCGAAGGGCGCTCCAAATTCGGAGGTTTTTTGTGTTGGCCGATCGTGTCATTCACGATGGGCGCTCCGAATTCGGAGGCTTTTTGTGTTGGCCAATCGTGTCATTCACTAGGGGAGCTCCGAATTCGGAGGCCTTATTCGGTCCGAACGTGCCATTCACGACGGGTGCTCCGAATTCGAAGGCTTTATTCAACCCGAACGTGTCATTCACAAAGGGCGCTCCGAACTCAGAGGCTTTTTGTGTTGGCCGATCGTGTCATTCACGAGGGACACTCCAAATTTGGAGGCTTTTTATGTTGGCCAATCGTGTCATTCACGAAGGGCTCCAAATTCGGAGGCTTTTTGTGTTGGCCGATCGTGTCATTCACGACGGGCACTCCGAATTCGGAGGCTTTTTGTGTTGGCCAATCATGTTATTCACGAAAGGCGCTCCGAATTCGGAGGCTTTATTCGGCCCGAACGTGTCATTCACGAAAAGCGCTCCGAATTCGGAGGCTTTTTGTGTTGGCCAATTGTGTCATTCATGATGGACACTCTGAATTCGGAGGCTTTTTGTGTTGGCCGATCGTGTCATTCACGAGGAGCGCTCTAAATTCGAAGGCTTTATTCGGCCCGAACGTGTCATTCACAAAGGGCGCTCTGAATTGGGAGGCTTTTTGTGTTGGTCGATCGTGTCATTCACGAGGGGCGCTCCAAATTCAGAGGCTTTTTGTGTTGGCCGATCGTGTCATTCACGAAGGGCGCTCCGAATTTGGAGGCTTTTTGTGTTAGCCAATTGTATCATTCACAAAAGGGCGCTCCGAATTCAGAGGCTTTATTAAACAATCAGAACTCACTGGGCAAGAGGACATTATATTAAAAAAAGAAAGATACACACGACGTAAAATCAAAACAGGCTGTCGTGCCGTACAAGTTAATGATAAAATTTGCGCAAGTGTGTGGATTTCCACGGGCGCGGCAAGCTTCTTCCATCCATGTCTTTGAGTTGATATGCCCCTGTTCCTGCGATTGAATCAATTTGATAGGGGCCGTCCCAGTTAGGACCCAATTTTCCGTCAGCGGAATTCCTGACAGCAGAAAGCACTTTCTTAAGGACCAATTCTCCTGGTGTATAACGGCGCAATTGAACACCTTGGTTATACGACTTAGTGAGCTGTTGCTGGTACCGTGCCATGGATGCAAGGGCACGGTCTCAGCGTTCCTCAATCAGAGTCAAGTCCAAAGCCAACATCATGTCATTTCGGCCCATATCAAAAACTTTCGATTTCAAGGTTGAGAGGCCGATCTCCAGGGGGATGATTACCTGGGTTCTGAGACATAAAGCAAAGGGCGTTTCCCCGATGGATCACCTCGGAGTAGTGCGATGAGCCCATAACACACTGGGCAGCTCTTTGACCCATCTGCCTTTAGCTTTCTCCAACCTCTTCTTGATGTCGTCCAAAATAACCTTGTTGGTGACCTCCGCTTGACCATTGCTCTGGGGGTAAGCCGGCGAAGAAAAGTAGGATCGGATACCATAAGTGTCGCACAATTCTCGATACACACCACAATCAAACTGCGTACCGTTGTCAGAAACAAGTGCTCGTGGTATGCCGAATCTTGTTATGATGTTTTTCCATACAAAACGCTTTACGTCGGAATCTCAAATATATGTTAGTGCCTCTGCTTCGACCCATTTTGTGAAATAATCCATCGCAACAATTAGGAATAACCTGTTGCCCAGGGCCCGTGGTAACAGTCCAACGATATCAAGGCCCCATTGAGCGAACGACCAAGGGCTAGTGATAGAATTTAACTCCTTGGCTGGCAAGTGACACAAAGGGAAAAACTTATGGCATTGACCACATTTCTTGACATAACACTCGGTGTCAGTTCGCATTGTCAGCCAATAGTACCCTTGCGATATGGCGCGGTGAACCAGAGAGCGTCCGCCCGAATGGGCTCCACAACTGCCCTCATGTATTTCAGTCAAAAGTTCCTCGACTTTATCCAGGTGAACACACTCTAAGTACAGCCCGAAGAGAGATTTCTTATAGAGCTTCCCCTGCGGATCCAAATAGTATCGGAGGGCTTTGTTTCAGAGTTTGTGTGCTTCTTTCTTATCCATCGGGAGCTGTTTTGAAGACAGGAATGCAGCAATAGGGTCCATCCAACTCAGACCTGGTTCGATAACGTTGATCTGAACTGGTTCTGAAGAGGCAATGCTCAGCTCGAGGACAAACCCTACTTCAATTGTCCGTTTAATTTCTGAGTTGATAGCAGAGGCTAGGCAAGCCAGGGCGTCTGCATACATGTTCTGATCCCGGGTTATTTGATTCAATTCATGATGGTCGAATTTTGCCAGCAAAGAATTCACCATTTTCATGTAGGCTGCCATACGGGCATTTTTTGCTACGTATTCCCCCTTCAATTGATTGATGACTAGTTTTGAGTCGTAGAAGATAAGTAGACGCCAAGCACCAAGAAGAAGTGCATTTCGTAAGCCGGTTAACAATGCTTCGTATTCGGCCTCATTATTCGATGCTTCGAAGCCCAGTTTGACAGCTTGCTCGATTATTGCCCCGTTCGGAGCCATGATCGCTACGCCCGCCCCACTGCCACGTTGGTTGGATGACCCGTCACAATACAACTGCCAAATGTCCCCAACGTAAATTCTCCAGTTCGACTTAGGTTGAATTTGATCAGACTTAAAGTCGGCTAGACACCTAGTGAATTCGGCCACAAAGTTGGCAAGCACTTGCCCCTTAATTGAGGCTCTGGACAGAAATTGGATGTCGTACTGGCCGAGTTCGAGAGCCCATTTTGAAACATGCCTTGATACTTCTGCACTACGGAGCACTGACCAGAGGGGGTAGTCCGTTAGTACCCCAATGGTATGCCCCTGAAAGTAATGCATCAATTTTCTTGCTGCCATGATGAGAGCAAGGACAAGTTTTTCCAAGGGAAGGTAACGTGTTTCGGCGTCGACCATTGCTTTGCTCACATAATCAACTAGCCGCTGCTCCCCTAGTTTTTCCTTTAATAGTACGACACTGACGGCCCGGTCAAAAACTGCCAGACATAAAATGAGCGGATCACCTACCGAAGGTGTTGTCAAGAGTAGAACTGATCGGAGGTAAGTCTTCAAACCGTCCAATGCAGCTTCGCACTCAGGGGTCCATTCAAAAGCTTTACCCTGCCGAAGTGTATGAAAGAATTGTCGGCAGCGATCTGTGGCACGACTGATGAACCTGTTGAGTGCGGCGGCCATTCCCATCAGCTTCTGAACCTCTTTGACCAACCGAGGAGAGCCGAGTTCTAGAATTGCTGTGATTTGCCTTGGTTTAGCTTCAATTCCGCAGTGATTAACAATGTAGCCAAGGAATTTGCCGAATCCGATGCCAAATGCACATTTGGAAACGTTCAGCTTCATTTAGTATTTGCAAAGAATGCCGAATGTCTCTTCCAAATCGGCTAGATGAGTTTGCTCTTCTTTGGACTTGACCATCATATCGTCGATGTACTCTTCCATAGTACGGCCGAGTTGCTCCTTGAACATAGCAGTGACTAGTCTTTGGTAGGTTGCCCCCGCATTCTTCAACCCAAAAGGCATAACCTTATAGCAATAGGTTCCTCTTGGGGTAAGGAATGCAGTTTTTTCTTGGTCCTCCGGATGCATGGCAATTTGATGGTAGCCTCTGTAGGCATCCAAGAAGCTCATACGTTGATGATGTGCCGTTGCATCTACGAGTTGGTCTATTCTGGGGAGGGGAAAGGAATCCCTGGGACAAGTTTTGTTTAAGTCCGTGAAATCCACACAAACACGCCAAGTTCCATTTTTCTTCTTTACAATCACAGTATTCGACAGCTATGTAGAATAGGTCACTTCTCAGATTGCCCCAACATCAAGCAACCAATCAACTTCTCTAACAACGGCAGCAGTGTGTTCCACGGCTGACCGTCGGCTTTTCTGAACAATTGGCTTACATTTGGGATCAACATTTAGGCGGGGCTGGGACACGGACGAATCCACCCCCGGCATCTAATACGGTGACCATGCAAATACGTCTAGGTTGCCAAGTAAGAAGGAAATTAGCTATTGCCTGTCGACTTTATTCAGGGAAGCGCAGACCATGAAAAACTTGTCAGGATTTCCGTCAATTTCAACCCGATCCAGGGCTCCGGTTGCCTTTTCACTTGGGAGCCGCCCAACGTCGTCGAGGCTCTCCCGACCAGCCACTTCAATTGAATTCACTTCCAGCTCACTTGGTGTCTTTGCAGCAAAAAGATAGCATGCTTGTGCCGATTTTTAGGAACCTCAAATTTGCTCTATGCCGCGCTCAGTCGGAAAGCGAAGTAGTTGATGATAGGTGCTTGGCACGGCCTGCATGGTATGTAACCAAGTTCGACCCATGATGAGATTATACGGCAAAGGAAGCTTGACAATCAAAAAATCTACATCCACTGATCGGGAGCCCGCCCGAACTGGTAGTATGATTTTGCCTAAAGGATATTCCGGATTAGTGTTGAAGTCGAATAACGGATAATCAGCTGGGGACAGGTCCGACTCAGTGAAGCCGAGTTTAACGAAGGTCTTGTAGTACATTACTTCCGAAGTACTTCCCTGGTCAATGAGAACACGTTCAACAGTGAATCGGTTTACGCGTAATTCGATGACTAAGGGATCAATGTGGGGGAGCATTACGCCGACCAAATCAGAATCATTGAAAGTAATACTCGCAGCTCCATGGGGCCGTTTCGCTGGTGTGATTGGCTTTTGGAGGTTAGGATGCGAATGAATTGTATGTATCGCGAATACCGTCGACAAATTGTATATCATATGGATTATGCCGAGTGGAGGTGAATCTGGCCGTAAAGCTACTGTTGTTGAATTGTTCTTTCGAACTTGTTGCTTAAGCCGACCGTCTTGTACCAACTCCTCAAGGTGGTCCTTCAACGCATAACAACTGTCGGTATCATGACCGTGGTCTTTGTAATATTCGCACCGCCTATCCCGTCTCCTCGTGTCAGGAGGTCCCACCATCTTGGGTGGCCATTTAAAGAACGGAAGGTATTGAACTTTAGACATAACCGCGCTGATCGGCTCCGATAACTCCGTATATTTCTTGTCCGCGCGCCTTATGCACCTGCTATCCACTTGAAGTTGTTCATTAGCTCGGTGTGAACATTAGTCATTTGATCAGCGCAAATCTCGTCTCTTGTCTCGTTTAGCCCGATTCCGTGGTTCACGACTCCGTGATGGTACAGAGTTTATTGGCTGAACAATTTCAAATGGGGCCGCCTTGTTGGCCTTGTGCTCGGCTTTGACCCGCAAGGCATCATCTTCCACTTTGCAGTATTCCTCAACTTTCTTCATTAACGACTACACTATTTTGGGGGGCCTTTTAGTCAGGGAGCTGTGGAGGGCATTATCGGGATGCAATCCCATCTTAAAAGTAGTGGTGGCCATGGAGTCATTTCAGGCATCATCTACTAGATTAAAGCAGTCCCAATAGCGCACCGAATATGCACGAAGGGTTTCTCCTGGTTGAATTTGCATTGCCCAGAGAGAATCGGCTTGCTTCGGCTGGACCTCATTGGTGATGAACCTTGCCCTGAAGGATTTTTGGAGTTGATGAAAGCTCTTAATCGATGCCGGTTCCAATTTATAATACCATCTGACGACCAATGGTCCCAAACTGCTCGGAAATATTCGACACATAAGGACCTCGTCGTCTGCATGTAGCATCATGGCTTGCTTATAATGACGAATGTGATCAATGGAATCCAATTTTCCACCGTATAGGGTGAACGATGGAGCTTTGAACTTTTTGGGTAGCACTGCCCTTGCGATCCATCACACAAAGGGGTCATCTTGATCCTCTTCGTCTGAATCATTTCTCCTTCGCTCATTCTGCGCACGCGGACTTCCTCCGGAAGAACTGGAGACTTCGACTCGGCCGTTCTTTTTGGATTCTGGGGATGGTGAGTCAGAATCACTGCCACTATCATGTCTCCGAATTCGGGGTCGTCGTCGACCATCCCTGCCCAAAGGTCGTCCCAGATCTTGGCACACGGCCTGTTGGGATTTTGCCACCTCCAGGGCCAAATCCTATCAAAAGCACTCGTTCTCAGCCATCATGTTTTCCAACCTCTGTTCATTTTGCTTCGCCTGATCCATAATCGCTTGCATTGTCTCATGTGCTGATGTCGAGGGTGAGGTCTGGGCAACTGAGTCGAAATTCAAGGCCCTTCGTGCGGCAATGTTCTTTGGCCCAAGCATGTCTCTTGAAGTGGTATCATCTCGTGGCGTAAGGTCGTCAGCGACTACCAGAGGATCTTTCGTTACGCCCGCCATGGATGTACTTAAGTATTCCCATAGACGGCGCCAACTGTGGAGATATGGTTTGGAAATACTCTATGGATTCTATAGGACGCTCTTGATCCTCAACTAGTCACCTGAAAAGGAATGAACGCTCCAGTTGGGGGTGCCAGAATTAGCACTCCGATGGATAAGTCAGTGTATACTCTCTTGATTACTTGTATCTTAAGTTAATCTTAGTTGTTCTCACATACCTTTCTTCGGTTGATGCCCTTCTATTTATATTCCCTTTTGGGCCCCAAGATTAGGCCCACTCTTAATCCCTCGTGTAATTGTTTATTTGGCCCCTTCTGTCGTATGCCAACTCTCACTCGGCTTTTTGTTCAACTGTTTCTATAGCCGATTAGATATTCGGCATCTGGGTCGTACAATACGGAGCCGAACATAATATATGTACACCGATCTTCCAAATGTACCCCGCATTTCCATCATCACATCGCCGATATTCGGCTCCCACAAGAGTATGTAGCACTTCCAATTCCGTTGGATGTATAGAGACCATATAAATTCCAAGTAACATTTGATTCAACTTATGCATTCAAGAATTGTATAAGATGACAGGGTTTGACATGTAAATTTTTCCCTTCTACAATGTTTAAATTTATACTGATGTCTCTAAACACTTGAGTGTAACCATAGTTTCACTGAAAATTCTCAAGAAAGACAGGATAGTTTGTTGTATTCAACACTGGAATGAACAGGTATATATTTAGCAATACATAGGACACGTTAACAAAGTTATTTTATTTCTATGAATGCAAAGACAACGTAAGCTGTAACAAAATGAATACTAATGTTACAAGCAATACCATGTTTACTAAGAAAGCAATGAAGCATAGATGCACACAAAAAAAGAAGAAAAAAAATTTGTGGCAAGCAAAGATGCAATTAAAATGACAGAATTTACTAACATTCAAGCAATTAGTAGGTAGTACAAGCAGCAAAGACCCATAGCACATCCTACCTCTCAATAGAGTAGCACAGCAGGTACCTGTAAGCACCTCAAAAGCTATAGAAGTCAACCAACTCATATAGGGAGAACAAATTAATCCAGAATGAACTTCAAAGTAAAAAAAGTCCACTATATGATTGTAGGACTTCGAAGAAAATTGACTCCCCGGGAATTGCAAGAATTATGGAAGTGCATGCAGCTGTAAAAAGTGTGAATAACAACTAAAAATCTCAAGAAAATATCACGTCACAAATTCTATTGATTGGATATGAAATTCCCAATGCACTGAACAAACAGAAAGTCCTATTAACAAATCCCAAAGAAAATGATTAGCAGAGAGAGAGAAAGAGAGTTTCAGCCAAAAAAACATCAAGCTGAATTTACAACTCTAATTTTAAGTTGTAACATCGAAAATGATGAAACACTTTTTCTGTTGCAAATAAGATTATTCAGATGAAATATAAATGAGTTTTTCATAGTTCACACAAGTACACAATGGCAATTAGGCCTAGCATGGAAACAATGAGTACATATTTAACAGAAACAAAATTTGTTTAAAGTAACAACTTCTTTATAAAAATATATTGAAACAAACAAAAAATAATAAGATGAAACAGCCCAAGCTCAAAAGTAAGCAAATAATGACCACACAGAAGAAATTTATCACCACACTTGCTGAAACAACTGCAAATGTAAAAGTGCAGTAAAAAGGATCTTTGCAAAACAAGAACTCTGATAAACTATTCTCCACAACCAGAAGGAGAACAACACAAATAAAGAGACATGAAGATGTTATATGAAAAGCAACCATTCATAAATGGCTCACCTCAATTGGTGTCATTAATTCTGAAGGCTTCTCCCAGGTAGATAATTTTGTTTTTTTGTTGAAATAATACCTGGATAAATCAAGTAGAAAAGTATTATAACGACATATCAAATAAAATTAGCAATGTGATTGTAAATTAGTAGCATCAAAATTATGAATAAAAAAACTCATAATAACCATTCTTGTATTAGGCTAAAGCAGGAGTGAGGGAATTTAAAGCCTCTAAAAGAGAGTTGTGGCCCTTGTTTTCATTGTAGACAATTGAAGGTGGCAACGGGAAATATGATACTGTGATATTTGTTGCATTTGCAACACAACTAGTGGCATCAGGAACTAGTGAGAAACAAATACAATTTACTCATTTAATGTATAACATACGCACAAGTACTTTCTTTCTTAGGCATTTCCAGAGGTTTTGACGTGTAAAACTCAAGATTCCCATATTGAAAGAAACAAAACAAAGCACAAGACTGAAAGTTCAAACCACCATGTATATGGGAATTGAGGCATTTGCCCATGATAATATGCCTTGAACAATTCCCCGGAGGTCATACAAGAGGCAAACAATTAATTGAATAATCATTTAACAATATTCAATTTAAATTTTCTCTACGCATATTCAAAACACTTGCAAGAATTTTATGTTAAGAACATTAAAGGCATGTTACTTGATCAAAGAAAAAACAAAACAACTCAACTCAATAAAGCCCTGTACCAATTATTTAGAGTTGATAGTGGTACAACAAAGACTCTGTCTTAAATCTAGGAATGACTGTCTTAAATCTAGGAACCATAGATTTTACTTGGAAAAAATCTGTCAAGTCCACAAGGGAAAAATAAAAATAAAAACTAATTGTTGTTTGGTATCGTTTTCATTTTCAATTATTTCATTTTTCATGTTGTTGGTTGGAAACAAGAAATGATTAAAATTTTGAAAACACTCATCTTTCCATTTTTGTGCAAAAACAATTTTTAAAATTTTAGAAAACTTAAAAAGTGCTTCCTAAAAAATTGGCATTTTTCAGAAATTTTTTTCCCGAAAACAGTCTTTGGAAATTTTTCATAAGTTAGTAATTCCCACAGTAGCGTACATAAAATGTCATATTTCAGAAGCAGTTAATAATAGCATATTTTGTGACACCTAAAAACAGTAGTGAAATAAGCAAACCTACAAAGAACTGACTCTAATAGAATCACATACTTTTTTCCAGCATACTTTTTTCCAGCACCAGAAGTATGCTCCAACCAATCTGATGGAAGCTTTTCATTAAGGCTAGGCTCCACAATTGCTGCCTGAAATTTTAACAGGATCCATACCATGAAGAAGTCTATGCATATTACACAGAAATACAGTACTGAAGGAGAAGAAGAGATCTCCCAATAAAATCAGAAAAGAAGACAACAAAACAAGAAGAGTCTTACTGGAACAATTGTAGCGGTAGCTGCAGATTGTTCACCAATCTGCTGCACAGATACAACTGACGTTGTGGTCTGGCTTCCAGTCAGCAGCCAAGGTTGTCCCCCAACAGCAAAATTGGACACATTTGTCTGGGATATTGGCTGATACTGGGACAAAGCATCAGCATTTCTTTGTGGTTGGCCTCCAGATGAAGTGCTAAACTGTAATACCAATTTAGTTAAGGGCTGAAGATATTTTGATGAGTCAAATTAATCAATCATAAGCTTGCAAAATCTTACAGTATACGATGAAGAGAGAGGCATTCGTGGGCCACTTAAACCAGGCACATAATTATTGGGAATCTGAGCATTTTGCGGGGGTTGTGGTGATACAGGTATATTTGGCCTGTTTGCCTGAACTTCTGGGATCATTATTGCCTGTGGTGGCTGCAGACCCGGCCTTGCAGGTAGTTGCTGCACTGGTTGAGAAAACTGAAAGTGTTGACTGTGAGAAGACAACCCAATGTTTGTGCGGCCAACCTGCTGAAATTGTTGAGAAGACATTGGATTGTAAGGCTGTGATTGTGGTGCTGGTACCACAGGTACTGGAACCACAGGTCGGAACTGCCACAAAATTTGATTAATAAATGGCTTGTTTGTATTGTATTTAGTATGAAAGAGGTCAAGGTTTTAAAAAGCGGCCGTGCCGCAACCATTACGTAGAGGTTGTGGTGGTTACCGCCACCGGTTATGGCCGCTATAGTGGTGTGCGTGTGAAAGAAATTCACAACCGCAACGGCCGCCACCATTACGTAAAGGCTGGAACGGCCGTTACATTGCCGCTACAACACACTATTACAGCCGTTATGACCATTACGCTTCTATTTTTTAAAATACATAATTTTTTTGTATATAATTATAATGCTCTTGTCTTCTTTCTTTTTTTCTGGTGACATAGAACTTAAGTAAAAATATTATCTGTAATGTTTTGAATGTCCAAACTTCAAGTTCTATAAGATTTCATTACTTTTTCACTTAATTATATTTGAATATTAACTTATATCTATTTCTCTCATGTTAAATTTATTGAACAAAATTTAGATTTCATGTTATATACTTTTTACATTATTATATTGACATTTTGTATTTTGAACTTATGTTTATGAGACTATTATTTTTAATACTAAACACACTTCATTTTTTTCTTAACAAATTGGAAGTTATCCATAAGTATAATTAGTAAGGCAAAAAAAATTAAGTAAATTCAACAATAGGAAAATTCTTCCTAGCAACTTAAAACTAATATAAAAAATAGTATATATATTTGATCATGCTTTAAAACTAAACAAAAATACTAAAAAACATTTTGAACCTCACTAAATGAGATTATGAAATAAAAACATACGTATTAGTATGTTTTCCTAAAGTTGTGTGAAGAATAAAAAAATTAAGGGTTCCAGTTGCCGCCACTATTACGCTACGGCTGTTTCACCCCACAACCGCGTCAACGCTACCGTTACTATTATGGTAACTGCCACCGTTATTTAAGACCTTGTTAGAGGTCTTTATCAAATGCAGGGAAGAAGACCCTACTTGCATTGACATGGAAGGAGGAGCACCTTGAAGAGCACCCAGGGGTATAGGAGGACGCAGAGGCTTTCCCAGCAACAAAAAGAGCAACAGAAATAAGCAAAAAGATAGCACATACGCAATTATTGGAGAGAAGAGCCAAAGGTAAACACTAGGTATCCTATCAGTGATGTTTGATACTCGAGACAATAGTTGAAAATATTACATACTTTTGAACTAAAATTAAAGAACTGATAGTTGAAATTTTAGAAAACAAAAAATAGACAATATAAAAGCCCCTTTCCATGATTGCTATGTCTCAAACAACAATACAATGCACACACGTTCATCTTATTCTTAGCTCAGGATATGAATTTTTATGACAATCTCATTTTGAGCAACAAGTTACAAGTGCAAATTTTGGATATTTTCACTGCTAAGCTAAAAAAAAAACTACAATGTAATATTTCATTCATGCTGAAAGTTAAGGTTTAGCATACCATCAGAGATTCACCCAAAGAATCAAACATAAACATGATGTACGAAGTAGATACTCGTAGTACACTAAATCTGTGTTCCTTCAAAAGCTTTGAAGTGCTTAAAATGCAACAATGGATCTCCCTTTAGTTCTTAAAAAGGATTAATTGTGACAAATAAAATGCTGCTGCATACACTAAAAAACATGTGCAAACACACACACACAAAGAGAAGTTTCACACTTCACCTTGATTCAAGTACTAAAGAAGTCCAATATCATTCAGTTTAGACACACTCACACATATAGAAAGAGAGACAGAAAATCTTCACACACCACCTTTATTTTCAAGTAGTAAAGAAGCCCAACATCATTCAGTTTATGAAATATACAATAATTAAGATAGCTTCAAGGAGCAACATGTAAGCCCTAAAATCACAGTTGCCAAAAAAAGGGAAGCTGAAGCAGGAAATGGAAACATGAAACGTGCCCTAAAATACCATGGGAAATCGAAAGCAATAACTGATTGGGAAACAAATTGAAAGCCTATTGGAAAAATTAAATAAGAAACTTCTTAAATGCCAATATGAAACACCACAAAATTGTATGACAAATGAGAATATTGGGTAATATAGTTAAAAGGAATTTTCTGTAAACTTTGTGTATCACTATTAGGAAAGACAAGTCTTTGAGAAAAGAAATGGTAAGAAAAAAAAATTGAGTGAAACTATACAAAAATGTTTCTTGGAAGTTTTTGAAATTTTTCTTATGAGCATTCTTGAAATTTTCCAGATATTTTTCTTGGAAATACTTGAAAGTTTTGTCCTAGCTTCTGAAACAAGTTCCAGGGCATCACAATACCTTTTTCTTCCTTATTTTGATTTTGGTTTTTGTATTATGAATCTTGGTTTATGCTTTACAGAATTTCTATGGGTGAGCTGGCAAGTATTTTATAAAGCAACTTGGGCAAAGCCACCAACCCCTTGGCTCCATGCAGGCCGGCCAAACCCAGCATTCTGAACAAGCGGGATCCAGAAAAAGACAGTCTCTGCTAGCTCATTCAGAAGGTTTTGTGCTAAACGACCATAGTGATCTCCTCTAGTACCAACTGGTACATCAAGATCTAATTGATCATGATGGACATCGTAAGGTGTACTTCACGTATCCTAGCATACCCCTGGTTGGGATGTGTAAAATTAGAGGATTTGTGTAAAATTAACAATGAATCATTAGGTTTTCAGAGATCCTAATTCCAATAAAACGTAATTTTACACCAATTTCAATTTTGCACAAATTGAGATTGGGGATTTATAGATCCCCAATTTCAACATCAATTAAGCCTAATAATTTTACACCACAAAAAAAAAAAAAAAAAACAACAACAACAACAACAACAAAAAATTAGACCCTAAAAACATACCTTAAGTTTGTCAATGTTTTTTGTTCACAGATCTATCACGAAGAAGCAGCACTGATGTAGACAAAGAGAGTTTGAGGAAAACGTCAACCATAGAGAAGCAAAAACCAGTTAGATGGCGGTGTAGACGTCAACAATGGAGATGGCAGTGTTCATCACAAAGGGGTGAGACAGTGGGCTGATGGCATTGTAGAAGTGTGAGAGTTTGAGGCTGCTTCCAGTGAAGGCGGATGAGTGAGAAGAGCGAGAGAGAACATAATTGCTTGTTGGTAACTTAGGGTTTGAGGCTGTGCTGATGAAAAAAAGAATATATATACATGTGCGTGAATGGCTTAGATTAGCTCTAGGTATTTCCATGGATGGCTGAGATCAAATACATATTACCTTTAATTCAGAGCGGTTCGGTGCACGCAGTTTCCAGATCATAATGACTGAAAACTGAACCGGACTTTGGTTTTTTATTCTTAACAGAACCGAACAGACCAGGATAATGAAGAAAACCGATCAAAATCTGCCGGTTTAGTCCGGTTCGGTCGGTGCAAGTGATTTTACAGGGGGGGTTTTCACCCCTAATGTCGGGATAAGGCAGTAGGAGATCATCAGCTTATGGCAGGAAGGATGGATAAGCTCCCTATTGAGTACTTCGACAGTGAAGTACTTCTCCAAATAGGGAAAACTCTTGGTAAACCTATTCAAATTGATACGGTTACTGAACTGGCTACGCGAGGTCGTTTTGCGAAAATATGCGTTCAAATCTAGCTTCAAAATTGGGTTGACCGATTGTCGCACTAAATGACTACCGAAAACCCTGCCTTGATTGTTTTCAGAAAGCACCTACCCTTTTTAAACAAGCCTCAAGGATACCACCTTTCACTCTAAATTTACCGGAATAAAGCCATGAAAGAAAGAAAAAAAAAAAAAGTGTGCAATGAAATGATTTCTTTGACAACTTTTTCAAATCAAAACCTAAACTGAGGAACATCACAAGCCTTCTAAAGCCATTAGCGTGCATACAACTACTCAAGAACATATATTTTGATAATATATAAGAACGATAAAAAGTTATCCTCAGGACAAACTACCTGCATGCCAGGAAATTGAGCATTATTGGCCATACCAGGAATGAGGAAACACTCTGAAACAATCACAACCATTAATATATGTTAGTGATCTTCACAAAACCATTGTATTGTAGCATAAACAGCAATTACAATACCATGATACCATCAAAACAGAAAGAAAATGGAACATTAGTTAGTTACATAGTGGAAAACTGTGATTGTCAGGACTCGAGCAAGCAACAAAGCAAATTATTTCATTCCCTGAAGAAAGTATATTATGTCGAATAAAGGTACACATGCTGCTATAGAATTCTATAACAAATAAGGAGATTCTAGCAATAGTTAAAATAACATCAAGCAATAAGATTCTACCGACATCATTCTAATTTTTACCTTTCCTACGACTCCATTTTAGATTGCACGAATTATTGTAGGAAGTCAAATAGAAATGTTGGGTATTGTTCTAAAAAATATATATATTTCGGAAACAAAAGCAGCAAAAAGTTTGGTAACACCAACTGATCCAGTGTCTGATAATTCATAAAAACAATTTCAAAATATTCCCCAAAATGAAATATCTTCAGAAAAAACTCTTCCAAAAACAATTTGCCAATAGAAATTTCCATATCAAAACAACAACAGTATACAAAAATGACATCTTACTAAAACCCAAATGACTGCGTTTATGAAAATCAATCTCTTCCCGTGTAACTTCAAATTGATTCCCTCTTCTGAATCATTTTAATGACAAAAATTATTTATTCAAAGCAAAAATGAGGGTAACCCACCAAATAGAACCATCATGAAAACCAAACCCAAAACACATAGGAAATTTTAGAACACGTACATGCAATAACCTAACATACAATCGACAACTAAACTGCATGATTTGGGGGTCGCACAAAAATCGTTCAATTCAATCTATGCCACTCAAAATGGTATTAAAGATCGTTACTTCATTATCAATTAAACTTCAATTCAAACGATTAACCCAACAATCCAATCAGAACCCCCAAATTCAATCCTCTGTAAGGTGAACTCGTACAAACCCAGAAAAAACAACATCACACCCTAATTGTAATCTAACAACCCATAGCTAACATTGTCAAATTCAACTACATTGAACCAAAATTGTGATTGAACCACGGTCGATTAAAGGCATATATATATATATATATATGTGAAGTCTATGTGATGATTGAGTGTGAAAGAAAAATATCGAACCAGCGATTATAGGGTTGTTTGAAAGAGGAGACAGAATTGCAGAATGCGAAGTAAGTAGGCGACAGTGGCTTGGGCCTTGGCCGAATCTTAGCGAGGTTTTGAAATCAAACGGCAGGAGAGAGAAGGTGGTATATATATGTATGTATAGGTATTGGAGAAGCTATCATTTGGGACCTTCATAGCATGCCATTCTCATCTGCGTCTTTATTATTATTTTTTTTTTTCCCAAATTTATCTACTTGCCCATTACAGATTTGATGCTGATGGTTCTTTTCTGAAAATCCACAATTTATTTTATGAATATGGTTTTTTTTTTTTTTTTTTTTCTAATTGACCAAAAACAGAAAAAAAAAAAAAAAAAAAGTGAGGGTATCATAACTTTCACAAACCCTAGCTACGGATAATTGGTTGGCACCTAAATTTAACTAATAAGAGAGACTATTAGTGAACTACATCTTCAATATTTATTTGGACGGACAGAATAGAAGAGGATTGTAATTTATTCGACTTTTTATCTTTAGATACATATTCACTATTTGATTAAAAATAGTATGTATTTCATATTTATTTAATTATGAAATTAAATATCAATAAATGACTATTATATTAAATTCTATGTTTGTTTGGTATATTATGAAAAATAATAAATACTTTGTATTTTATCTTTTTAAATTATTTATTAAGGTCAAGTTTGGGAACACCCCAAAAAGCCAAAAAATCAAAAAGTTACTCAAAAAGTTAAAAAGTTATCAGTATTTACCAAAAGTTAACAATTACGGCTGCACAACTTCCAATTCTAATTTTCCCTTACAAACCAATTTTTACAATTTTTTATTACACAATTTTTCATAAAAAGTCAACAAGTTAACCCAAATATTCATATTTTCAACCTCAACTTTTTAGTCTAAAAAGACAAAAAATACACTTATTTATGACACCCCAAACAACCCCTAAATAATAGTAATATAAATATGACTTATAAACCTTATTTTATTTTTTAACTAAAACATTTTAAAAAATAAATAAATATAATATCAATAAAAATTACCCATTGTCCAAGAACAATGTATCCCACCATCTCCATGTTTTTATAAGATTAATAGTGAAGGTGTTAATAATCCCATCAAATTAGTGTGGTATTCACTATCTAATTAGATTAGTAGGATAAATTTTCCTCTGTCCGTTATTTGATTTGCATTGAATTAGTAGGTAAAAAAAAAAATTTATTTTATTTCCTAACTCAGAATGTATAATCTTACCTCTATCCTATTATTAATAATTTTACAAATTTATTAAATTAATTATCTATTAGATTAATAATTTTAAAATAAAATTTCAAAACAAACATAAAATTATTAGGTTAACAAATTAATAATCACAATCACATACTTTAATTTTGTAGATCAAACATACCTTCATGCATTGATATATGAAATGAATTTCTCTTAGCTGTAGATCATAAGCTCGAGGCTTTTCCCAAAATAAGCCTTTTTTCCATTGAATTTCCCAAACTAGGCCAACTTCTGACGGAATTCCAAAACTAAGTTAAAGCACTATTGCTATTCGCGCTTTTACTGTGAGGAGCTTAAAATTGGATGAACAGTAAAATCGCTATTACAAATAGCGATTTTGATTACGAATTCGCTATTACAAATGGCGCTTATAGTGTGAAATTTTTCCCAGAATAAATCGCTGTTAAGAACAGCGATTTTAGCTCAAAACTTTGTTGGCATAAAAACGCTATTGCTAATAGCGATTATAACAGGAAAAAAATTTCGAGAAAACGCTATTTGGAGAACAAATGATTTTAGCACAAACTTTGTTAGCATAAAACGCTATTGCTAATAGCGATTTTAACAAAAATTTTACAGAAAACGCTATTCTTAATAGCGCTTTTCAGAATAAAAACGCTATCCCTAATAGCGCTTTTAACAGATAATTTTTTGGAAGAATGCTAACAGATAATTTTTTTGAAATAAACGCAATAATATAAAACAAAAGAAAAAAACATAAATGGGCCACATGTTTACACTCTATAAAATTGAAATTGGCTTTACTAAAGCCATTGTCATGTTAAAATATATTTTTTTTTCTTTTGTTTTTGTTTTGATTTAGAATGTGTAATTCATAAATTTTACATAATATGAAAAAAAATCTCTTTTCATATATTAATTTTACATACTATTTTTCATATATATAATTTTAAAATCATATTGATTTAGATATTATTAAGCCAATCATGTTTATTTATTTTGCTTTACTGAAGCCGTTATCATGTTAAATTTTTTATTTTTTCCCAAAATCTTTGTTTTGATTTAGAAAATGTAATTCAATTTTTTTTTGCGTCTTTACTGAAGTTGTTTTAATGTAAATTTTTTTTTGTTTATTGTTTTGTGTTTGTTTTGTTTAAAAGGTGATAATGTAATTAATAATTTTTTTTGGCTTTACTAAAATCTTGATTCTCCATGTAATTTTTTTTTGCTTTTGTCTTTGTTTTGGGTTAGAATATGTTATTTATATAATTATTTTGGCTTTATTTAAAGCCATTTTCATTTAAACATACATATATATTTATTCGTTTGTCTTTGTTTTGGGTTAGAAGGTTTTATTTAGAAAATTATTTTGGCTTTACGAAAGCCATTTTCATTGAAACATACATATATATTTATTCTTTTGTCTTTGTTTTGAGTTAGAAGGTTTTATTTAGAAAATTATTTTTGCTTTACGAAAGCCGTTTTCATTTAAACATACATATATATTTATTCTTTTGTCTTTGTTTTGAGTTAGAAGGTTTTATTTAGAAAATTATTTTTGCTTTACGAAAGCCGTTTTCATTTAAACATACATATATATTTATTCTTTTGTCTTTGTTTTGGGTTAGAAGGTGAGAATGTAATTGAAAAAATCAATTTAGTAAACCAGTTTAATAAAAACGTGTTGTACCCGTTTTCATTTAGAAAATTTATTTTTTTGTTTCGTCTTTGTTATGTGTTACAATGTGATATGCATGCTCTACAGTCCGAAGCACACCCACACACTGTGCAGCTCGACAAGCAACGACGAAGGGTGACAGACACAATACATAAACATAATATATAAACATAGCTCAATGTTAATAGCCGTAACATTTGACAGACACAATACATACACATAGACTTAAGCATAAACATAACATAACACCTAATTCGCGCTTAAATCAGCAGGTGGCTCCGAGTCTGAACAATCCGAAAAGCTCGTTGTCGAGACAAGTTCAGATCCTCCATGATACCCTTGATAGCCGCAAAGATCTCGGTTCTGCTCGCTTCCGGGCATCCTTCTTAACTATGAGTAGCAGCATATCGCGGCCAACCTACTGACCTATTTGAGAAATCTCACGTTGTAGTCTTTGACATAGTCGATCAACATTTTCGTGATCTTCCTTTTGGATCTCAACGTAACGTGCTTTTGGCACCTTGATGCGTCTTTCCGACATAATCTTTCATTTTGCACTCGCCTATAAATAGTGCGGGCCACTTCAAGTCTAGCATTTGCATAACCATATCTGCTTGATTCTCCGATGGAGCCTCCACCAAACCACATGGATCTCGATAGTACTTGGGCATGACAAAATGTCGCTTCCCAAACCTATCATGATAAGCACAAGAGGCATCTAACATAGGAAATGGTGTTTCATCTTCAAAGATCGCCACTTCCCTTCCTCCTCCTCGTCGTGAACTTTCACCCCTTTGCAAGTTCCTACCACCTCTGCGATTCCTACCCTCCCATGAACCATGTAGCCATGCTAATTTTTTAAGCAATCTGAATGATAATTTCAGAGGGCAAAATGAGTTGTAAGGTTGTGTCTTCACCTTTACTCGCTTATATAGTTGGTTATGAACGACTTTAGAAAGATGCCTCGCATGACAATCCCACATATATGAACAAGGTATGAGTTGTCAATGATTGAAAAACAGAGAAAAGCAAATCGTGGACTTGACAATTCATCTCAGATATACGGACAAAATAAATGCATGTCGACTATAAGGTAAATCGCTGAATTCATCTGCCATGTGACTTTCTCGAGTTGAGAATCCCACATCTATCAATAACAGATGAGTTGTCACTACAATACAAAATACGAGCAAAAATTTAAGAAAACCAAAGCCTTCGCACCAAGTCACATGGCTTGACAATCCATCTCACAGATAATGACAAAATAAAACAATGGTTATCAGAAGGTAAATCGGTGAATCCATCGCTGCCATGTGACTTTCTCGAGTTGAGAATCCCACATCTATCAATAATGTATGAGTTGTCACTAGAATAAAAAATACGAGCAAAAAATTGAGAAAACCAAAGCCTCGCACCAAGTCACATGGCTTGACAATCCATCTCACAGATACGACAAAATAAAACAATGCTTATCAGAAGGTAAATCGCTGAATCCATCGTTGCCATGTGACTTTCTCGAGTTGAGAATCCCACATCTATCAATAATGTATGAGTTGTCACTAGAATAAAAAATACGAGCAAAAAATTGAGAAAACCAAAGCCTTCGCACCAAGTCGCATGGCTTGACAATCCATCTCACAGATACTGCATAAAAAATAAAACAATGTCGATCAGAAGGTAAATCGCTGAATTCATCTGCCACGTGACTTTCTCGAGTTGAGAAGCCGACATCTATCAATAATGTATGAGTTGTCACTACAATAAAAAATACGAGCAAAAAATTGAGAAAACCAAAGCCTTCGCACCAAGTCACATGGCTTGACAATCCATCTCACAGATACGCATAAAAAATAAAACAATGTCGATCAGAAGGTAACTCGTTGAATTCATCGTTGCCATGTGACTTTCTCGAGTTGAGAATCCCACATCTATCAATAATGTATGAGTTGTCACTACAATACAAAATACGAGCAAAAAATTAAGAAAACCAAAGCCTTCGCACCAAGTCACATGGCTTGACAATCCATCTCACAGATACGACAAAATAAAACAATGCCGATCAGAAGGTAAATCGCTGATTTCACTGCTATGTGACTTTCTCGAGTTGAGAAGCCCACATTTATCAATAATGTATGAGTTGTCACTACAATAAAAAATACGAGCAAAAAATTGAGAAAACCAAAGCCTCGCACCAAGTCACATGGCTTGACAATCCATCTCACAGATACGCATAAAAAATAAAACAATGTCGATCAGAAGGTAACTCGCTGAATTCACTGCCATGTGACTTTCTCGAGTTGAGAATCCCACATCTATCAATAATGTATGAGTTGTCACTACAATAAAAAATACGAGCAAAAAATTGAGAAAACCAAAGCTCTCGCCTAACTCACATGGCTTGACAATCCATCTGCGTATACGGACAAAATAAAACAATGCTGACTGTAAGGTAAATTAGTGAATTCACTGTTGCCATGTGACTTTCTGAGTTGGGAATCCCACCTATGCTGCCAGTAATGTTACGACCTACTATTTGTATTTCATTGAAAAGTATGACTATTTGAATTGTTGTTGTCATTTGAGAAGCTATTCACCGACCTACCTGTTATGTTTTTTGTGCTATTGAAGCCGGTAGTTCGTTTCACCGAAGTTTACTTTTGTCAACCCCTCATTCATTACCAGAGTCATCATTTTTACTGAACTTTCAAGAATTGGAAGGTGACTCTTTCTTCTCCCCCGATGGAGATTGAAATTCGTTATAAATTCATCCCTATTTCAGCAGCCCTAGTTAAGGAAACCTTTTCTCCGAGTTGCCTGATCTATTTTATGTGTTTTAAGTATTGACATAATTGAACATACATTAATCCATTCATTGATCCAGAACATTCATTAACTAATTGCAATTCAATAAAGAAAGTCATGAACTCATAAATGTGTAGAAATAAATGTAGTTATTTCATAAACTTCAGGTTCATAAAAGAAATACGTGAAATACATCCGTACGTTAGACCAACAACAACATTGTCTTACACTCCAAAGAATCTAACATATGAAAGATAACGGCGTTGATTTCTTATTCCTCATCTGACATGTAGTAGTCAGAGAGATATTTTTCATTGTTTAAGACATTATTTCGCTCAACCATTCTCAAATCTCTGTTGCTTGCTTCTGCCATTTCAGTGGCTAGCTGAAGCATGAAATGTCGACATCTCCGCATTAACATTCTGTTGTTCTCCTTCTTAATTCTGCTAACTGCTTTTTCATAGTCACTCACATTTCGTCTAGGCATGGTCAATGAACGACGATGAGGTACCGGTGCCCCAAGGTTACGAGATCATTATACAATCCTTCTTGCTCACATTCTCAACGCCCATTCCGCCGGATACCAAAGATAATAATCCTTCTGACTCGAGTACTTTTCGCTCTTATAGTCATAATGAAATGGAGGTAGCAACCACACTTTCGATTTCTTTTGTCGTGAACTTCCTGCACCTCTTGAAGACATTGTTAATAACACAAAAAAAAAAATAATAATAGTAATTGTATATATATTACTTTTGTTATGACTTCAACAAACATCATACTGGGGTATTTATAGACATCATAGTGGTGCTAGGGCAGTATGGAATAAGTGATACACGTGATATTATTTGTTGTTATTCATTTCATGTAATTTTGATTACCCGTGACTTTGTGTACCTGTGATATAGTCACGATGTGGTTGTCAGATATAAGCAGAAAATTGTAGGCCACAGAATGACAATGCAATCCCTTCATATTCGAGCAGTGCATTGTCAAATAAAACAAAATGCATTGTCAAATAAATTATCACTATTTTTCTCACCAACATAATAAAATGGTCACTTGCTACGTAAACACGATTGCAACATTGGTGCCTATATTTTTCTCGATTTTCATTTAATGAACTTCACCATCCAATTTTCATTGTCATCACACAACCGCCCATCATGTTATTTTGTCAACATAATACCATTTTCGCTTATTTTCACAAATGTAATAATGTGACTAAGATGAATTCTAAATCAGAAAGAAAAACAAAGCATGTAAGTTGCAATGCAGAAGTCACATGCATCACATAATGTGAGGGAAACAGTCACAACGTATAGAAGCATGGCAAAGTCAGAAAGTCACATGCATTACTGCACCACTGCATAAAGTGACATGCATCATTGCATCAATGTACAATGTCACTGCTTCTGCAGCACAATAGCCGATGCTACAGGCCTTTGATTAGTTCATGACTTGACAAAAGTTGAGTCCTCGACAAATTAATGCACCGGATAAGGTCAAGGCATGCATGTGATCGTTGTTCATGTCATCAGTTGACGTGACAACTCTAATGCGTAGTTGTCATAGTTGTTTACAATAATTGCATGCATACATACAGCTACCATGTGTATATATGGTATAAATATCGTAGCATACCACAACAAAAGTTTTACTTTATTTCTATCGATATCATCATGACATATACGGTGGTTGATCTATATTCAAAGAATGGGTCGCTATTGGGTTGCAGATGGAGATGAATTTCAATACCCATTAAATCCAAATTTGCGTTACTCACGTGCCACCGCCAATACCATGAGAGCCGAGTGGAATTTCGCAAAACTCGAGCAAACGCTCGCTGAGCTATGCCGTGAAGTTAATCTTAAATTTCTCACGGTTAGCCATGCGTATGCCAACCGACACTCCACGCTTGTTGCAAAGGGCATTGCATCGTATCCGCGACGAGGTTAATCGCATGACCCAACGCTTGCAAAGGTCCGAACTAATGAAGACCGCAAATGAGCGTCAAGATGGGTTAATGGATGATGCACACCAAGATTACGCCGAGCATGGATGTCATGTATGAATCGATTTTGAGATGTCGATGATGATGATAATGAATGAAATTGTTTTGATGAACGCCTAGGCATTTCAGAATGCATGCAATTTGTGATGCTTATCCATGATTTATCAATGAAGCGAGATATTTCAATTATTTTTAGCCTTGGACAAAGAGACTTTTTATAGCTTCTTTACACCTTTGGTTCGAACCAAACACCCTTATAATTTAAGTTTTCCTACAAATAAACATAAATGGTTGTATCAAATTTATGTAAACTTCAATTTTATAAATGGTTGTCTCAATTTGTAAATTTGAGGAAAAATCGAAATTACTATAAATAATGCATGACTACGGATAATGAGAGAGGGGTAGAGATGTGAAAGAGATTTGTGTGATTCACCAATATAAATAAGAATAAAAATTGTGAAATTATAATTGTAATAAATAAGTATGACACTTACATCAGCTGTAAATGTTTGACACATAAAAACAAAAATGTTGAAAAAAAAAACCTATATAGTCCATCTCGCAACCGCTAATGCCCTAACTCGCCTCACCCCACAACCCCGATCAGGATCTCCTCCTGGTCTCCTACTAGACTCTTCAATATCCGCACTCCTCCCCGCATGTGGAGCCTGAGTGTGACCCCCTATCCTCGTGATCCGATGCCTCCGATCAGGCTCGCAGATCAACATCACAGGAGTCGTGAAACTCCCACTCCCTCATCTGCTACAATCAGATCACGACCGCACTGACCCCGACCGCCGCTCAAGACTCGACTCGCCGCGACGCCCCCACGACCATAACCTCGGCTCACTCGCCTGGGGGCTCAATATGGGCCTCATCATCAATCTGGGAGATGTCAGTGAGAACTGCATCATGTGTACTCCTGGGCGTGGTCGAAGTAGTCCCCAGAGAAGTAGGTGGTAACTGGGTGGGTGGGGTAACAACATCATCAATGAACCGGCGCGGTCAAGTACTACCCAGAAAGCAGTCAGAATCGGGTGGGTAACAACATCATGCATGAAGCGGGCGGTGACCAATCGTGGTCGTGGTCAGGTCGTGGTCGCGATGCCGGGTAAGATGTACGCGGTGGGGAATATGGAGAAATGTATGGGATATCATGCGGGGTGATCAAGTCGAAGCGACCTAATGTGGCCGGGCGCCAAGTGGGAGGCGCCGACGTGACGGATCGATGGATGTGTTTGGAGCAAATACCGTGACCGATACACCGTAGTCCCCAAAATGCGCATTTATCTAACCGATGGGCATGCCGGATCCTCGCATAATAACTCTTCGATCTCTACAAGGGCCTCGCAGACCAAGCCGCCCATCACGGCTGAAAATGGCGCCCTCACCAAGTGATATGACCTCCAAATCGAACCACCTGACCACAAATACAGTTATATTAGGCTATAGTTGACTAAAAATAATCATTTATGCTTTTAACACTTATTTGACATATAGTACGATACTCACTAATGCCTCCAGAGAAGGCCCAACTCCCTGATATCCAGCATCGGACCTGTGGCTTTGACACGACAAGTAGGTGTATGTCGCCGATACCACAACATGTAAGGGTCGGAGAGGAGGACTCCATCGCCCGGCCACTGCATAATAGTGTCGCGACGGGCATCCCACAATCAGATGTATCGCAGATGATGCACACTCAAGGTCGGCTTTGGCCACGCCTATCGGCCAGATGCAACCGCCACTTTGTCACACCGATCCCAAGACTTTCGACCACCAAACCGCTTGAGGACACGATCAGGAGATGCCACTCAACCACGCCAAAGCAAATGAGTGGTACTCGCCATCCATATATCCTCACCTAGTCGGCAAGAGTCCGGGAGCGTATGGAGGACATCAAAGATAAGGTCGCCAGATAAACTACAATAACGACAAGTCTATTAAAAATCGCCATAAACATATACACCAGATGATGACGCTTAAAATTTAGGTACTTAAATTTGATACCTCGCCGCCGATCATCCGTCAAGCCGTCTTCAGACACGACGACGCGGGTCGACACGACTGCGTGGCTCATGTCAACCCTCCACCGGCTACCCCGAGGTCCGGTGGCAATCAGATGTCTCCATGCCCGATGGGAACCTCACCAGAGCAACTAGTTGCCGCTTAGACGGGCAATGCGAATCAATCTCTCCCACGCCCAAATCGCAATAGTTTCAACGCAATTACAATCCGATATATGCCATACAATATGAATTGACATGTAATAAAATTCTTACTAACTCAGAAGAAGACAAGGGTCCTCCGATCCGAGTCACACCCACCGAGTGGCTCGACATAACATCCTATACAAGCATGCTAAAGTCACGCGCCTACCAGATCTTGCCGATGTCGTCAATGTCTCGCAACAAAGGCAAATACATCGCTTGAGTAGTTCAGGACTTATCGTGAGAAGTACCCTAATAAGCCACGTAATATATGCTCACAAGATGTCGCCAGATTAACTCATCTCGAGCATGATCCGAAGATCGCTCGAAAATGCTCTGACACCACCTCACCTCACTCTACCCGCTCAGAAGTCTGCAGTGTAGGTGCTAGTCCCAATAGCTCAGCACAGAGGGCTATCCACTGCTCCGTCATCAATGATGGGTCAAGTCCAGTAACTGCTCGTCCATCAATCCGTAGACCGTATAGGATAGATATGTCCTGCAATGTGACGGTGGCCTCACCGATCGGGAAATGAAATGTATGAGTCTCTGTGCGCCATCTCTCGACGAGAGCAGTAATGAGTGGATGGTCTAGTCTGATATGGCCTATACGATATACACCATAGAATCCCGCCGTAGTAGACATCGCAAGACTCTATGGTCCAATGGACGATCCCAAAGCCGGAATCTCCTCACGCGATGCCACCACGGCGTGCGGTCCTCGCATAATGTAATGAGTAGTTTAAATTATAGCATTATCAAGGAAATCAAAACAAAATGCGCAGTATTTTCATTGTAAGCGTAAAGTCCAACAAACGTTATTGCATACCGGGTCCTCCCATATACTGTCAGCCCGATGTGGAATACTTAAAAGGGGAACCTCATCAGGTAGATGTGCCATGAAGCCTGTACAATTGAAAAACAAATACATTTTGAAAAACTGTATTGATGACCATGTAATTTAACTATATCAATTAAGCTCAAATTATTATGTACATGACGACTTGGAAAACAAATGTGGTCGATAATTTTGAAAGTATAAATTTGTGTGCCATTAACATGGAAGCAATTCACTAAAATCTGAATTTTGCATATTATGTGCCATTAAATATGATAAGCAATTCAACATAACCTATCGTTATCTATGGTTTGGAGTAATATACAAATCTTTTACAAAATCATTTTGTATGTCAATATTTACAGATAAATGATTGTTGATTTTGGACAAATAAATGAACAAATAAATGGACAAAATTTAATAATGATAATTTTTTTTCAAAACTTCATTGTTGATTTTGGCATATTTGACATAACCTCATTACTGATTTTGACATATTTGACTACATTTATGGCATATTCGACAAAACTTCATTATTGATTTTGTAATTTTTGTTTTGCAATAAAGTATAAAATTTGTAAATTACGACATGTAATTCATAAATTGTAAATGTACAAAATGCTTGCATCAATTAAATATTAAAATCTTAAAATGATAGAAGAACTATGTGATTTGAAATAAAATTCTGTAATAAACATTTTCAATGAAGTAGATAATAAAAACTATAGGGCTATGTGGTATAGTTAAATGTTTTTGCATTGTCGCTTAGTTTAATTTATTTGTTTACTATGTTAGTTGTAAATTTTGTCAAGGAAATCAAACAATTACAATATATAAAGAATTAAACAATAGAAATGATCTATTACAAATAAAAAATGTTCTATTACATGTACGACCGATTTACAAATAATGAATTACAAAAGAAAAGAAAATGATCTATTACTTAATAAAGAATTACAAAAGATCTTTTACAAAATGTAAGTATTACATAGTCTTCATCGACCAAGTCGCTACGGACATGTTCGTCATTATGACTGGTTCACGGCACTCACGCAACGAAGCGGTCAAACGCCTATCCGATATGTCCATCTCATTCGAATACGAGACATAGATGTACGAATTCGCTTTCACTTGTCGCAGACGCAGACATTAGGCATTAAAGTCCATCATGGATCAGCCCAATAATCTTGATGCGGTATTGATTGAATTTAGTTTCCCAAACCCTCATGTATACATGAAGCCTATATACTAAATCAACGACTCGAATGGATTGTCACCGATTCAGACATTACAAATGAGCATGTGAGAACATGGATAGTGTCAGATCTCATATTTCCCACAACCGCATGTGGGTTGATTCATCCGCACAATTTGTGTATTATGCACCTCGCCCATGGCGAAAAAGATGTTTGCACTCAAACACGCCAAGGGCCTATAACAAAAATTTAATACAACATAATAAGTTCATGTTTTTAGGTGTAGTTAAATTGACAACATAATAACAATAATTTCATTTATATTACAAACTAACTCGCTATATGATATCAACTTGAAAGTATTTGCCCTTGCGATGCCATCCTCAATAGTTTTTGCATCTCTAGGGTATTGGAACTCATTTCGTACATCTAGTTCAAATTGGGCTCCCATCTCGTCACAAAATATTTTACAAGTCATTTAAATGTAAATTCAACCATAGTGAAATAGGTAAGTTCCTTGCACCTTTCAAGACGCTTATTGAAGCACTCGCATCATTGCTAGTCAATACCCCCACCGATGTCCACCGTCATACGAAAGGGCCCACTCTCAGATTCATCTTGTAAACCCAAGTGATGGCTTCTGGTTAATAGCCCAGATTTGTTGTAAGTAACCATTACACTTTCGCCGTTGATGAGCACTTCCCGCTTCCATAGAAGTTGTTTCACTCCTTATTTTTGAACGTAGTGTTAAAGTTACTACAAACATGTCGAAGGCAAGGCGATGATATCCAACAAATTGGAGCGAGGATTCAACCAATGCCGCCTAACAACAGCCTAAAATACTCACCGATCGGATATCAAAGTCACTCGTCGGTCCATGACAATATGTTCCTTGATATTTGAAATGAAGAACAACCAAGACTCCAAACTCTCTCCGACAACAAAGAAATGCAAGCGGTAGTACTTTGCCATTATAAAGGATAATCGTTGCTACAAGCAACACACCAATGTATTTCCAGATAAGAATGTACCATCTATGGTTATAACAGCCTACAATATCTGAATCCATCGATGACGGGTTTGAAAGACCAAAAACAAAGTGAAAGACGGGCATAATGGTTGTATTTCCGGTATATCTATGCTTCCATTGCACGATGGTGCCAGGATTAGATGTTTGTAATGCATACATGAATTTAGGCAACATCATATATGATTCATCCCAATCCCCGAATACCATTCTAATTGCCTTTGCCCTTGCATGCCACGCCTTCTTGTATGATATAGTATAGTTCATGGACTTTTTTATATCTTCTATGACATTCTTAATGGGCATATCAGGTTCGTCCTGCATACAACAATACCTATGAGTCAGATTATTTTGGTGTGAACACTTTAAACAAACAATTTTGGTGTGAACACTTTAAACAAACAATGTGTATATAAATGTAAACATTTATTTTGTATACTCACCGCAACTTGTCCCAAAAGATGAGAAGCAATGTAACTGGAGCTAATATTTGTGTGGTCCCTGTTCATTCGTGGGTATAAACAATGGTGAGGACCCCTAATACTGCTTTATTTCAAAAAGACCATGTCTCCTACTAAGAGATGCACGCAACCACCATCTACAAATATGCTTGCAAGCACACACCCAAACGCCTCGCTTGGAGGTTACGACTTTATACTCTCGATTATTTGTTGCATGGTACAATTTCACAAAGATGTACGAAGTTGCTTCTTATCAACGAAGACCATCCCTTTGTCCAACTCGATTTTCAAAGATTCCAGATTCGTTACGGGGAACGACATCGCGTTAGTAATGTCAAAATCACCACCCATGTGAATGTTTTCATACAAAGGATTTCGTCTAGGTGGAATGGGGGCATTCGAATATCAACGGAGCGCCGACATCATCTTCTTCATCATCATCATCATCCGATCCGCCTAATAAATTTTCTTCATCACACATTTCATTCTCATCATTGTCTAGGCGACATCAGATCAGACATGTCATCACAAGAACCGCATGTAATTAACTGCTTTACCATATTACCAAAGAATTTCAATCGAGTCGTATGATGGCTATAGGTGGACACATCTTGGGTGTTATTGTGAAATTCGCCTCAGATCCACCACGTGAACTTGATTCTCCACCATGGCCATGAAATGTCTCATTGTGTAGCCAGCTGCATAACATTCATTTGACTCATACATAGGAGACTGAAATGCTGTCGTGTCAATCCCATGTGTCAGCAATGTAGTGAACGGATGTGAATCCATCTGTGTTATATTCGGAAGATTCTGTACAACCTCTTTCTGAATGTACACTTCCAAACAATTTGGTGGTTCGAAATTTCCACCGATACTTAAAACGGTGTTCAACGCCTCATCGTCATTTATCGGTAATATTTTGTATTTGCTGGTTGCTTGCCACTGGCGATAAGGATATCTACATTTGAAGATCAATCGGACTGTTTCCCCGTAAGTTGCAACCTTCGACATAAACATCTCTTCCAAATTGGCCAGTGTGGTGCCAAGTTGCACCCTATATATGCCTTTCGGTTCAGCATCATATGACACACCTTCATCGGGGTCCCGAATTATGTTTCCCCCCCAGTAAAAGATAATTGGAACAGTTGCCATATACTTGCTTCAATGCAACAATAAATATTACAATATCAACCATATACATATAACGCATTCTACTTGTAAAATAAACATTACAACAAACATTAAAATTTGCTGAAGTCACAAATAAAAGTAACCCTCTAATTTTTTGTCAATTTTTGCAGAAGTCACTTCTAATTTTTGTAAATTTTTTGTCAGTTTTTGGAGAAGTCACTTCTATTTTTTTGTCAAATAAACATATACTTGCACCCTATTTTTTGTCAATTTTCACCATAATGTTTCAAATTTTGACTAATATTATTTTCTCGATAAGAAAAATTTTATTCACCCAAAAGTGAGCCACCTAGAGGGAAGAACATTATACACTCAAGAGCCAAAACCTCAGGGATACATCAAATGGCATGCACAAATCACCTAGGAACTCAAGACAATAGAGTCAACATAGAAGTAAAATTGTATTACTATGTCATGTTTTGGTTTTTTTGTTTGTAATTGCCTATGAAGAAATGATCATATAAAAGTAACAAAGAAGGTTGCGATTTGTCTGACAAATTTCTAGTAACAGTTGAGTAAAATTAATCATGAATTCATGGCAACTTACTTCTTTTAGTTTTGTAAAGAGACTAAACTCACATTTTGCCAGTTCTTCTTCAACAATGAAACCAGAAAATTAACACTCAATTGCACATTTTGAAAACAGCAACTCCCATGCAGAGAACCTTCTTCAGTTGGAATTTTACTATCGATTTAGTCTCATTAACTTTAGACTCGACAGGTTCTTGATGAGTGACTTCTGCAAATTTTATTTCACAATATACATATAGACTACATTTGGGATAGTTATCCATGTGAATCTATCGGGCCATCCGTACCAATTATTTGGTATTACAAAACACAGGCTTACCCATGAAAGCGCCAAAATTTTTTTTTCCCCTTCGTACGTACGAAATTGCGATGGACTATTAATTAAAATAATTTAAGACTATTTTCATGCATATATTGTAAGTAGTCTAATAATGACTTCTAATTATACAAATCTTTTATAAAAATTATTAAAACATAAAGTTTACATTTTCCTTTTCAATGGTAGTGGACAATTACAAAGTAGAAAAGGCGATAAGTCAGTTCGTTCAATACCCATTTCAAAAACTTTTTCAAATTTAGTTCAGTTTTTTGTGGAAATTTTAATTTGTACTACAATGCTATTATATGTATTACAAATTCAGCTCATTAAATTTTTTAATCATATTTTCAGTGCTTGACCCCAAATATAGTGAAATAAACGAAACGAAATTAAACCCAAATTTTTTTATTTAAATCAAATAGAGTCAAATTTCAATATTTTGAGAAACCAATAAAAATATTTCTTTTGAATAAAATAGAGTCAAAATTAAATATTTTGAGAAACCAATAAAATTTTTTCTTTTGAATAAAATAGAGTCAAAATTATATATTTCAGAGAACATGATCTTTTACTTGAGAGAACATGAACTTTTCATGGAGAGAAAATTAAATATTTTTTTAATCAAATACATTCAAAATTAAATTTTTTTTTGTTTAATAATTATATTTTGTAGAAATTAGACATTAAGAATTTCTGAACCATATTTTCATTCAAAAAATATAGACATTTTCATTCACAAGCATAATTTCCAAATTTCAATTTCCTTTTCAATTATATTCATCTTCTTTCCTATTCTTCATCGCCACTAACTAATTCAATTTCTCATAAATTATCAAAAACACACATTAAAGTTTCACATACTTTGTTGAAAATCAACATGATTTGTAAACTTGTAATGAATTAACTTGAGTAATTAAAATTCAATATCTTTAATTGTTATCATTGAATCGTAAAAATATATATTCTCACAATAAAAGTATGAATTGCGATATTTGTACTTTTGAAGAATTATAAAGGGTAATTTTATCTAAAAAATGGTTCACTCTCAACATTGCACAAGTTGCACTCCAAGTTAATTTGAATGGAAATTATGACGGTGCACTTTAGCCCAAAACAACCACAAGAGTAATATGCTTGTGCAAATATAGACATTTTCATTCACAAGTATAATTTCCAAATTTCAATTTCCTTTTCAATTATATGACATTTTCATTCACAAGCATAATTTCCAAATTTCAATTTCCTTTTCAATGTCATATATTTTTGAAATTTATGAGAAATTCCAAAAATATATGACATTAACAATTACGAATTATATGAATTTCAATTTTTTCTAATTTTATTCTTAATTAAACAAGATCACTTTTAAAACCATAATTCGAAACCCTCATTTCCTTTTCATTCCTCTTAACAAGCAAAAAAAAAAAAAAAAAACTCACAACCATCATTTCAAAATTCCATTTTCTGATTTCAAATTTCAAAATATAGACATTTCATAATTTCAAATCAACAATTCTCAATTACATGAATTTCGTAATATGACATTAACAATTACTTAATTATATGAATTTTAATTTTTCCTAAAATTATTCTTAATTAAACAAGATTACTTTTAAAACCATAATTTGAAACCCTAATTTCCTTTTCATTCCTCTTAACAAGCAAAAAAAAAAAAAACTCACAAGCATCATTTCAAAATTCCATTTTCTGATTTCAAATTTCAAAATATAGACATTTCATAATTTCAAATCAACAATTCTCAATTACATGAATTTCATAATATCACATTAACAATTATGAATTATATGAATTTCGGATTTTTTAATCGCAATTCTTAATTAAAATATAAACATTTTATTTTTTAATCAACAATTCTTAGTTAAATGTACGTTGGTTTATTCAATATTCAAAATATAGACATTTTGATTCACAAGCATAATTTCAAAATCCCAATTTCTTATTTCAAATTTCAAAATATAAACATTTCGTAATTTCAATTCTCAATTCTCAATTCTAAATTCTCAATTCTCAATTCAAAAAATTACTTTTAAAATCCTAATTTCAAACCCTAATTTCCTTTTAATTCCTCTTAACAAGCAAAAAAAAAAAAAAAACAATTTCCAATTCAACAAATGTACGTTGGTTTATTCAATATTCAAAATATAGACATTTTGATTCACAAGCATAATTTCAAAATCCCAATTTCTTATTTCAAATTTCAAAATATAAACATTTCGTAATTTCAATTCTCAATTCAAAAAATTACTTTTAAAATCCTAATTTCCTTTTAATTCCTCTTAACAAGCAAAAAAATAAAAAAACAATTTCCAATTCAACAAATGTACGTTGGTTTATTCAATATTCAAAATATAGACATTTTGATTCACAAGCATAATTTAAAAATCCCAATTTCTTATTTCAAATTTCAAAAAATAAACATTTCGGAATTTCAATTCTCAATTCTCAATTCTAAATTCTCAATTCTCAATTATATGAATTTCATAATATGAGATTATATGAATTACGAATTTCATCATTCCAAATTTCAATTCTCAATTCTCATATTTATGATTTATTTGACAAATTTTAAAAATTAAAAAAATTCCAAACCTGATTTATGATTCAAAAGCATAAACATTCAAAAGTATTAGAATCGTTAATAACGTGAACAATCTGATAATGTGATCCTAATTTAACAGAGTGAACAATCAAACCATATTCAACAACCATATCCTAATTTAACAGAGTGAACAATCTGATAATGTGATCCTAATTTATATACGTGAACAATCAAATCCTAAAAAGTCATCCTAATTTGAACAATCCTAATAATGTGAACAATCTGATATCGAACCCTAATTTCATAACCAAAACCACACTGATAAAGCATAAAGAATCATAACCATATTCAATTCACAAGCAACATCGAAAAATTCAAAAGCAACAAAAATTTCACAAATTCAAATTTCTTATTTCAAAAATTTCCAAACCCTAATTTCATAACCACAATTCCACAGATTTCATAACCCTAATTTCATAAACCCTAATTTCAACATTCTACCCATTTAACAATTCACATGTAAAACCCTAAGTACTAACATAAAACCACAAAAATTAGGGTTAATATCACATTTTCACAAACACAAAAACTCAATACATAAAATTAGGGTTTATATCATACCACGGAGAGAGAGAGCACAGACAGAGAGTGAAGCAGAGACTGTGTGCAGAGAGCAGAGGGCAGAGGGCAGAGAGCACTGCATCGAGCTGATCGACTGACTCTGAGATCGAGGAGAGTGAGAGATGGAGAGTGAGTGATGATGGAGAGGCTGAGAGATGGAGAGTGTGAGGCGAGAGCTTTAAAACCTAAGTCTGAAACGTATGCAAATGAGAAGGGGGGGACGGGGCTTGGTATATATGAGTGTTAAAAATGCTGATTCGAAAAGCGTTTTCATTTAAATGAACTCGCTATTACAAATAGCATTTTCTTCCAAAACATGTTTCTGTCAAAAGCGCTATTAGGAATAGCGTTTTCCTGCGAAAATTTTTTCCTGTTAAAATCGCTATTAGAAATAGCGTTTTTATCCCAACCCGTTTTGTGCTAAAATCGCTGTTCTCAACAGCGTTTTATTCTGGGAAAAATTTCACCCTATAAGCGCCATTTGTAATAGCGAATTCTTAATCAAAATCGCTATTTGTAATAGCGATTTTACTATTCATCCAATTTTATGCTCCTCACAGTAAAAGCGCGAATACCAATAGCGCTTTAACTTAGTTTTAGAATTCCGTCAGAAGTTGGCCTAGTTTGGGAAATTCAATGGAAAAAAGGTCTATTTTGGGAAAAGCCTCCATAAGCTCGTTGACCTTGCATGTCAAATCAAAAACTAATTGACTTCACATGCCAAAGTGAATTGTTTAATCCTATATATATAAGAGCATTATCCGTAGAAGGTTTTTTTTTTTTTTTTTTTTTTTTCAGGATAAAATTTTCTGTGGGAGTTTGAATACAAAACTTTCGATTTTATGACTTGTCCCGAACTTTCCTCTAAGGGCTTCCCTTCAGTTTGATTGATTAGACTGAAGATATTGTTGGGTTTATGGGACTCATTACGGATCTCATTTTGAAATTTCAATCGTTTAATGTCCTATATGCCTGTAAAAAATCATGTTAATCAGATGTCGATAGCTATTTCATCGGATCATATTTTTGTCAATCATTTATTTTTCATTGTTTATTTTTTATACAAAATTGATTTGATCATATAGTTATCGATATCTGATTAACGTAATTTTTTATAAACATATAATACTCGACGAATTCTATTTATTAAACGGTTCAGATTATTAAAACGGAACTCGTGATAAGCCTCCACGGGCAGGGGCGGAGGCACATAGTGGCCAGGGGGTCACGTGCCCCCCCTGGTTTTTTTTTTTTTTTTTTCTCAAACATAAGGAAAATATTTTAAATAAAAAATTTTTATAAAAATATTATTTAAAGTGAAATGTCAATGACATTTTTAAAATTATGAAAACAATAATGATTATTTTAATTTAAAGTAAAGAGACTATGACAAGTTATATTATTTTATATGAAAATTTTAATATAATGGTGATATCTATTATTATTGACATGCAAACATAATTAATATCAATAAAGATATATGAAATTTATTGAATCGCTAGGTACATTTGATATGTAAAGTTTGTCCTCCATATGTTCCTTTCCATTCATAACTAAAATAACCACTATATAAATTATAATCAAGCAACACATCTTCAATTATAAAAATTAAAAAAAAAATTACAATAAGTTATAACTAATATCAAAATGAGTCATAACTAACTATTACTTGATATATAGTCATAACCAAAATAACAACCACAAGAAGTTACAACTAAATTATATCTAACACTATAATGTGTCATAACTAAAGACCACAAAGATTATAATTGCGATATATGATAGATACTTTTTTTTTTTTTTATGATGTGTTTTATAGAATTTCTCTACTAAAATATATTATTTCTATCTCAACTTATCTTCTTTTTTAATTTTCCAATCTACCTATAAATAGTTACTCCCTAATATTTATATAAAATTTAATCTCAAATCCTTTAATTTAAAATTCACATTTATCCAAATAGACTCTTAATATTTAAGTTTAGTAATATTTCATTGTTGTTTATTAAAAAAATAAAAAATAATTGCTTGGTTAGAGTTTTCCAAAAACACTTTTCAGAAAATTCTACTTTCTTGTTTTTCCTTTTTTTATTTTTACTGAATTTTTTTAATATTTTAAGTAATTTTTTAATTTTTAGACATATCTAACATAAATATACCTAAAAAGTAAAAAATTTGTGAAAAAAAACCTTTAAAAATTCACTAAATACCAAAAATATAAATAAAAAAAATGAGAATTCTGTACATTATTTGTATTTTTATGTATTTATTAATTTTTAAAAATATTTTTTCATAAATTTTTTACTTTTTAAATATATCCAAGTAAAGTGCATCTAAAAAAGTAAAAAAAATGTTTAAAATTTTAAAAATATTCACTAAAAACAAAAATAACACGAAAACAAAAAAACTCAATTTTCAAAAAATTTAATCCAAAAAATTCAAACCAAACACACTGATGTTATCATTAATTTGTGTCCCCTCTCCTTTAAATTCCTGGCTACGCCACTGTCCACGGGTCTAACAGTACCCTCCAGTCTATGCAGACTAGATAGAAGCCAACCCCTTACTCTAATACTGTGTTTGATTTGGAGATTTGGGAAAGAATTTGAAAAATAAAAGGAAAAATATGTGTATAATTTGATAAAATGTTTAATTCACATTTCACCTTTCTTTTTTATTTCCCTTTCCAAATCTCTTTTTAAAATTTTTTAATCAATCACAGCATAAATATTTGCAATTACTCGTAAGTCATAAGTAGGTGGGTTTGTGAATCAAATACAAATCTCTAGACTTATGATTAAAGATTGGCACTAGTTAAAATGTTTCCCATGCCTTGAGTGTATCTAGTGGGTGTTTTCTAATGGATGAAAAACTTCAAACTAAAACCCTGCCCAAGAGAGTTTATCCAAATAGGTTAATGGACCACCCCTTGAGTTAACTCCAATGGGTCAACATTTGGACTTACTTTTAAGATTTATTTGTTTAAAATATTTTTTCACTTCTTTCTCTTTCCTTTTTTTTTTTTATTTTTTTTTTTATTTTTTTAAAGTAGACATTTGGTTAGGCAAAATGATACTATTAGAGCATCTCCAAAAGCCTTACTATGTTCTATTTTCAACCAAAATAGCAAGCCAAAGCATAAAAAAAAACTTCCAACAACCTCATCAAATGCTTCAACAATTTGATATAAGCAACAGTTGCTAATTACCTGAGCGAGACACTGTTGTTGTGCTATATATTTTTTTATTACTTTTTTCCTATATGTCATTGATGATCAAACTATTTACAAATTTACATATTAATATATATATATATATATATAATAAGAGAGGACTATTTTTGAAAATGTCCCAAATGTATAAGAGACACATTTGCTTTGAATGGTTGAGATCAATTCTAATATCTATCCACGGCTCAGATCAATTCTAATATCTACACATTTCCCACCCAACATGGCTGTTTCTCCACTCTTCTCTCTCAAAGATCTAACCTCTCAGATCTAACTTTGTCTTCCCATCACAAATGATTTGCCTCCCCATCTACCCTCTGTCTACCCACCTTCCCTCTATTTCTCCGCCTACCCTCTCTATCTCTCTCTTCTCTCTGTTTCTTCTTCTTGATTTTTTTTGAAAATCTCACTTTTGCCTTCATCAGGCCTTCATCGAGCCTTCATCGAGTCTTCATCGAGCTTTACAGAGCCTTCATCAGAGCTTACACTGTTCCACTCTCACTGTTGTTCACTCCGGCTCGACATCACTTCGGCTGCTGGGTTAGTTTATCACTTTGGCACCGTTCCACTCTCAGAGCTTACACTGTTTCCTGTTTCCTATTTTTCACTTCGGCTCTTGTTTTTTTTTACAGGTTGACTGTTTTGTTAAAAGTGTTAATAACTCATGCTAAAATCACAATGGAACGCATAGTATTATATATAACAATTTGACTTCTTTAATTTTGAAATCACAATGGAACACAAAATCAAATTCTGAGATCAAATTCTGAAAATCACAAAATCTGAAATTCTGAAATTTTGACTTCCTATCAAGTAAAATAATAACAATTTGAACACAATGGAACACAATCATTGTGTTAAAATCTTAACAATCATTCTGTAAATTTGAAAATCTTAACACAATCATAGTCATGAAATTCTCAGTCAATTTTATATATAACAATTTTGTGTTAAAATCTGTGTTTCAATTTTGTGTTAAAATCTGTGTTTCCATTACAATACATAACAATCATTGAAGTGTGAGCTTTGCTCAAATTCTCCTGGTCCCTTGAACAACCACAAAAGAAGAGAGAAAGAGAGAGAGAGCTCTTTTTCCATTCTCCTATTATGTTCTGTCATTTTTTTTGGCTACGGTAATGGCCAAAACATAGATTATGTTTAGCATGCCATGATAAGATACATCCTATACACATGTCGCTTATTGTATAATCTTTTTTTCTTTTTTTTAAGTGTCACTTATAGTCTGCCTTAAATTGAACATACGTTTATTATATTTGCTAATTATTTTCACAGGTGTTGGAGACTATTCATATTTGTATGAGCCACTTTGGTGGGCTGGCATGATAACAAGTGAGTTTATTTTGTGCTTTTCTTTTAATAGATAACAAACTAAACTGGTTAATGTTGTATTGCTATTGCATTATGTGATCTCAGTTTCCTAAGTTTTTTTAATTCATAATTTTATTAAGTTTTTTTCTTAGTTTCTGCAGTCAAGGATTTTAGTTTCTGCAGTCAAGTATTGCTATTCCATTATGTGACTCAAGAATTCAAACTTCACATTTTCCTTTTTGCCCCCTGTTTTACCTTTTATTGTGTGTAGACTTCCTTATCAATTTTTTCATATTATACATCCTACAAATCACAATGCAAATGCAGAAAAGCACCAATAATAAAATTAGTAATTAAACAATGAATAAAACAAAACACATTGACTTGGTAAGTAATTGTTTTGTAACAAACTAACCATCATCTGTAGATTTTTCTCTTCAAGATAACATGGTCTCATGTTTAACTATTCACTGAAAGATTAATGGCGGTTATAATTAGCGTTAAGGGTATAAATACAATTGTTGCTCGATACATGGTGTGTAAGGTGTTGATTTCCTGTTAAATAACTCATGTTAATAACTCATGGACAATTAATAAATCAGGTTAATAACTCATGTTAATTTCAGGATTTCAATAACTCATGTGTTATCTCATGTTAATTTCAGAATTTCAATAACATGATATTGAGCCAATTCAGTATTGAAAACATGATATTTGAAAACATGACTTTAATAGAGTTTTGAAAACATGATATTATTTAGTGTTGAAAACATGCTATTTGAAAACATGATATTGCTGGGTTCAATAGAGTTATTTGAAAACATGACTTTAGTATTCTTCTTGAATTTTTCTTCTTGAATTTTAATATTGAAAACATGATATTTCTTCTTCTTGAATTTTTTTTTTCCTCTCTCAGCTTTTGCCTTCATCAGAGCTTTTGCCTTCATCACTTTGGCTGCTCGGCTATTCACTTCGGCTGCTCGACATCCTGCTCGGCTGCTCGGTTAGTTTATTACTTTGGTTCTTATTGTTTTTCTTTTGTTATTACTTTGGTAACGTTTGGCTATTGCTTTCATAGTGAACCAACTGATATGTATTGCTTTGCTATTGAGTAAAACTAAAGAAGAATTCTGCATATGATTTCGGCAAGAATTCTGCATATGAATTATGCAGAATTTTGGCTAATCAATCCACCATAAATACCAATGACATGGTTTCAGTTTTAATTTTGATTTTGAAATGGGTTTGTATGATTTCGGTTTTGATATTTATGTATTTTGAAATAAGTTTGAGGGATTAGTGAAATAAGTATGTCAGATTTATCCAGCACTACACCTGCTTATTTTTGTTACTACAAATAGTGGTAAGTTTTTGATTTGCTTTTCCTTTTTTTGGTTACTCAAATGCTTTCCTTTCTCTTTGATATTCACCATCCAGAAGATTCAGAAGTTGGAGGACAACTCTTTTAGTGAGCTTGAAAAACCCAAAGACCCTTAATTTGATGTGAAATCTAAGGGTAAGTTTGTTGGTAATTATTCAGTGGTTTCAAAATGACATTTGACAATATTTATGGAAAGTTCTTAATCAAGTAATAAAGAGTTCTTTTCAGAAGATGATTAAAAGTTAAATTTTTATTTTTTATTTTTATGTTGTTTTTGAAAAAATATGTTGAAAAAATGTAAGAGATTATATGATTCAAAATCTATATAATGAGTCACAAAGGTTTTTGAATTTATATCAAAAATGTATGTGAGATACATTTTGATCCAATGGCTGAGATTTGCTCCCAAGTTTATATCAATGGTTGAGATTTGCTCCCAAGTTTATATCAATAGCTCACAGTTCCCGCCCAACACACTTCTGTGTCTCCCACATACCCTCTGTCTCCCCCATACTCTCTGTCTACCATCTGTCTTCTCATACACTCTATCTACCTTCCCATTCCTACTCTCTGATGAGATGTGAAGCTTGGCAAATACTGCTGCAGAGTAATGGTTTAAAAAAGAGCTTCCCATTCCCATTCAAAAACCTTCCCATTTAGAAAAGATCTTGGCAAATACTGCTGCAGAGTAAGCTTGGCAAATACTGCTGCTGCAAATAAGCTTTCCATTCCCTGCTGCAGAGTTGAGGTGTGTATTATATATATTGTTATAGCATTTGATGATAACATGCGAAATTGATTTGAGAAGGTTGGAAAAGAATATGCAACTTCCTGTTGCTACTTGGATTATATGTTGATGTCGATGTCATATATGCGAAATCCCTTTGTCAATATCCGATTCATAATTTGATTTCATTTGCCGATTCTTTTAATTACATTTGTTTTTTTTAAGTGGTTCCATTTCCTTGCTCTGTTTTTCTGTTTTTCTGTTTTTGGGTTTGGATTTTGGGTTCAAAAGAAATTCTAGATGATATTATAACTATAGTTGTGCAGATTTGTGCAGATTTGTGGATGATAACTATAGTTAAAATATTATAACTATATTATGGAAAAGAAATTATGTGTGCTGATTTGAATGATAACTATGGAAAAGAAATTCTAGGTTCAAAAGAAATTCTGCTGGGTTCTTAACTATAGTTTTGAAAACATGATATTAACAGAGTTTTGAAAACATGACTTTAATAAAGTTGAAAACATAATTGTAAGATAATTTTAAAGCATGATATTGAACCCAGCAATATCGAGTGGTATTACATGAACCTCTGTATGATAACTTTAAGTATGATATATGCTGTATGATCTGCTGGGTTCTTAACTGCTGGGTTCAAAAGTTATTGAATTCAAATTCTGCACTCTTAACTGCTGGGTTGAATTCAAATTCTGCACAGTCAAATTTTTATATAACATATACTTAGTTCTCATATATCCCCTTGCACTTAGTTTGTTCCCTTATTATATGAGCCACATATTTAGTTCAAATATATTTTTTTAAATTGTAATTTGGTTCATATAATTTAGTTTAACCTGATATTTCAAATTTAGTTCAAACTGATATTTGGTTCATGAGAGGGTAATTTATGTTTAAATTGAGCCGAGCTAGGATAGTGGGCCGATCTATAGTCCGTATTGAAGAGGCTGAGAAGATGGGCCCCGGACAAGTGTTAGTCCGGTCCGAAGTAAAGGATTTCCACCGGAGTAAGTACTTGAGTTTAGTTCGGTCGCAGGTTGTTTGGGTTAGCTCGATCATGTTGTTCAGAACCGAGGTATATTGGGCCTGCTTTAGGACCTGAGTAAATGGTAGCTCGGCTTAATTCTTCTATGGATAGCTCGGCCCTTGCATGCGAGGCCGAGGTAGAAGAAAGGAAAGCGGAGCCGAGGTAACAGTTGTTCGGTCTTCAGTGATTAGTTCGGTCATAGCGTATGGAAACCGAGGTGTGCTAAGTCCTTAGGAGGATTGGTTGTGCAAATAGTTCGGCTCAACTCTCTTATGGTTAGCTCGGTCGTAGCATGGGAAGTCGAGGTAAGAGAAAGGAAAGTAAGGGCCGAACTAGAGGTTACTTAGGCCATATTGGAGTCTGGCCGTGGTAAAACCATCTCACTTGGTTTAAGCAGTGAGGGAGGGTGTTGGAGGATAAGCATTATCTTCCAGGAGTATGAATCTTAAGAGGACTCTGCATGGAGGAGTAAGAGTCCTACCAGGATTGTGCCACGCGAAATCTATAAAAGCTCACAAACATCACCTTGGGGGAGGTAATGCAACTTTGCTACTTGAATACATAGAGCTTTTGCCTATTGGTCTTGCTTACTGACTTAGGCATATGAGAGGTTTTCCGGCCCACACCCGCCGGGTAGCTCACGTTTGTATTTTCAGGTGGTAGAGCGAGAAGGTATATTTCTTTCCCGTACAATTGGCGCCGTCTGTGGGAATTCAGACAAGAACAACCTCTTGATCAAGCTTTTTCTCTCAAACACCAATGGCAAACAATGAAGAGTTACCCCAGTCCACCATTGACGGACAAACCCCAGATGGGGGTGCAAGGCGGGAAGGCCTACCCTTGGTCACTCCCATGGCAAACCTAGAGCCGCAAAGACAGAATTCCAGGAGGGATGTGAGGGGACGAAGGCGGAATAACAGCCCTCATCCCTCTCGTTCGCAAAGCCCAGAAAGACAAAGGCGCAGGATTGATCCTCAAGCTTTGGAGGATCGCGTCAGGGAACAAGACGAGTTGATTCGTCGGATGGCAGCGGACATGGAATCTCTTAAGCGCCAGGTAAAAGGAAAAGAAGTGGCGACAGGAGAGGGGCGCAACAACAAAACGCCCCCTCGCCACTCAAAGGGTCGTAGTAGGAATTCTACACCCTCTCAAGCAGAGAATAGAACCCTCAGGACAGGCGACACGCAATCTAGATCTTCCAGGACTCGTCACTCCAGGTGTGAGAGGACGAGGTCTGAGAGTTCATCCACTGAGGGAAGCACATATTGGCCCTCACACACGCACCAGACAAGGTCTAGATAGACGGAATTGCCCAGATCGTCCAACCTACGATCCGTGCTAGAAGAGAAGGCACGATGGAGGGAGGATGCCAGGGCGCACGATTCACAAAGAGTTTCCGCTTTACAGCGGTTGGCTCCTCGGATGCATGGAAGCGTCGAGGTTGGAATGCCAATACCGCGCCCGGCATACGAACCAACGGACAAGGCATTGGCGAGGCTGTAGACCTCACCGTTCGTCCCAAAGAATAAAAAACGCCCCTTCGTCGAGCTTCCCTCTGACCTAAGTTCACAACGTATGAAGGGAAGACAGACCCCTACTCGCACTTGAGCCACTTTCGCCAGGTCATGGCTATATATCGGCGAAACGAAGCCTTGATGTGCATCCTATTCCCTTCAAGCCTTGGCGACCTTGGCTTGACTTGAGAAAAAGCTTCGAGCGGCATAGCCTCTCGGCGAATCAAGCGAGGCGTTTGTAACGCGATTCAGAACAAACACAAAAACCCTGGTGGAAATTGACCAGTTACTTTCCATCAACATGGGCGATAAGGAGACCCTGAGGTCATACAACAGTCGCTACTGGGAGACATTCAACCAAATTGGGGATTGTCCAACCAATCTCGCCATCGCGCAATATAAAAGAGGCCTTCCAGTTGGGAACAGACTGAGGGACTCTATTACCATGATACCACCCCTCACCATGGAGGCCCTGATGGAAAGAGTGCATCAGCACATCAGGGTGGAAGAGGATGGTGCTCATGCCAAAGAAAAATCTGGTACGACCACAGCGCCAGAGAAGAAGACCTTAGCAAAGGTCAATACGGTAGATCGCCAAAACCGAAACGGACGAGCCAGGCGAGACAACGGCGAGGACCAGGACAAGAGATGGTTGAGAGTCCGCACTGCCATAACCACGGTATTCAAGAAACCGATCTATCGTATACTTAGTGAGATTCGAGACGAGTCTTTCGTCAAATGGCTAGCCAAGCTAAGCGAGGCCCAGAAGGACTATGATGACAGATCCCGGTGCACCTTCCACAAAGAAAAGGGGCACCGCACTGAGAATTGCACGCCACTAAGGCAGCATCTGGAAGAGTTGGTGGCAGCAGGCCACCTTGACAAATACATAGAGGGAGGGGTACAGCCAGCCCCACAGGACCACAATAACCCCAATGGGATGCCGATCGATGCCCCGCCCCAAAGCGTTATCAACGTAATACATGGAGTCTTTGAACCTGAGCGTGTATGCGAGCTCGGAGATTCAATCAAAAAGGCTGAGCACTTAAGAGAGGTGCTAAGTGCCCAACAAGTCATCAAGAAGGGGAAGACATAGGCCGTAAATGTCATGTCTTTTTCGGATAAAGACTTGGCCAGGATCTATTGCCCTCACAACGATGCCTTGGTCGTCACTCTCCGAGTCAAGGATTTTGACGTTAAGCGGATTCTGATTGACCAAGGTAGTTCGTGTGAAATCATGTACTATGAAACTTTCAAGCAACTTAAGTTGCAAGATAAAGACTTGGCCCCTGCAGTATCTCCCCTCATCGGATTCAACTCCATGCCAGAATGGCCCATCGGCAAAATTATTCTCCCAGTTAGGGCAGGGAGTGTGACAAAACAAGTGGAGTTCTGGGTGTTAAAGGTCCCCTCCACTTACAACATTATCTTGGGCAGAACATGGCTGCATGCCATGCGCTCGGTGGCGTCCTCCTACCACCAAGTGATGCAGTTTCCCAACGACACCGGAGTAATAGAAGAAGTCTATGGAGATCAGATCATGTCAAAGCAGTGCTTTATAACAGTGAACGGCAGCCGCGCTGCCAAAGGATATGTTCATTCGGTGGAAGAACCAGAGAGTAATGGACTATTCGCGGATGTTGGCAAAGCGGCTAGTCAGAAAGCAGTGGAGGACTTGGTTGAAGTCAGAATAGATGAGAAGAATCCGGATAAGTTCTTCTTACTTGGCTCGTCGTTGTCCAGCACTGAGAGATTGGAAGTCTTGGAATTCTTGACCTCCAACATCGAAGTGTTCGCCTGGACCCCATACGACATGCCAGGCATTGATCCTAACTTCATCTGCCACTAACTCAATGTCCACTCTTCTGCCAGACCGATCATTCAACGCACCCACAGATCGGCACTCCACCACGCCGAAATAGTGGCGGAAGAAGTAGGAAACCTGCTAGAAGCAGGGGCAATCCGAGAGGTGCACTACCCGAGATGGATCTCCAACACCGTCGTAGTGCCAAAGAAGAATGGCAAGTGGCGTGTCTGCGTCGACTACAAAACGGTCAATAAGGGGTGCCCAAAAGATAGCTTCCCCTTGCCTCGGATAGATCAATTGGTGGACTTAACGGCAGGACACAACCGACTTAGCTTTCTGGACGCATACAGAGGCTACCACCAAATCGCTATGCATGAACCAGACCAGGAGGTCACATCCTTCACCACTCCAAGGGGAATCTACTGCTACAAAGTCATGCCCTTTGGCCTGAAGAACGCAGGGGCGACGTTCCAGAGAATGGTCACGAAGATGTTTGAGCCATTGTTAGGCAGAACAATTGAGGCTTACATCGACGATATGGTGGTCAAGAGCAAAGAAGAGAATGACCATCTCAAGGACCTAGGTGAGATGTTCGAGATCCTGAAGAAGCATAAGTTACGCCTCAACGCGTCGAAGTGTGCGTTCGGAGTAGGATCTGGCAAATTCCTAGGCTTCTTGGTGACCAACCGAGGTATAGAAGCGGACCCGTCTCAGATCAAAGTAATACAGGATCTGGAGAGGCCAAACTCAGTGAAGGAAGTGCAGCATCTCACTGGCATGGCAGCTGCACTCAACCGGTTCATAAGCCGGTCATCAGACAGGCTACGACCATTCTTCCATGCACTGAAGGCTAAGTTTGAGTGGGACGAAGAATGCGACCACGCCCTGGAAAGCCTAAAAGAGTACATGTCTTCTCCACCGCTACTTGTAACCCCAATCCCTAGAGAAGAACTCTTCTTATACCTGGCGGTCTCACAGCATGCAATTAGCGCAGTATTGGTCCGAGCAGAAGGAATCCAACATCTTCTTATCTACTATGTCAGCAAGACATTACTGGGTGCCGAAACAAGGTACTTGCCACTGGAGAAACTGGCATTGGCCTTGATGATGGCCTCAAGGAAGTTATCGCATTACTTTCACGCCCACACCATAGTTGTTCTCACAGCCTTCCCATTAAAGGCTTTATTTGAAAGAGCGAACTTCTCTGGGCGAATTCTGAAGTGGGCAGTGGAGTTGGGACAATACGACATCAAGTTCCAACCTAGGACCGCAATAAAAGCACAAGCATTGGCAGATTTTGTCGCAGAATTCACACCAGGAAGTCATCACATCTGCCCAGTCGACCTAACTGAAACAACCAAACTAGGGATGGAAGTTGACGTCGGAATAACGTAACCCCTAGTATTGGTTACTCAGTCAGGCCCCAAGGCAGACTAGTGTAAAGAAAGGAAGGAAGAAACAAACCATGCTACAACAAGTCAGGACCCACCGACAATTAAAGACTTGGTACAAACAGAAAGCAAGGGGCAGACAGCGAGCATGGACTCTGCAGAAGCCACCAGCAACATGGAAGATCCCAAGGCATCATCTGATCCCTCCACCTGCTGGAAGTTGTTCGTTGGAAAGATGTGGAAGCTCTTCGTAGATGGAGCATCCAATAGGTATGGAGTAGGACTTGGCATAGTCCTCATCTCTCCAGACAGCCTAGTAGTGGAGCAGGCAATCAACCTGGGCTTCCCAGCATCAAATAATGAAGCAGAGTATGAAGCGCTTCTAGCAGGACTCAAGTCAGCATTCTACATGAAGGCCACCGAGCTAATGGTTTACAGCGACTCGCAGCTGGTGGTGAATCAAATATCTGGCGACTACGAAGCAAAAGATGATAGGATGGCCAAGTACCAAGACTTGGTCAGAACAGAGATAAAGAAGTTCGAAGTAGTGAGGATAGAACAGATCGGCAGAGAGGAAAACAGTAGAGCAAACGAACTCGCAGGCTTCGCCTCAATGGCAGACACCTCCATTCCTCACCCACTACTAATCGACTATCTGCCTAGACCAAGCATTGAAGACCTAGAAGCTGAAGAGGTATGTTGTGCAGAGTTAGGTCCTTCTTGGATGGATCCCATCATACTATTCCTAAATGACGGCACCCTCCCAGAAGAGAAGAAAGAAGCCAACAGAATGAGAGCAAAGTCGCAGCGGTTTTGGCTCTCTCCATCCTTAGTATTGTACAAGAAGTTGATCACAGGACCTTACTTAAAGTGTGTTCACCCCAGCAAAGTGGAAGCATTCCTGTTCGAAATACATGAGGGGGTATGTGGCAGCCATCAAGGAGGAAGATCATTGGCATATAGAGCAATTTCACAAGGATATTGGTGGCCATACACGCAAGCGAATTCAGAGAAGTATGTGAAGAAATGCGACAAGTGTCAGAAATTTGCACACCAAATACACCAACCTACCAGAGAACTTCTACCTCTCACTAGCCCATGGCCTTTCGCAATGTGGGGTTTGGACATAGTAGGACCACTCCCAACAGCACCCGGCAACAGGAAGTTCTTTCTCGCAGCAACAGACTACTTCACAAAGTGGGTGGAAGCAGAAGCCTTGGCATCAATCAAAGAGAAAGATGTGAAGAAGTTTGTTTGGCAGAACATCATCACTCGATTCGGCATACCAAAAGCACTGATCTCAGACAACGGCACTCAGTTCGATGGCAGAATCTTCAGAGGCTTTTGTGAAGAGTACAAGATAGAATTCTACAATTCTACACCGGCGTATCCCCAAGCAAACGGACAGGCAGAAGCTTCAAACAAGATAGTCTTGGATGGATTAAAGAAAAGGTTGGAGAAAGCCAAAGGTAAGTGGGCAGAAGAACTTCCTCATGTTTTATGAGCTTATCGCACCACACCTCGGCGGTCAACAGGAGAAACCCTATTCTCCTTAGCTTACGGTATGGAAGCAGTAATCCCACTAGAAGTTGGCCTCCCCACAATTCGGAGCGAAAATTTTGATCCAGACTTAAACGGCGAAGCCATAGCATTGGAACTCGACTTGGCAGAAAAAAGAAGAGAAAAGGCATTGGTTCACATCGCCTCCTACCAGCAAGAGTTGTCCAGGAAATACAACAAAACAGTGCATCCAAGATAGTTCAAGATCGGCGATTGGGTACTTCGCAAGGTGATGGGAAACACATTGATACCAGGAGATGGCAAGCTAGGGCCTAATTAGGAAGGACCTTACAAAGTGGTTGGATTAGCAGGCAAAGGGACATACCACTTGGAAGATGAGGACGGCAAAGCAATTCTCAGGCCATGGAATACTGCCAATCTCAAGTTGTTTTATTTCTAGCTTTTTTCTTTTAAGTATGTGTAACTTTTTCCTTTCTTAATAAAACAAGTCGATTCTTTATTCAGCATGGTTGTTCTCAGTAGAAGATACTTAGTGAGTTAGGAACATTGTAAACACTATATTCTAAGTTGGTTGGAAAAACCAACTTAGAGGTTGGCTGGATTAAACCAACACCCTTCCTAAGTCCAGGATTAGGATCCAGACTGCAGGGCGTTTGGCCGGAATAACTAAACCTGATATTCTCAGTTGGCTGGAAAAACCAACTTAGAGGTTGGCTGGATTAAACCAACACTCTGTACTCTTCAGCCGAAGTAAGTTTATGGCTGAAGAATGGTTGGCTGGATTAAACCAACTGTTTATACTCTCTAGCCGAAGTAAGTTTATGGCTGAAGAGTGGTTAGCTGGATTAAACTAACTGTTTATACTCTTCAGCCGAAGTAAGTTTATGGCTGAAGAGTGGTTGGCTGGATTAAACCAACTGTTTATACTCTCCAGCCGAAGTAAGTTTATGGCTGAAGAGTGGTTGGCTGGATAAAACCAACTGTTTATACTCTTCAGCCGAAGTATCTATATCGGCTGAAGAGTGGTTGGCTGGATTAAACCAACTCTTGTTACTCTTCAGCCGAAGTAAGTGTACGGCTGAAGAGTGGTTGGCTGGATTAAACCAACACTGGATACTCTTCAGTCGAAGTATCCATATCGGCTGAAGAGTGGTTGGCTAGTAAGTTAGATAGCTTAAACCGGACTATGGTATATCGGCAGAAAGCAAGCATTCAAACCGAAACAATAGTTGAAAAATAGAAGACATTGAAAATTCATTACAAGTGCAAGCATACAAATATAGAACCGGAATTAGAGTTGAAGAAAGATTTTTTCATTAAAAGTGCAGACCAAGTACAATTGGGGGGCCGCAGCCCGGTTACAAAAGGTTCAAAAACAAAAGAAAAGAAAGAAAAAATCAGTAGAGAAGTGCATCTAGTTCGGCATCAAATTCATCTTCGGCATCTGCCCTAAGTCCGGTGGCGGTCGGGAGCACGGTCTGAACTAGGAGCTTGGTCTCAGCTTGAACTTGGGTCTCAATTTGAACCTCGGTCTCAGTTGATGGTAGCTCGTCCCTTCGGTCTTCAATGATTGGCTCCGACCGAACTGTCTGATTATTTTGTTCATTGACAACCGGGGTGGGAGTTTGCTCATCTTCTTCAGAATCCTCATCATCATCATCATCTTCGTCACCAGACCCCTCAAGGAACTGCCTTTGGAGATCGACAGCATATTGTGAAAGTGAAGCTGGAATGGAGTACGGTGGAGCGTCGTAGACTTCGGTGTCGGGCGTACAACCGAACTTCTCCACCTGATCCTCCTCCACATTTGAAAAAGAGATCTTTGGCTGCGTCACACTGGAGGGTGTAGGCGTCTTCGGCTTTCTTGAAGCCTCTTTTTTCGGCCTTCTTCATCTCCCCCTTCAGCTGGTTTATTTCGACATCTTTTTTCTTCTCAATTGAAGCCAAGTGACGCAGGAACCTGTCCTTGGTCTCAATGGCGATCTTCTATTTTTCAGCCTCGGCCGAATTAACCACTTCGGTTAAGCGACCGTTTTCAGCACGGAGCTGGGCCAGCTGCTTTTTGACTTCTTCTAGTTTGGCCGTTTTTAATTCGGCCTCAGCCATGGCCTCCCTTGTATTACGCCGAAGTTCCATAACCCTCTTGTGAGTGACTTGGTTTTTCTGGATGGCTCAGAAGGAGAATGCGTTAATGGGACTCAAAGTTGGAAGAAATTTACAAAGAAAGAGGGAAGCTGTTTACCAGGATCATGGACTTCGTAGAGGACCGAATTGACTTCAGCTCGGTGTTAAGCTGTCTATAATGGTGCTCCATGTCCTTCGGAAGGCACACACTTTTGGCCAAGTTGTAAGCCAACAAGTGGTCCTTCTCAGCAACAACCGAATCTTCAGCAGTGATATCTCGGTTGTCGAATGAGAGGACAGGAGCCCATTTGGATGAAGTGGCAGTTCGGTCAGATTGCTCCGGTCGGAGGCTCTGCTGGGGGCTTGGAGGAGAGCTCTGTGACAGAATGGTCTCGTCCTCATCAGCAAGACGTGGCTCGGTTTGGGTAATCCGAGCACGCTTGCTTCGGCGAGAAGTGGATGGTTGCTGGGATGGAAGGGCCACCACGGTTTCAGTGGCTTGGACGGTTGGTCGGATGTCGGTTGGAGTTGTTGCGGTCAGGAGGGCCTTTAGCATGTTCTTCTTTGCCATTTCCTGTTCAGCAGTAAGTGGCACAAGGACAATCTCAGGCAGCGATGGGTCCGGTTCAGGTGCGTCTTCGAGAAGGAAGTCGGTCACTCTTGCTTTTCGGCGACTGGAGTATCGGTAGGTTGGCTCGAAATTCAGGAGTTTTGCCCAGCTTCTCTTCTTTACTCGCAGTGCAGCGCGCAGAACACCAAGGTTTGGGTAGCCGTAGTTCGATAGAAGATGGGCTTTGTCTGCGAAAGAAGTTTAACTGTTAGTTCGGTCCAGAGAGGAAAGCCGAAATATAAAAAAAAAAAAGGTGTGAAATGCAACCGAAGTGTGTATACCGAGCTCTCCTTTTTTCCAGTTTATTCTTCGGCCAGGAATCTGGGCTTGAAGGTCTTCAAAATTCCCAGAAACCCAAAAAAAGTCATCGTCGTTTAAGTCTTTGTCCGGTGTGTGTTTTATTATTTTCTCTCGGCCACGGCGTACTCTTAAGTAATAACACCAGCCTTCGTTCTTGGATCCTATAGAGTATTGGTGAAGTATCTCGGCCAAACTGAGGTTGAGACCGGTTTGGTGGTTCAGTGCGGCTATACCCATTATTATTCAGTATGTATTGGTGGACAACTGGGTGGGGCATAGTCTGGTTTGTCTTAAGAATTCACATATTAAGGGTTGGACTGGGAATCTGAGTCCGGTTTCTATTATTGATTGGAGGGTAAAGGGGACAAAGCCTTTGTTGTCCCAAGGATCTACATCTTGTTCGGCTAGGGTGAGGTTTACATCGGTTGGAATATTGTAATCCTTTCTGAATTCAGCTAGGCCTCCTGGGGTTTCTACTAGGAATCTATATTTTCCCATTTATTCTATAAGTTATGAATAAATTACTTCGGTTGAGAGTTTGTGTTTAGGAGCTCGGTGGAGCGATCAAGAGGAGTGCTTGGGCGACCTAAGTCTGCAAAGTGGAAAACAAGGAGTTAAGCACAGTTGACCGTGCTACAAAAAACAAAGCAAGAGAAGACAAGTCTTACTTCGGCTGCATAGGACGCTAAAGGATCTATTTCGGCTCAAGCGGGTTATCTCGGTTTTTCCTATGGGTTTGTTACTCCGGCTGGGCATCAAGGGGGCAGCTTTCTGAGTTAGGTTTAGAAACTGAGAAAGCTGGCTTAGCTCGGTCGAGGGCCAGAATTTCTAGTTCGGTGCATTTTTATTTCGGCTAAGGTGAATCAGAAGGTTACCTATTGAAACTACTGAGATGTGTGCAAGTGCTAGTTCGGTTCCAGTTTACCTATATAGCAAAAACATTTTCTTAGTTCGGTTGGACGTGTTTTTTGGATCAAATAAAGTGTTCTACTAGCTATTACTTGAGGATTCATGGAGTTCTAGCGTTCTACAGGCAAGTTTTTTTCCAGAAAAGATACAAAACTAATAACACAAAAAGTGTTTTGCAAAAACACATGAAACAGAATACAGGGAATAAGAGGAAAAATAGGGAAACATGGAACAGATTCATGATTGCTTACCAGGTAGTGAGAAATGAGAAAGAAATAGAAGCAAATGGCAGCGCAATACGAGCTTCAGAGATGCAAGAGTGAATAACAAGCGGCAGTGAGAGAGAAGTTGAATAGTGCAGAGTGAGATCGAGGGTGAAATGATTTGTTTTGTGTAAAAGGCAAAAAGGCGGGAACTATTCAAAACTTACGAAGTACGAGGGTGGCGTTACAGCTGTGAATAGCCAATACCAGCGTGCCACGTGTCATTAGAAGGACAATCGATTCAGTTTCTGCAACTGAAGAGACGTTTGAGCTGGACAAGTATAGCCCGGTGTGGACTTAGCTCGGTTGGAAAAGCTAAAAGGTGATAGCTTGGTTGGAAAAGCTAAAAGGGTTTTAGTTCGGCTGGAAAAGCTAAGCGGTTTTAGCTTGGCTGGAAAAGCTAAAGGGTTTTAGCTCGACTGGAAAAGCTAAAGGGTATTAGCTCGGCTGGAAGACAGGTAATCCCTATCATGCTTCGCAGATGGAATTAAGGGGCAATTGAGAGAGTAATTTATGTTTAAATTGGGTCGAGCTAGGATAGTGGGCCGATCTATAGTCCGTATTGAAGAGGCTGAGAAGATGGGCCCCGGACAAGTGTTAGTCCGGTCCGAAGTAAAGGATTTCCACCGGAGTAAGTACTTGAGTTTAGTTCGGTCGCAGGTTGTTTGGGTTAGCTCGGTCATGTTGTTCAGAACCAAGGTATATTGGGTCTACTTTAGGACTTGAGTAAATGGTAGCTCGGCTTAATTCTTCTATGGATAGCTCAGCCCTTGCATGCAAGGCCGAGGTAGAAAAAAGAAAAGCGGAGCCGAGGTAACAGTTGTTCGGTCTTCAGTGATTAGTTCGGTCATAGCGTATGGAAACCGAGGTGTGCTAAGTCCTTAGGAGGACTGGTTGTGCAAATAGTTCGGCTCAACTCTCTTATGGTTAGCTTGGTCGTAGCATGGGGAAGCCGAGGTAAGAGAAAGGAAAGTAAGGGCCGAACTAGAGGTTACTTCGGCCATATTGGAGTCCGGCCGTGGTAAAACCATCTCACTTGGTTTAAGCAGTGAGGGAGGGTGTTGGAGGATAAGCATTATCTTCCAAGAGTATGAATCCTAAGAGGACTCTGCATGGAGAAGTAAGAGTCCTACCAGGATTGTGCCACGCAAAATCTATAAAAGCTCACAAACATCACCTTGGGGGAGGTAATGCAACTTTGCTACTTGAATACATAGAGCTTTTGCCTATTGGTCCTTCTTACTGACTTAGGCATAGGAGAGGTTTTTCGGCCCACACCCGCCGGGTAGTTCACGTTTGTATTTTCAGGTAGTAGAGCGACATCGTACAGAGGAACGCAAACTTGATTAACAGGATTATACTAGAATGTATATTTCTTTCCCGTACAGTTCATATAATTAGTTGCCTGCATCATTTTTCTTATTATTATTATTTTAATAAATAACAGATAACAGGTAGCAGGCAATCACATTTTTTTATTGCTATATATGCAGATGTTATAAAATAATGTTATGATAACATATTAACAAGTTTGTTAAATTATTTTTTTTTCAAAAAACATAAAAGAAAAGTGTTCACACACCCCCATGGTTGCAGGATACCCATATGGTTACAATGATCTAAGAAAAATCAATGGATTGGAGTTGATCATTTAACTGACTAAAATTTTAGTTTTCAATTTATTTTTTTTATAAGACAATCTGAATGGTCTTGATTTGTTATGTTCACTAATATTTTTCTCTCTCTTTTTCTGAAAAGCTAATTTTGTGTTTAGCAATAAAAGAAATTGAACCATTTAATATTTAGGTTGAAGACCAAGTGAGGACACAGTTTTGCTATATGAACCAAATATCAGTTTGAACATATGCTGGGTTGAATTCAAATTCTCCACAGTTATTGAATTCATATATGCTAGGTTCTTAACTGTTGGGTCCAATTGAACCCTTTAATTGAACCCTTTAATTATATAGATATTTCTTCCCTTATTATATGAACCACATATTTAGTTCAAATATATTTTTTCAAATTATAATTTGGTTCATATAATTTAGTTCAAACTGATATTTGGTTCATATAATTTAGTTCACACTAAAATATACATGAACCAATAGCTGATATTTCAAATTTAACTTAACCCAATAACTGATATTTCATGAACCAATAACTGATATACATGAACCAATATATTTATATATTTATTTCATGAACCAATATACATGAACCAATAACTGATATATCATATAAATTTAACTTAACCCACATGAACCAATAACTGATATTTATATGAACCACATACTCAGTATATTTTAGTTCAAATTCAGTTCAATAAGGGATGAAATTCTTTGATGAACCCAGCAGTTAACTTTTCCATGTACTTTAAAACATGACTTTTTGTGAGTTAACTTTTCCATTGTTGCAGAGAGGTTTGATCAAGACTCACTAATCAGATTAAGACTCTTTAACTTTTCCATTCAATATTGAACCCAACAGTTAACTTTTTAATGAAAACTTTGTAAGTTTTTCCAACTCTATTAAACCCAGCAGTTAACTCTATCAAAACATTACTTTTCCATATACTTTTCCATATATATATATATATATCATTCAAAATCCAAACCCAACATACATCACACCAATAATAAATCTATAGGAGTAAACTTTAGTGGGCTCAGTACACTTAGTTTTCATATATCCTTAGTAAATATTTATACTTAATGACTACTCAGTAAAATATATTTATGGTAGAAATATACTAAATTCTTAGTTGGTTCAGTTTTAATTTTGATTTTGAAATGGGTTTGAATGATTTCGGTTTTGAGTTTGAAATGGGTTTGTATGATTTCGGTTTTGATTTTGATGTATCACTTATTTTTTAATTGAAATCAGGAACTTGAACTTGAAACAGGAACTTTGCTCGGCTGCTCGGTTAGTTAATCAAGAACTTGGAGCCATACAAAATACAAAGCTCGGCTGCTCGGTTAGTTTATTGCTTTGGTAACGTTTGGCTGCAGCTTCTGTTATTGCTTTACTTTGATATTGAGCCAAAGCAAGTAAACTGAAGAAGAATTCTGCTCAATGTGTTCTCAAAGCAGAATTTCTTATCACCAAAGAGTAGTTGCAAAGGCTATGTTTTTTATCACCAAAATCACCAAATTATGCTCAATATGTTTACTGTCAACTGTTTATCACCAAAATCATAAATTTTGGTGAAGCCAAAAATTCTGCTCAATGGATTTTTTAAATTAGTTTGGTGTTATACACTAGAAAATTGGTTTCAAAAAAGGTTTTTACAGATGTGCTTTGATTTTTCTATGTTTGTTATTTAAAATGAAATTCAGTGCTTTTAAAAAAATAAAAGATCTTGACAAATCATGTGAATCTGTGTGTTTCCAAATTTTGATTCACATGAGTGCCTTGGATTTTTTAATATTAGGTGCATTATATAAAAAGATTCTGTATATACAAATTGTGCATAAATTCAATTTTAAAAAATTTGGTTTGTTTGTTTACTTAATCATCAACTAAGAAAATATTAGGTGTATTTTTTTTCTTTTTATTATATATTTAGTATACAATAACTTTAGTTTCTGTCAGTATTTACAATTTTTTTCTTTATTATAGATTTATATTTTGATTTGCTGTATTGGTGAACATTAAAAATCTTATATGTTTATTTCTTAATTTGCATTAACATTAGGGAGAGTTGTTATTTATTTTAGTTTTGTAGAGCATGTAATACAAGCAAAAATGTTACAAGTTCTTTAAGAAAAAAAAATTAAATATATTTTTATAACTGCATTTTAATCTTAAAATTATTTACATCGTGCCTTCTGTCAATTTTGATTAAACATTGAGCATAATTATTGTGAACCAAATTTCTCTCAGAACTATTAAACATTAAGGAAATGTGTCTCTCATCACCAAATTTCTGTCAATTTTTAATCAGAATTATTGTCAATTTTTTTAATCAAAAAAAACATTAAGCAGAAATTGGTTTCTTTGTTCAAAAAAAAAATGTTATACACATTGTGTTTCTGTCTCTCATGTATAATAGTTGGTCTGTCAATTATTGCCAATTATTTGAACTATGAAGCAGAAATTATTTGAACTAAATTTCATCAAAGAATTTAAAAAAACATTATGTGAACCAAATTTCTGTCAATTTTGATTAAACATTAATCATAATTATTGTGAGCCAAATTTCTCTCAGAACTATTAAGCATTGAGGAAATGTCTCTCATCACCAAATTTCTATCAATTTTTAATTAGAATTATTGCCAATTTTTTTAATCAAAAAAAACATTAAGCATAAATTATTTTTTCTTCAAAGAATTACTGTCAATTATTTGAACTATTAAGCACAAATTTGGAACATTAAGCAGAAATTGGTTTGCTATTCAAAAAAAAAAAAAGGTTATACAAATTGTATTTACTATCAACTGTGCTTAATAGTTGGTCTGTCAATTATTGCCAATTATTTGAACTAAGAAGCAGAAATTATTTGAATTAAATTTCATCAAAGAATTTTAAAAAAACATTATGTGAACCAAATTTCTGTCAATTTTGATTAAACATTAACCAGAATTATTGTGAACCAAATTTCTCTCAGAACTATAAAACATTGAGGAAATGTTTCTCATCACCAAATTTCTGTCAATTTTTAATCAGAATTATTGCCAATTTTTTTAATCAAAAAAAAAATTAAGCATAAATTATTTTTTCATCAAAAATTACTGTCAATTATTTGAACTATTAAGCACAAATTTGGTCCTTACACATAAGGTTGGTCTCAAAATTATTTGGCTATTATACACAAGAAAAACGTAATAGATCCAAAATTTTCACTAAATCAAGGATGAACAAAAAATTTCACCAAATCTCCAATAATAATACTTTTAATCTTTTTTGATAAAATTTTAAAATAGAGTATGGTTAGGAGATGGTTTTCTTTCATAAAAAATGGTATGGATAGGAGATGATTTATAAAAGAAAGTAAGGGTGATTTATTTAGTTGATCTTCCTGCAACAAAAAAATTAAACTGACACTCAAAAAAATTTATTTAACATTTTATTTGCTGTGTAATATATTTATTTAGTTGTACCATTCAAATGTAATATTTATTTGCTGTGTGATTCAAATGTACAGATGATAAATATTCTTCATTTAATTTTTTTGTGAATATCTAGAGTTCCTAATTAAAAGAAAAATTTGAAAGACTTGACATTTTAACATTTATATGTAATATGGCAAGAGACTTTTTTTTTTTTTTTACACCTTTTTAAGGGAATATAATATTCTATGTTGTATTTCAAAAATTCTGGTCAATCCTTATGTCTATGCGTATTACTTTAGTTGTCTTCATGAAAAAAAAAAGTATTAAACTTAACGCAAGTATTTAACATAATCCGTTTTGTTTTGAATCAAATTCACCGAGTATTTAACTTAACCCAAAAAAAATGTATTTAACATTTTGTTATAAAATTTTTTTTAAAAAAAATTGTACCATTCTAAACAGAGAAGGCACGTGCCTCTGGTATCTGTTGACCTTTTTCTTTTTCTTAGAAGTTTATATTTTTAGTTATTTCTTTTCCTCTTGATTGTAACCCGTTAAGTATTTTCTATTCATGGTAGTTATTTATTTAAATAAAATTTTGAATTTTATTATTCAATTTGGTAGCAACATATTTGGAAATAACATTTCATTGCCTATGAAATCCATGTTAACTTTTATTATTACTAATTTTTTATTTCTTTGTGTCTAAAATTATATAACCAATCATTTTTAGGTTGAAGTACAACAGTTATGAACAATATCACTATTTTTGGTCAAGTAAGTTTTTTTTCTTCTTTTTTCTCATCATATAAATTTAAGTACCTCTCTTATAAATTTAAGTACAATAGTTATGGACAATATCACTATTCTAATTATTTTTTTTCATCAAACTTTATAGATGGATGGGGACTTACACCGAACCGTAATATCACCTCCCTTTACTAATTTTCTTATTTATGTGTATAAAGTTTTATTTATCACTCTAAAGTTTTTGTATGTATAGGTTCGATTTCTTCAAGAAAGAAATGTTAATGTTGTTATTCGCGATGAGCGTGACCTTAATACTATTCGCATTCGTGAGGTAAGCCTAAAAGTCACTTGAACATTTGACATGTATTTTCTTATCATTTTAAAAATAATTTATAAATATATTCTACTTATTTTTTATAGGCAAAGGTAAAGGAAAAAGACAAAGCAATATCAAAGGAAACAAAAAAAGCTATTTCTTATGGCAAAGGAAAGGAAAATGCACATCCCATAGTATGGTTTCTTAATAATTTTTAAAAGTTTCTTTTTCGAATATTATATAGATTTTTTTTGGAATTGCATAGTGTCATATACTATTTTTTATGTACATTTTTCAAAAGTTTCTTCTTCAAAATTTATTCAATTTTTTTTATTGAATGTGAAATATTTTTCTGAAACATGTTAAAGTACGTATCTGTACAATATGCTAATGCATTTGTATGAACATTAATTTAAATTTTTAATATGTTTGTCTATTTGTATGATAAAAATATGTTGCATTTGTACAATATGTTGCATCTACAACATAGCATAATAAAAATATGCTAGAAGAAAATGAAAAAGAAAAATAAGAAGAAAGAACAAATATGTGATGAAAAGGAAACTACATAATATAAATTTTTTTTAATTTTTATTTTTCTTATAAGAAGTTCTTAAGGAAAGAGGAAAAAGACAAAAATGCATTTTAATATAGCAGAAACAACAAGAAGAAAGAAAAGGAAAGTACAAGACATTACACACTAATATTCACATTTTACGTACCCAATGATATAATATTTACCTTTTCAACGTACATTTTGTAAAGAGATGGGTAATGTCTTAAAACCAATAAGTGCGTGCATAGTGAGTTTGCAGTTTTGTGTGCTTAATGTGTTTTCAAATTATTTTTCCCTTCCTTTTTAAATTTCATAAATACATGCATTAGTTCTTATATGACTAACAACTTAACCAAGTGAAGAGGAAAAGTTAGTTAAAAGGAAGAAAAAATGCATGATGAAAGGGAAGCAAGTTAGTTAATCTTCACATTTTATGCACCTTCTTATATGATATTCTCATTTTAGGCACACAATGATAATGTGTTATCAAAAGCTGCATTGGCCCAACGTGCACGGCGAAAACGTGAAAAAAATCAAAAGCCATGTTCTGCATACCAATTGGGACAACATCTGCGACGAGAACGAAAAAGAGAAAGATTGAAGGAATGTATTAACCCAAGACAACCTTCTTTAACACCAAATTGGTAAAAAGAAAAAGAATTTTTTACCCAAGACAATCTTGAATTTTTTACTCTTACTATTACCACTTTATTATATAGATTTTAATTTGTTCACAATCTATTTCTATAGGCCTCCTCCTACAACTCCATTTTGAAATGTTGGTGTGGTCATCCGTGATAAGCACGATCTTAATGTTATCCGTGTTCGTGCAGTAAGTACAAAATCAAGTCAAACATTGTATATATTTTATTTATATAAGATTTTTTTAATCTTTTCAATGTTTTATTTATATTTGTTAGGCAAAAGATAAAGAAAAGGTCAACCCAATGTCTAAAGGAAAAGAAAAGATGGCTACTTCCGGCAAGAGAATGACAAATGCATGTCAAGTGATATATATTATTTTTTTAAAAATATGATGCAAAACTAATCAAAATTTTGAATAGTTAAAATATATGAGTGTATAAAATGAATTTATTGCTTTATGTTGTTTTTGTAGAATGATTATAATATGTTTTCCTGTAACTTGCTATTATTTGTATGTGTTTTTCAAATTTATTTATTCTTATTTTGCATGGATACATGTGCATTTATAATGTACCATCCATAAGTTGCTACTTATATAAAGAGAATAGGAAAAAAGAAACGAAGAAATAAAGAAAAAATTTATAAAGAAAGGAGAAACTAAATAAGATAGGTTTTTAATTCTTATTTAATATCTAAAATAGAAAACAAAGAAAATGAAAGGAAAAGGAGAAGAAATAAGAAGATAGAAAGGGAAGAAATAAGAAAAAAAAGTATTAAAGATAACACTATTAAAGGTATAAAACAAATAAAATAGAAAACAAAATTAAGAGAAATAGAAGAAATAAGAAGATAGTTTCATTTTAAGCACAAAATGTTCACATATTTTGTTTCAATGATAAAATATTTTCTTTTTAGGCACAAAATGATAATGTAATATCAAAAGCTGCATTATTCAGACGCACGGCAAGAGCGTGAAAAAATTGAAATTCAGTGCTTGCAACGAGAGCAAGAGGGATTAGAAGAATGTGTTCAACTAAGACAACGTTCTTCAACACTAATTCGTCGCGATCGCACTCACTTGGAGTGGGAAACAATAACTGAAGATTCTCAGTCGGCACAAAAACGAACAATGGTTACCCATCATTCTACATATTCGTTTTCTATGCCAAGCACATCTTCAAATTCACAAAGGAATCGGTAAACTACTGTGTCTAATCTTGAAATACATACTTTTACTCATACCATTTTGTGCATACAAAATTTTATTTATACACAAATATTCGTAGGTCTACTCCTATAAATCGATTTCTTCAACAAGATCTATGTACTGATGATGAATTAGAATATTTGCCTACGAGTATATCAATTGACGCCCGGGCACACAAAAATTCTTGTCGCCATTATCTTGGCAAGATGGATGTATTATGTCCTTATTGTTCAGCCTTACATTGGATGGATGAAAAATTGACAAAATCATCTATAAAGCGTCCCTTATTTGGAACTTGCTGTTTGGAATGAAAGATTAGGCTACCTTTACTTATTACACTCCCTCCACCACTTCAGGCATTGTATGATGGGAATAATGATCAATCAAAATCCTTTCGAAGTTATACTCGAGTGTACAATGCAGCCAATGCTTTTACGAGTCTTGGTGCTACATTGGATCCTAGAGTACTCAGTGGAAGGGGCCCTACATCATTCACAATTCATGGGAAATTGCGACATCGAACAGGATCACTACAACCACAACCAGGGCAAGATGCGAGTTATGCTCAGCTTTATATCTATGACCCTTATTCAGCTTTAGAAATTCGTAATCGTAGAAATCCTAACTTGAGAAAGGATGTTCTCAAAACTATTCAGGATAGTTTGTTGTAAGTCAATGCATTTGTAGATAAATATCCCCAGGCTCATGCCATTTTACATCAATTAGACTCGGCAAGACACAATCTACCTGTTCATCTTCATTACAGTTCAATAATTGATTGACGTCGGTATAACCTATCAACTATAGATGAGATTGCAATTGTAATACCAGGTGATGGAACAGAGGTAAATGGAACAAGAGATATTATTTTACATTTTTGAGGAAATAATGAGTTGATGCAAATTAATGAATGTCACCCAGCATACTTGCCATTACATTATGTTCTATTATTTCCATATAGTGAGCTTGGATGGGAACCTGAGTTGAAATTGTGGAATGTTCAGTATGATAGACCTTCAACTGATCGACTTACTCAAATGAATTTTTATAGTTATCGTTTGTTTGAACAACCCACAGAGTATTCAACAATTTTGAGAGGTGAGAAACTATTTCAAAAGTTTTTGGTAGATGCTTGGGCTGCAACTGAGCAAAATCGATTGACATACTACAAGCTTAATCAAGGGAAACTTCGGGTTGAGCTTTACCAAGAGTTGTCAGATATGGATCCAGATTATGTGCGACCTGGACAAATTGGTCAAAGGTTTGTTTTGCCATCTTCATTTACTGGTAGTCCTAGACATATGTTTGAAATCTTTTAAGATTCAATGGCTATCACACGATACAACCAACACCTAGATATTTTTCTTACCATGACTGCAAATCCCAATTGGTCAGAAATTACTTCAGCATTATTACCATATCAAAAACCTATTGATCGTCCTGATTTAATTGCCCGTGTTTTTGAGTTGAAGAGAAAATGTTTGATGAAGGAGATAGAAACAAATAAAGTGTTTGGAAATAAAGTTGCACATGTTTTTACAATTGAATTTCAAAAACGAGGCCTCTCTCATATGCATGCACTTTTATTTCTCAAGGGTCCAGACAAAATTTGAACATGTGCTCAAGTAGACAAATTGGTCTGTGCAGAATTTTCAGACCCAAAAGATGATTCTATGCTTTTTGAAACTATCAAATGTTGTATGGTACATGGACCATGTGGTGCTCGAAATCCGCAAGCACCATGTATGGAAAATGGTAGATGCACTAAGAGATACCCTCGAGCTTTCACAGAAACAACAACTATGGATCAAGATGGATACCCTATCTACCGTCGTCGCAATAATGGTCAAGTACATACTGTGAGAGGGCAAGAAGTTAATAACAAGGATGTCGTACCATACAATGCATATCTTTCAAAACTTTTCAATTGTCATATAAATGTGGAAGTTTGTACCGGAATGAGATGTGTCAAGTATATACATAAGTACATTTATAAGGGTTATGATCGTACAACGATAGTGTTAGGAATGATAAATGAGATTCAACAATATCTCAATGCAAGGTATATTGGACCTCCAGAAGCTGCTTGGCGAATATTTGGTCATCTTTTGCATGCAGAGATGCCAACAGTTGTACGATTGGCACTTCATTTACCTGGAATGCATCGTGTTGTTTTTAACCCGGAAGAGTCATTACAAACGATTCAATCTAGAGCTGATCAACAAATGTCAACTCTTACTGGCTTCTTTGCATATTGTGCTACCAGTGAAGATGAATGTCCATTCACTTATCAAGAATTTCCACAACATTTTGTTTGGCTCAAATTAGAAAAGAGATGGAAATCAAGAGAAAGGGGATATGCAATTGGTAGAATGTACTTTGCTAGCCCTAATTGTGGTGAAAGATTTTATCTACGTTTGTTACTAACCGTTGTCAAAGGACCAAAGTTGTTTCAGTCTTTACGCACGGTCGATAATGTTGTGCATGATACATTTAAATTAGCATGTGTTGCAAGGGGGCTTTTAGAAGATGATGAAGAATGGATACAATGCTTGAAAGAGGCTGCAGTCATAAAAACTGGATATCAATTGAGGAGATTGTTTAGTATTATTCTCACATAGTGCTCTCCACTAAATCCATGTGCATTATGGAATCAATTTTCAACGCATATATGTGATGATCTTGCACATAAGATTTGTACATTGTTTGTCATTTTTAAACTAACTGAGGCTCAAATTGAAGATTATGGTCTCCATCTTTTGAATCAAATGCTTCATGAATCAGGAAAAAGTTTAATTGACTTCCCACCCATGCCACAACCTACTGCAAATTGGAGTGCAGTAGTTGGTAATCAATTGATAGTTGAACATCAACAACTGCAGAGTGAGGCACAACATGCAGATCCACAAATTACTATTGATTGTCTCAATAATGGACAACGGAATGCTTATAATACAATCACTTTTTCAGTTTTCCAAAATAAAGGAACTGTTTTTTTTCTAAATGGGGGTGCAGGAACAGGGAAAACATTTCTATACAATACAATTGTATTAAAATGTCGTAGCCTTGGGCATATCGTTGTTACTGTGGCTTCGTCTGGAATTGCATCACTGTTACTAGTAGGAGGTCGCACTGCACATTCAACATTTTCCATTCCGTTAGATGTATTGGAAAATTCACTTTGTGGGTTTAGCAAACAATCATTACAAGCTGAGTTATTTAGAGAAACAAAACTCATAATTTGGGATAAAGTTCCTATGCAACATAGACATTGTGTTGAGGCGGTTGATTGTACATCGAGGGATATTTGTGATAGTGAAAAGCCATTTGGGGGTATTAATGTTGTTCTTGGAAGAGACTTTCGACAAATCTTACCAGTTATACCCAAAGGAGTTCGTGAGCAAATTATGAATGCATTATTAAGGCACTCTGTTTTATGGAAGCATATATATATCTTGACTTTGGATTTGAATATGCGCTTGAATCATGAAGGCCATAAAAATGCTAATTTTGCAAATTTCTTGATAGAGGTAACACTACTTTAACCTATATTATATAGATTATTTTAAATTAATAAATTGTGTTTACACTTACTTTTTTTATTAATTTCACTTTTTTTTAGATTGGGACCAATCTTCAAGAAATCGCTAACCTTCCATCAACAATACACAAATGTCAAGATTTGAATGAATTACTCTCTACAGTTTATCCACAATTGAATATGATAGAGACGTCAACCCCAATATTTTTAACTGAACGCACAATTCTGTCTGCGCGTAACGATGATGTCAGTAACATTAATACTACTACATTGAATATCTTTTCAGAGAGATTATATACTTATCTTGTCGCAGATAAAATGTCTGAAGATAATGAAATTGATCCTACCATTACAAATAGATATCCAAATGAATATTTAAATTCATTGGATCCTCTTGGGTTACCAACTTTTAAGTTAGAGTTGAAAGTGGGTTGTCCTATAATATTGTTGAGAAACATTGCACCGAAAGATGGACTATGTAATGGTACAAGATTGATGGTTACTAGGTCTTGACTTTTCGCATAATTGAAGCTCAAATTTTAACTGGAGAAAAGTTTGGCAATTTGGCATTCATACCAAGGATATCTTTGACACCATCTTCTTCAGAAATGCCTTTCCAAATAACAAGACGTCAATTTCCAGTCCGATTGGCATATGCCTTGACCATTAATAAATCTCAAGGACAATCTGTGAAATTTGTTATGGTTGATTTGCGTATACCAGTGTTTAGCCATGGGCAATTATATGTGGCATTGTCTAGATGTATATCCTTTGATCGTATAAGTATTCTCCTCCCTAAAGATAATTTGGATTCTACTACAAATATTGTTTATCCGGAAGTGTTGCTGTAGTATTCTATGCAGATTAAATGACGTTTTATTAGAAGGTAACCACGTAGATTTATGTCTGTTGATTATATAACTTTTTAAAAAATATCAATTTAATAATATTTTGAAATTTGGACTTTTGTAGGATTGGACCGAAAAATCTATGGAGCTTAAACGGAGAAATACGACTACCTTGCTTCGATGAGGATGTAATAAGGTAATTTCAATCTCAAAATATTTTGACATGTATATTTCTAACAAATGTACTAATCTATATTTTTTTTTGTTTCCACAAATTATCAGATTGTTGTGCATATTCCTCAATGGGAATACATAAAAGTTGATACAAAGACTTTTTTGAAAGTAATGAGGAGGAAGTTTGGGCAAACGCATATTTGAAGACATGTTATTGACATATCTTTTGTAAAGCATACATATTTTTGGTGTATGACAATATAATTTTTGGTGTATGACATGTTAGTGACACATTTTTTTGTAAAGCATACATCTTTTGTAAAGCTTTAACCCACTTTTTGTAAAGTTTTAACCTACTCTTTTGGTGTATGACAATATAACTTTATTTCTGTTTTTCATTTAGTGTTTACACTTTTTTTTACGGCCTTTTATATTTTGATATGCAATATAACTTTAAATCCTATATGTTTGTTTCTTAATTTGCATTAAGATTAGGGGGAGTTGTTATATTATCTGAGTTTTGTAGAGTGTGTAATACAAGCAAAATTGTTATAAGTTCTTTAAGAAGAAAAATATTTCAATATATTTTTTCAATATTTTTATCAAAAATGACACAAACTTTATAAATTTCAACATAATACGTATAAATTATAATTACATTTTAATCTTAAAATTATTTACACCGTGCCTTTAGGCACGGGCATACGCTAGTATATGTATATATGAGTAAAGTTGAAAGAAATAATAATTTAAAGGGGATAGTTAAAGCAAAGAGTGTTGTTGGAATGTGTATTGAAAAAAATGGTTAGCTAAATTAATAATGTGAAATTTTGGGTAGTTAATCTGGTGAGGATTGCTGGAGATACTCTTAGTTAAGAGAAATTTTTTTTTTAAAAATAATAAGGAGAGTGAGATGGGAAAAAGAAAAAAGAAAAAACACAAAGAGCTTGTTTGGTTTGCTTTTTTGAGAGAAATTTTTTTTTCAAAATTTTGTTTGGTTTGTGGTTTTTCTCAAAAAAATTCTAAAATTATTTTTTGTCTTACATATCGATCAATCACTTTTTCTCTCTCATCTTTGATTCTCAATCATTTTTTCTCTCACATACATCTATTCAGTTACAACAAAATATGCAATCATTCCAAACTCCTAAATTTCAAAACTACTTTCAAAATACACAACAAAACAAACTAAAAAAATTTCTAAACTCTCTCCCCAAATTTTTTTTTGACAATCACACTCTCAAAAACAAACCAAACACACCCAAAGTGTTTACATAAAGCATAGGTATTTATGGATTAAAAATTTTGTTATTTATATTATACACTTTGTTAATTTAACTTAATAGTTGATTAACAGATGAACCCAATTTATTTATGTTATGTGATTGAAGATCTCAAAAGGTGTGATTCAATTTCTTAAACATGAATAGTGAATCAATATTTTTAATAAATCTCAATGATTTTATTTATAATTTACTATAACACATCACTATCATATGCATTTAGTCTTACACTATCATATGCATTTAGTCTTACATATTAGAGTTGATCACTAATTTATTAATATACTGATCAATTTTTCTAACAATATTGTAAAATAGAAGTTCAAAAATAAAAAATTAAAAAAAAAAACATTTCCAAAGGGAATGACTCCATTTGATAAGTTTCATCAAATAAATGACCATCATTTTTTTTTTTTTTTTTTTTTTCAAAGAATGCACAAATGTATGATATGCAAAATCAACAGCACCACCAAAGATCCTCAACGGCTCACTACATTTCCCCATTATTTTTTGATTATTAAATTCACTTTTTATCAACGGTCAAAAAAAAAAAAAAAACAGTTTAAAATTACAAAATCCTTCAATTTGGGGTTGACAACTAGCCGTTACAATCTCAAATCCAGCGAAAGAACCATCCCACCATATCTTCATTCTTCATCATCAAATCATTCAAAGATCTCAAAACCCTACTCATTTTTCTCTGAAGATTTGCTTACCATTCTTTCTCACTAACCACCATACTCATCTCTCTCTCTCTCTCTCTCTCTCTCTCTCTCTCTCATCAATGGCAGTATCTGCAAACAGATCTCCTTCCCCAATTTCAACACGACCAAATCCAAATTCAAGAACCCCAGAAACCAATTCTAACATGAGAAGAAGTTTCAGTGCCAACCCATTTGCGAGGCCTTCGATTCTCACGAACCCTAGAAGCCTCCCTCCTGCTACTCCTGCTAACAGCCCCGCAGGTTCGTTCATCAATTTTTTTCATTTTTATCAATCACTCTGTTTGTTATCATTTTCAGAATCTGTTTTTGAAAAACACTAAAACCCTAATTTTGTTTTTCAAAATCACTCTGCTTTGCATTTTGATTTTGGGTTCTGTTTCGTTCATTATTTCAAGAATCGCTCTGTTTTGAATTGCAGATTTTGCACGAAGACACTCCGTAGGCAAGGAAGGTGGGGTTTCTTCTCGGAGCTACGAAGAGAAAGAGAACGAGAAAGATCAGAATCTAAAACCAGTGAAAATCAGATCACCGGCTGTTTCGAAGGGTACAAAAAATTTCATGACACCCACGATCTCTGCGGCTTCCAAGATCAATTCATCTCCGAGAAAGAAAGTTTTAGCGGAGAGGAACGAGCCTGTCAGGACTTCAATCTCATTCTCTGGTGGAAAGAACGCATTTGGTTCTTTGAATCTCTCTGATTTAACGGAGGATATTGATTCAAAGTCAGAGATGGGTTTGAATCAGAACATGGTTGATGATTCAAATGAGTCAGCAATCACAAATTCGGATCACAACGAGGCGGTTCTTGAGATTTCTTCTATCCCCAAAGCTTCAAAGAAAGACTCTCAGGTACCTCTAAATTCCCAGAAAGTCTCTGAATCATTACCAGATATGAAACCTGTGGAGTCTAATTGCACCAGTGCTGGTACTGGTTGTAAGAACAAACTTCCTGATTCATCGATGTCGCCTATTATAGCACCGCTTGATGCTGACCCGTCTCTTCGCCCTTATGATCCTAAAACTAACTATCTTTCGCCTAGGCCTCGATTCCTTCATTACAGACCCAATCCGCGAATCGAAAGGCTAGAAGAGAGCTTTCTGTCTGAAAGCTTTTCGGACACTGAAGTTACTGAAGTAACGACTGAATCTGAAAGCTTGCAGAAAGAATCTGAGGATGATTCTTCGTCCGAGGCTATAAATGAAGAAGTAGAGGTAGAGCCCCTTGTTTCTGAACCAAAGCCAAGCAATGCCCCAATCAGTACCCAGATCTCCAAGGAGACTGTTGAGGCAAAGATCAAACCACGATTCTTTACAAGATCAAAGTCTGTTGCATTGCTTTTGGTCCTCTTGATTGCTTGTTTATCAGTCTCAGTTACTGATTCACCGGTATTTGATTTGCCTGTTTATAAAGATTTAAGCATGTCTAAGTTCTATGACCCATCTGAAATTGCTGAGTTTGTGAAAGCAAGTTTGGATGGCTTTGCTGGAAATTTCAAGCGGTGGTCAGCCAACTCTGTATGTTACCTCACTCAGCTAATTCGCAATTTATATGAAGTTGATAAATTGGTCCCCTTGCAATTTAGTAACCTGACTTATTCGCTAGAGGATCCCTTTGTTAATGGGTACCTTAAAGTGGACAACATCGAGGAGAGATGGGAAGGAATTCATGAGCACAATGAGTTGGAAACCGTGCCGGAGGAGGAGGTTGAAATTGAACTACTAGAAGAGAAATTAGAGAAGGGTGATCCAGATGTAGAAGATGATGACAATAGCGAAAAGGCACTAGAAGAAAGGCACGGCATTGAAGCAGCACACTTTGAACCTGATAGTTCAGACACAACTCAGAACCAAGAGCAAAGTGATGCTGCTTTGCCAATAACTTCCAATCCACAAAGAAACATTGGTTTTGAGTATCAACCAGCTCTAACAGCTCAGGAATTTAGACATGAAGTTGAGGCTCTTGAAGTCAACCCTGAAGTGGTTGAAACTGGGGAAATCCTAGCTGAGATTGACCTCAGTTCCAGTGCCAAAACAGCTCATGAATTTAGGCCTGAAGTAGAGGTTCTTCAAGCCAACCCTGAAATGGTTGAAACTGGGGAAATCCAAGCTGATATTGACCTCAGTTCTGGTGCCAAAATTGAGCCCACTATAGCAGAGGCCAATCCTGAAAGCTCCTTGGAAATGTCTTCTTCGTTCCACGACATTCAGAGTTCGAAAGTAGTTGATTCTTTGCTTAATTGGTCAAAATACAAGGTTTCAGTACATAATATGCAACCAATGTTTCTGCTTGCTCTGGCTCTAGTGGCAGCGACAACATTTATCTATTTGAGGTACAAGAGAACAGCCACTACCGCAAATGCTGCTGCAGTTCTTGTCGATCCATTGTTAATGAACAAGAAGACAATTTCTATTCCCGAAGATTCAACCGGGACTCAAAACATAAGCCATGACAGACCAACTTCGCAAATTTGGCCACCGGATTTTGATGTAGTTGGAGAGTCATGCCCATCAGAAATGAGCAGCTTTCAAAAGAGCTCATCCCACAGCAAGAGAGGACCAAGTGGAACAAATGAAGCTCAGAGCCAAGATAGAAAACAAAGGAAGGTTTCTAAAAGGGAGTCACTTGCTTCTTCATCAGAATATTCAATGGATGAGTCTTATGGAAGTTTCACCACATATGAGAAAATTCCCATCAAGCATGTAAGTAATTTATTCCCGACTATATGTTTTTTTTTTTTTAACAAATTGTTGTATTCTCATAAATCCTTGCATCACTTCTTACAGTTTGATTTTATTTTTTTATTTTGGTATTTTTGAAGGGATGTGGGGAAGAAGAAATAGTGACTCCGGTTAGGCGGTCCAGCAGGATCAAGAATCATCAAGTCACTTCTCCGTGACGACTGCAGAGCATCCACTTCTGATGTGACCAAAGCACTATTTAGTTTCTGACTATGTGTGTGGATTAGTGATTAATTGTAGTTTAGGCTACTAGTTCGGAAGGTACCCTCTATTAATCAACAGCATTCTGTTATGCTTGTATCTGTTTTAGGCTTCTTCCATTTTTTTAAATTTTAGACACATTTGGTTGTTTCATTGGATAGCCCGTTTCTTTATCCATTGTTTTTATGACATATTTTTATTATTTTTTTAGGGTGATGCTATTGGACATTTATGAGGATATGTGATTTTATATTATAACTAATATCATATAAATCATAACCATACATCAGTTATGAGGATATGTAATTTTATATTATAACTAATATCATATAGATCATATATTAACTCGTAACTTAGTTATATTTAGTTATTCATGCATATCATATCATCTCATAACTACCACATAACTAAATTATTTTAATAGTTTAATTTTGAATTGGAAACCGGTGTAAACATACAAAAAGAGGGGCAAAGGAAATCAGAGGAGTCTAACATCACATATCTCATAACTATTAATCACATATCTCATAACTAACACTGCTTTGTTCATAACCAATATCACATATCTCATAACTAACACCACTTTGTTCATAACCAATATCACATATCTCATAATCATTGATCACATGTCTCATAACTATTATCTATATGAATCATAACCACATCTCATAACCAACCCCTTTGAGTCATGACCATCACATATCTCATAATCACTAGTCACATGTCTCGTAAGTAACAACCTTTTGCTCATAACTATACCACTTTATTCATAACCATTACCTATATATCTCATAACCAATATCATATATATCATAACTACTAATCATATGTCTCATAACCAAACACCCTTTGACTTATAACTACATCAATCTACTCAACCAAAATCACTAATCATATATCTCATAACCAATATCATATATATCATAACTACTAATCATATGTCTCATAACCAAACACCCTTTGACTTATAACTACATCAATCTACTCAACCAAAATCACTAATCATATATCTCATAACCAATATCATATATATCATAACTACTAATCATATATCTCATAACCAATATCATATATATCATAACTACTAATCATATATCTCATAACCAATATCATATATATCATAACTACTAATCATATGTCTCATAACCAAACACCCTTTGACTTATAACTACATCAATCTACTCAACCAAAATCACTAATCATATATCTCATAACCTTTGCCCACTTATATCATAAGCATATCTCATAACCAACACCATTTGCTTCAAAACCTATATCACATATCTCATAACTACTACTCACACATAGGGGTGTAAATTTGGCCCACGAGCTCGCGGCACACCCAAAGTTCAGAAATTGCGTTCTCTCTCTCTCTCTCTCTCTCTTGTTTAGTAAGAAAGGGTCTAGGGATTTATCAAAAACAATTAATGAGGGAATTTTGACTTTGATTGTTCCAAATTTTTGGAGAAAATGGGGCCAAAATTATGTAATAATCACTATAAAAAACAAAATTAAAACATTTATAAATAGAGTCTTATAATAAAATAAATTATTAATTTATAATTTTGTCATTTTATACTTAAATTTTTTTATTTATTTTTAATATAAATTGTGAAAACCCATATTTAATTATTCAATAATAATAATAATAATTAATTAATTAACTTTATCCAGAGTTTATTTAAAATATATAATAGTGTAAATGTTAGTTTTAAATTAACCCAATTCAATTACTAACAAAGACATTATTAAGAATAATAATTTTGTGGGTATTCAATATTTATTGTTTATAAACTATTTTAATTAGGATTCAACATGATAATTATTCTTACTAAATACCCTAGTTAAAAATTTTAGTGTACCAATTTTAAGCAATTCACACAAATACACACAAAAAAAATATATATAGCAGATTTTTAGTAGCAACTTTGTCACATGTTTATTTGCATGTAAAGATAGGAACTCTCACCTCATCATAATTCTTGGGTTGAGAAGATACCGCGTGACAAGAATGATGAGAAGAAAGAGAGAAAGAGAGAGAGTGTGAGAAGTCTCAGTCAGCATGTTTGTATACATAAGCATGCTACTGTTGGAGTAAAGAATGCATAGGAAACTAAGAAAAGAAAATCTGCGAATGAGTGAGTTAACAAGAGGAGGAGTCAAGAAGGTTTCATATTTTCCTACCATTTCACTATTCCATTTCAACCCTCTCAACCCTCTCATTTTTTTTAATTATTGAAATTTTCAAATTATACTCATGTGATAAAATGACTAATTTTTAGATATATTGAAGATATTGATAGTCTTAAGGTCATGGTATTATTGTGGAAATAGGCTTGCATGTGTAGTTTATACCATTAAAGAGATGATTGAAGAATTTATTTGGTCTTTGAATCTGCCAGAAAATTTGTATGAATTTTTAGACAATTTTATACTCAAAATTTGAAAATTATTTCTTCTACAAAATTGTTTAGAATGATATTTACTTCATTCATGAATTTTTTCAACAATTATGGAGTTTTGTACAAATTTATACAGATTTTTAATCAAATCTAGAGCTATAGGCAGATTTTACTATGTGTTTGAAAAATCATTAAAAATTTTATATTAAACCAAATCTGGTAATTTCTAAACAAAAAATGAAAATTGAGAAGTCTAGTTTCATAATAAATCTTTAGATTATGGAATTGATTTATAAATTTAAGCATGGAATTAATTTAAGAAAATGTGATAAATCTGTGTCGTAAATTTTCTTGGAATTTTTCAGAATTATTTATAATTTATTTTTAGAAAATGCTTTCTGAAAAATGATCATAACATGTTTATTGAGTATTCTGTAGATTTATATGAATTTTAGAGTTGTATAAGTAATTTATTTATAATTTTAATTACGAGTTATGCATTCTGAAAATTCTGGCAGATTAAGGAGGAATCAAAAATTATCTCTCAATTGTTTATTTGGACTAAAAATTTAAAATTGCGCTAGTCTAATCTTGTAGCTTAAAAATTCATGCATGTGTGTGATTATGATTTATTTATTTTTGGTATCTACATTATTATTTTATACCACAGTTTAAATTAATTGTCTATTTAAATTTTGTACATTGATTTATTTTTGGTGTGACATGTGTAACATTTTATGTTGGGAATTTTAATGAGTTAGTATAACATTAATTGTAATTAAAAATTAGAATTATTTGTGATTAATATCAAAACTAACTGAAATAATTAACGGCATATACAAAGTTAACAATTGACGGTTAATACCAGTTGTTCAGGGTGAGTCCTGGTTTTAAAGAGTGTACGAAGTTAAGGGTTGACGGTTAATACCGGTTGTTCAGGGTGAGCCCTGGTTTTGAGAATTCTCACGTAAATTGTGTCGCGAAACCTTAAGATGGCACAGGACTTATTTGAACCATTTTCGGTATTAGGTTTTGAAATAAGGGTGGATGTGCATGTGGCACACAGGGAGGTTACATACCCCTGGCAGACCGTTTCCTTAGGGCAGACCACAGATGCCACTACTTAGGTATATAACTCCGGACGTGGGCATTCTTGGTAGTTACGGTTGGTAACACTTGAATATTTGACCAATGAGAGTTTTCAAATTAACCGTTGTCATGCTTAGTGGTTAGTAAGAAAATCTCTTTGGTGAGATTTTGAGTATCACCCAAACTATTAAAATTGTCGAAATTATTATAATGGTTGGTACATTTATCAGGCTATTGAATTTTACTATTATTTTAATTGTCATGATTTGATTATTTTCTCTTAAAAAGAATGGAAGGTTGGTTACGTTTTCTTACTGTGTTGCAAAACTCATGGCATATATTTTTGTTGCCCTGGCGTTTTATGCTAAGTTTTGGCGAGGAAATAATTGAAGCTGAAATGGAGTTGACGCTAGCGTAGAGCCTTGGCTAACTTGAAACCTTGATTAGAGCCGAATAAATCTTATTATTTTATATAATAGCTATTAAGGATTTTATAATTTCATTTGATGTTGTATTTGGATAATTTTTAAGTTTTTATTTATTATTGTTTGAACCTTTGGTTATGTACGAGAGTTGGAATGTCCAATTAAGATGTCAAGTTTTTTATTTATTAAGTCATTTTGTTTATTTAATTTCCCTTGATGTTCCAAAAAATTTGGGGTGTCACATAAATCCTTTATCTATTTTTATTAAGTAAAATTAATAAAAAAAAAAGACTATTTTACTCATCAACTACAAAATATATAATCACACCATTAATTGACATAATAAAAATATTTAAAATTTTAGAAACCACAAATATCATAATCAAGTCACAAAGATATAAAACACAAAATACATAATGCCATCACTAATTGGCGTAACAAAATTGTTTAAAATTATAGAAAATCACAAATATCGTAACTAATTTCCAAAATTTCGTAGTATTTAACCAAAATTTATGTACCTATCCACTAATTAGTGTAACAAAAACATCTAAAAATTTTAAAAACCACAAATGTTCAATTCACAAAATTTAATAACAAACTACAAAATGCGTAACTACACCACTAATTGCCATAATAATAAAAATCTAAATTTTTACAAATCACAAATGTCAACCCCAAAAAATTTCATAACATCAATCACAAAATGCGTAGCAACACAACTAATTAATGTAGCAAAGATATCCAAATTTTCTATAAACCACAAATATTGTAATCAAGCAACAAAGTTTCATAACGATTATCATAAAATGACTAAACAAATCACTAAAAATCTTAGAATCACCAATCAGGATCTCTCATAATACAGAGAAAACAAAATGTAATGACAATTATTAAATAATTTAACCGACTTAAAGCTATAGAACAGAAAATGAGAGTTAGAAAAGACTAGCTAGTAGAGCGAGAGGAAAGGGAATACGAGAAAGAGAATTGCCTGTGAAAATGACATCAAAGGTGCTGTCGTTTCCGATAAGGAACATCGGAGATATCTACATTGACAATAAAGAATGAGAGAGATGTTTGAGGGATAAAGAGGACTGAGATAACAGAATAATACAACAAAATGCGTAATATTCATTTTTCAATAGTTCTATAACACATGTACAAATTGATGATAACAAAACCTTTCAAATCATAACTACGACCAAAGGTTTGTGTATGTATGACATATTAATGTGAAAGAGCTAGAGTTTCGAGATAGATGCATCTACTAGATAGAGAAATATCACCAGAATAAATAGTGTTGAAATAGACAAAAAGAGTAGTGACGAGTTCAAGGATCTATTGCAGAGACATAGGAGTAAAGAGAGAAAGAATCCAGTGAGGAAGAACTATCAACAATGGTCATTCGATAATTTGAGTGAAATAGAGAAATCTGAGTAAGAAATAGAAAGAGCTCTGGCACAACTAGGACAAATCAAGGGAAAGAAAATAGAGTAGAGAAAAAAATGAAGAAAAGTTTGGGAAAAAAATTTAGGAGAAAATTTATTTAGTAGAACAAAATAAAATCACGTCATAGATAATTTTTTTCAACATATTTTTTTATTAAAATTTAGTTAAATTATATATATATATGTCTATAAGTGTATATAGATATTTTAAAAAGTACATCGTTTGTATATTACTATTTCTATTATATTTAATGAAGATACTATGACTAAAAATAAATCTAAAATAGAGATAGGTGATCAATTGCAATTGTCACTTAGGGATGACACTTCAAAATTAATTTGAGAGAGTTCAGAGTTCAGAGATAATGAAACTTTGAGAGACAAATTTGTTTGTGAGAAATAGAATGAGAGAGTGGTGGTATTTTTAGGACTTGGGAGAGAGGGGTTAATTTATATATATAAAAAGAAAATTGGTTGTTGGTGGAATTAACGGTTATATAACTGTTTCAATTTTAATAAATTTTTTTTTTGATCATTGCACTAACAGGGGAGCAAGGAGTCGTTGGGGTTGGGTTAGGCAATACAGGGAAAAAAATTTCAAGTTAAGCTCACAATATAGGTCACACTCCATAACACACTAGAGTTGAGCCGGGCTCTAGAACACATAGCTCAGGATCTTAGGTTGGGCTTAGGCTCAGGCCTGGTTGGGCCTACCCAGGGCGTGACTGGACTTGGGGTGTGCCGCGAGCTCGTGGGCTAAATTTACATCCCTATATATAGGTAGTGGTTATGAGATATGCGATTAGTGGTTATGATATATGTGATGTTGGTTATGAAACTAATGATATTGGTTATGAGATGTGGTTATGACATAAGTGGGTAAAGGTTATGAGATATATGATTAGTGATTATTAGATATGTGATTTTGGCTATGAGCAAAGTGGTGTAGTTATAAGTCAAAGGGTATTTGGTTATGAGATATGTGATTAGTGGTTATGAGATATGTAATGTTGATTATGATCAAAGTTTATAAGTCAAAGGATGTTTGGTTATGAGATATGTGATTAGTAGTTATGAGATATGTAATGTTGGTTATGATCAAAGTGATTTGGTTATAAGATATGTGATTAGTAGTTATGATATATGTGATGTTGGTTATGAGATATTTGATTAGTGATTATAAGATATATGATTTTGGTTATGAGCAAAGTGGTGTCAAAGGGTGTTTGGTTATGTTATATGTGTTAGTGGTTATGAGATATGCGATATTGGTTATGATCAAAGTGGTGTGGTTATGAGTAAAAGGGGGTTGTTAGTTATGGTTATGAGATATGTGATGTTGGTTATAACTTAAAGGGGTTGGTTATAAGATGTGGTTATGATTCATGTGGGTAATAGTTATGAGATATGTGATCAATAGTTATGAGATATGTGATATTTTTTATGATCAAAGTGGTGTGGTTATGAACAAAAGAGTGTTAGTTATGAGATATGTGACTAGTGGTTATGAAATATGTGATGTTGGTTATGAGATATGTGACTAGTGGTTATAAGATATGTGATGTTGGTTATGACTCAAATGGGTTGATTATGAGATGTGGTTATGAGATATGTGATATTAGTTATGAGCAAAATGGTGTTGGTTATGAGATGTGGTTATGACTAAGTTATGATCAATTTGATTATAGTTATGAAGAAATATGATTTTGGCTCATAACTATAAAAAGTAACCTGTTTTGCAGGTCACTTTTAATGACATGGCTCAATCTTAGCCATTGATTTTCTATGTATCGTACATTTTTTAACAAAATGTACTATAGACTTCTCTTAACATTTCATTTGTCTATTTAGCATTAAAAATCTAAAAGAGATAATCTGTAGCCGGAAAGAGTCGTTGAACCGCTTCAATCATGTAACTTGCAGCTCAAATGTTGTTGATGTTGTGCCATTTTCTATTCTACAACATAAACACATATTGATGATTAGTTCATAGATGAAATTGCTAAATAGTTTCACAATTTTCACTTAAAATTACTAGAAGATTATCAAGCAGTGTCAATTGTATACTTGCAGCTCAATATCATTGCAACATTTGCCTGACGCTATCTATTTTACAACATAGGAACATACCTTTTTTTTTCTTTTTTTTAACGAACATGAGCCATACCATGACGAGTTTATAGATGATTGTTTAGCAGTTTCATAATATTTCAAACTAAAAGAGTGCTTTTTAGTATTTTTGTGAGCTTGGTGAGCATGGCGTGGGATGTTGATATCTAACAATTTTTTACTCAGTAACAACATTTCATATTCACATGATTGCCTGCTTTAGGATGAAAAACCGGGATGAAAAACCATGAAGATAAAAGCCAATTATCGGCTGATATTACATGGTTGATGATAACTTGAATTGAGATGAAATTCACTCATAAATCATAAATCATGAATCTTGCAAGATCATAAACCATCCCTTACTCGGTTAAGGTGATGATGTTGTCTTAAGGAAGAACTGTGAAAATAGGCCACTAATGACTACAATTATGTAACTACCATAACTTTTACTGGCTTAAACCTAAATTGAGACTTGGTTTGAGAATATGTTATTTTAATAACTTTTGGATTTTTTACGAAAAGATGTACAGACAGATAAATAGAGAGAATGATGTGACAACTTATAGTGACTTTTTGACTTTTTGACTAAAACTTCAAGTTGACAAGAGAGTCAATTACAGAAATTCCTTGTTCAACAAACTTGGGTATTCCTTGTTCCACCTTGTTCCTTATCATTTGTGACCATCGACATTCTTTTTTGAGCATTGTGGGCTAATAAAATATGGGATTGTATAGGAATTGGGGCACGAATGACAATTAGGCATTTAGCTTGGATCATATTTGTGGTTTATTTACATACTTGAACAAATAGAAAATTGTCCTTGCAAATCATGCAATTTGTGGCTTCTATGGGCTTAACAATTCAGATATGCTATTTTGGCCCCAAACTAATTCAAATGCAAAATAATCTCTCAATTCATTTACTCATGGGGCAATTGTTTCAAAGCTATAAACCGAACAGACCAAGGTTTGGAACCAAACTAACTAAATTCATATTGGCCAACAAGTTGTTTTGTTTTGCATCAACACTTATTATATATGATAATTGTGTGTCAAACTGTATATATTTAACGTTTGTCGCTATTTAAAAAAAAAAAATCACATGACATGAAAGTGGTTGAAATAGTTTTTTAGTGAATGCTACGTAACATTAATTGTGGAGTCTAGATCATCTATTATGGTTTCCTGCAGTGGTTCTTATGGTGGTCTCCAAAACAATGTCGTTTTATTTAGTGTTTTTTTTTTTTTTAATTCAAAATTTTCATTTCCCCCATTTTCTATTCTCTGTATTATCTCCTTTGCTTTGCACCATCGATCTAAGTCAGTGAACTCTAGCAAAGAGAGAAAAGCATCGCGAGAGGCGACTAAAAGTCAGAGTGAGGAACTGAGACAGAGACGGAAAAACGAACACGAACTGAGAGAGGAACTGAGAGATGAAAGAGATGACGGAGATGGCAGAACAGCGTGATGGCGAAGGAGAAACACAAAGGATCGCGGGCAACGGTGAGCCCGGCGACGATACGATGGCAGGAAAGCGACGTTGCGGCGATGACGAGGTCTATTTCATCATCTTGCTATTATATATATATATATATATGTGTAACAACCCTCACCACTGCTTACCGATTAATTACTAATTGCTGTTAAACTAAGACTGATTATGATGGGTAATTGAACTGATTGAAATACTGAACTGACTGACCGAAATCTAAAGCTGATTGATTGAGTATATCTGTTTGAATTGCATTCTATCTGTTGATTGCCAAATTATCTGTTCATGTCTTTGTGTTTAAATTGCTAATTAAAGGCCTTATCGACGGCCAAGCCTGAAATTGGTTGATGATTTGGGATTATTGGAATTTATGTGATTTTATGGTGTATTTAATTGAAATTTGATTTAGTATGATTAAACTAGATTAAATTAAGCTAATTGGCAAGAGTTTAACTTATTCACCATGATACCATTGAGTGGGCCACTACATGAACTATATTTGAGCCTTATTATACACTTTGGTACACATTTGCTTAGCCTCTTTCATGTTTCAACTGACTAGAGAGGGAGAGTGTAGGAGAAAGCTTGATTTCATCTCCTATTTGCTTAGAGACTTGTAGAAATTGAAGATTGGTTCTATATTGAGCTCCTAAACTTGTAATTGAGGAACCTAGGTATGAATTTTGCCCTCTTAATTGTGTATTTAAGTTCTATCTAGCATGGATCATGGTAGTTTAAGGAGCTAAGTCAAGAATTGGTCTTTTAATGTTGAATTAAAGCTCATTTCATACATGTATGCCTATATTGATGAATTCAAAATTGTTTTCATGGAAGATTGTTACATGCATGTTCATATTTCATGTTTAGGACCATGAAGTCATTTTGTTTTGAAGTTATAGACTCTTTTGAGCATGTGTTTGGAGCTTTGAATTGGTTAAATTCTTGCATGATTGCATGTCCTTCATGTTCTTGAAGTATTGTTTAAAATCATGTTAAATTGATCTTCCTTTGGGGCTTTGATTTTACAATTGATCTTTGAAACAAGTAATATTATGGATTTTGAAGTGTTTTCCAAGAAATTAGCCCAAGAGGATCGAAATTTAGTACATTTACACTTGGTTTTGAGCTTGAGGTTCAAATCTGGAATTTCCAAATTTTGGACCCACGCTTGAGCGAGGAACTCCATGCTCGAGCGTACACTCTGTGATCATGCCTTCCGCTCGAGCGAGTAAAGTGACGCTCGAGCGTGAAATGCGTGCATCCAGTACTTTGCATGAGCTTACAGTCCGCTCGAGCGAGAGAATTCACGCTCGAGCGAGGACTTGTGTCTTACGCTCAAGCGAGGGTCGAGCGCCCGTCGAGCGTGAATTTTGAGCATCCAGTATTTTCACTGTAGCTTCTGATCCGCTCGGCGGCGAAAGTCACGCCGAAAGGAGCTCTTTTGCATGTCGTGTCCGCCGGCGTGAAAAGCCACGCTCGGCGAGACTCTATTTTCAAAAAATGAAAAAAATGCTTTAAAGTGCATCTTTGCATCATCTTTCCATCCTAGGCATTCCTAGGGCATATTTAAGGCACCTTAAGGAGGATAGCGATGTAGAACCACACCGAGGCAAATTAGGGATTTAGTTATTGTTTTTCCAACTGTGTAACTTAGTGTGTGTTCATCCTGTAAACTGTGTAGGGTTGGCATCTGGGGACGTGCTCTAGCCTAATTGTAGCACAGAACTCTGTGAGTAATAATTGTATAAAGATATGTTCAACTGTGAATATTTCTGACTGTTTAACTGAATTGTTTTCTAAACTAATACTGTTAATCGAATGAATGTATGTCCTATATTCTGAACTGTATTGTGGCATCCTTAGCAACTACTATTTACTGTTACTGTTACTGTTATAGAGATCTCTGTCGGTTCCCTTATCGGAACCACTATCAAGCATCGATTGATGGCCATCGCATCGTTCGGTCTTTTAAGACCCATCACATCGCATCGCTATGCTAATGGATGTACCACATATGACATTATGATGAATGATCAGTATATCTTGAATCAATGAACTGTTTTCATTACTGTAAGGACATCCATTCTTAACCTCTTTACGCATTATGTTATTCACTGGGCTTTAGTTCACTGTTTATATATATATGTAGGTGTTCAGGCACCAAACCGGAGCTAGGAGCGTGGTTTAGACTCCCTTTTTTTGTCAAGCCAACCACTGTGCCTCACTGGGAGGTTCCGAGCCTGCCAAGCCATGGCTTAGGGGTGTTTTATTTCCCCCGTCTGTCTCTGTATCTGTTTTGTATAACTGTATAGACATAGCACTGTACTGTACTACTCAATAGGGATTTGGTCCCTGTTCTGAATGATTGTAAATATTGTGCATACTGTTCTGTACTGAGTATATATATATGTATGAAAAGTCTTTTTGCATACGGACGGTCACAGCTCATTGGACATTGTTTATTTACTGTTTTGGCTTCCGCCATGCCCTTGTACTCTGTGTTACTGTCTTACTGTTAAGCAGGCCTTTGGTAATCCCGGATTATTGGCCGGTTATGGTACTAAACCCTTAGGGGCGGGTTTGGGTCGTGACAATATGTATATGATTCTTGGGTTAGATTTGTTATTGATTTTTAAAATAGGTTTGATGATAGATTTGTTGTTGATTTTTTAAATTGGTTCACTCACTGAAAGTGGCCATATATTTTTGAAATGGGTTTGGTTCACTCACTACATCTGTTGTAGTTAAATTTGATGTGCTATATATATATGATTCAGATTTTTGGAGATTCATATATAAATTATATTTGATTCTTGGGTTTGATGATTGATCTCTTGTAGTTAAATTTGTTGTTCTATATATAACATATTCAAATTTTTAGGGATTCTTCGGTTGGATATATTTGATTTTTAGGTTTGATAATTGATCTGCTGTAGTTAAATTAAGATTTATTGTTCTATATATTATTTTCTGTTAGATAGATAGTGAATCACATTTATTTGCAAGATAGATAGTAAATAACATTTATTTGTTAGATAGTAAATCACATTGATTTGTTATAATGGATTCATATTTGTTGTTAGATAGTTAATCACATTTATTTGTAAATATTATTTTCTAGAGATTCATTAATAATCAATTTCTTACATTAGATTTAGACAATTCACCCCCAGCACCTGCAATTCTGTATAAATGTGGTTAAACATTGTTGTTATATATATGAGAGAGATGTTTAAAAAATAACAAGAATAAAGAAATTGATTATTAATGACCTAGTTATTTGTGGAAAAAAATAGCAAGAACAAGGATGGGTAAAACTTGTTATTTGTATGATACTAAATTGCAGGTAATGGAAAAAAAATAATATTGTTGATGAGTTGGTCAACTGTGGTTGAAAGCTGAAAGTGGAAATGCCATTTGACTCTGAACAAGTCGCATATAACTTTTACAATACCTATGGGGGAAAGGTGGGCTTTAGTATTAAGAAGGCCTATACGAATGAGATAACATCACAGACATTTGTATGTTACAAAGAGGGAAGTCGGGATATTGACAAACGAGATCCACTTGTCAAAATTCCGAGACAAGAGGTAAGATGTGGTTGTGGTGCCCGATTTAGTATCAAGTTAGATAGAATTTTAGAAAAATATACTGCTTGTGATTTTGTCAAACATCATAATCATGATCTTGTGCTTCAAGATTGCGTTTATATGTTGCCATCCCAAAAAAAAATATCTACCACCCAGGTAATTGAAGTAAAATTGGCTTCAGAATCTGGAATTCCTCTTAGGTCTGCTTATGAGCTATTTGGTAGGGAATTTGGTGGAAGAGCATCACTTGGCTTCACGAAATTAGACTAAAAAAATTACTTAAGATCGAAGAGACAAAAAGATTTAGAATATAGAGAAGCGGGTAGTGTATTGCATTACTTTCGTAAGAAAACTATGGAAAATCCATCATTTTTTTATGCAGTCCAATTAGATTGTGAAGAACAAATAATTAATATATTTTTGGCCAATGCTCAAATAATCATGGACTATGCTCATTTTCATGATATAGTGACTTTTGACACTACTTACAAATTAAATAACGAGCATAGACCTTTTGGATCATTTGTTGGAATTAATCATCATCGATAAACAGTTATATTCAGTGTAGGTTGATGTACGATAAGACTACTGAATCTTTTACATGGTTGTTTCAAACTTTTCTGGAGGCAATTTCAAACAAAGCTTCGAAAACTATTTTCACAGGTCAAGATGCTGCGATGGCTATGCCCGATACAACCACGGACTTTGTACCTGGCATTTGATTCAAAATGCTGTCAAGCATGTAAGTTATGTTTTCAATGATGTAAGCGTCAAGGATGTCACGACCCAACCCCAGGGCTCAAGGTTGGAATCACAACTTACTAACTTATTCTTCTTCGTAGCAACTTAAGCTGTGCAAGTGGAAATAAAAATAAGTACACAGAAATTCTACTTCATTTTAATATTTAAGAAAGAAGAAATACATTTCTAGGGCTTTCATTATTTTATTATTCAGTGACTAACCCCGAATAGAAACAAAAAGGAGTAAAAATATAAAATAAAAAAAGAAAGATAAAATAGTGATTCAACATCAGTCCGTGTGCAGGTTCCATTTTGTGGGGTTATGGGTTTCCCTTACATCTCGTCACCTAAAAGGGTAACAGCTATAAGCACACAACAGAGTGAGAAATATTATGCCAAGAGTGTAGGGAATACAAAATAACCATGGATAAGTAGTTAGGCTAAATTATTTGCATAATTTAATTTAAAATGACAATTAATTTAAAGTGGCAGAATACAGAAATCATGTAAATAAATAATCATAACCACGGTATAAAACAGAATAGAACAGAGGTCACAGGAGTGACAGTCAGAACAGAGGTCAATGGATCCATGATAAACAGAGGACCACAAAGTAGTCAAACAGAGGCCAGCAGTTATTTAAATCCCCCAAGGCGTGGGACTCTCATGGTGGTACTTACAAAACATAATTGTTTATAAGGTTATAGTCAAATATATACTAAAATTGAAACAAACATATCCATGGGTTTCCTTTTAAATAAATAGAGTTTAGAAAGTAACCCACGTAACTGAAATATTTATAAACATAACTTTTATTTATATAACTTAATAAAATATAACTTGTACAAAATAAGCTATGGTAACTCAAAACATTCGTAAAACATATAATGGTAAATTAAGGTATAATATAACTCACCTTAATTGTAACCCTTAGCCTTACTTCACTATCACAACTCCCTACTATAAGTTCCTTACTCTTCTCTCTCGGTTTTTCTTTCTTCTCTTTTCTTTCTTTTTGTTTTCTTTTTCCTCTGTTCAATACGTTTTTTTCAGCCCAATCCACCCTTATATACCCACCAAGCCTAAGGATGATATAATTATCCTATTGGGTGACTCACCCTCTCCTATTCTTTGGAGAGCCCAAGTGGCATATATGCATTTGCCCAGCATACAACAAGCCCTTAATTACCTAGATTAGCAAATCCTTCATAATCTGATATGAATTTAATTCCAAGATCTGTTATCATTTCATAGATATATTATATTTATTATATCTATTTGTTTAGCCTATTTATTTATTTACTATTTTATTTTATTTTACTTTATTTTAATTAATTTGATCCAACTAGTATTATAATTATTTGATTTCAAATAATAATCGCTAATTAATCCCATATAACCCAGTGCCAAAATAAATTATGTATTTGTTATTATTTAATATATATTCTCACGTACACCCACAATTATATATAACTATAATATTTAAGTGCTATTTAATTTAAACATTCGGGGTGTCACATTTCTCCCCTTCTAAATCGGAGCTTGTCCCCAAACTCTAAGAGGTGTGGGTATTTGGCTCGCATTTGACTTTCTGTTTCCCACGTAGTTTCTTCGATGTGATGATTTCGCCATAAGACTTTTACTATCGGTATGGTCTTGTTTCGAAGAACTTGATTACGACGATCGAGAATCTGCACTGGTTGTTCTTCGTAAGAGAGATCTTCTCAAACTTCCAAGTTCTCATAGTCGATGACATATTCTAGATCTTGGAGATACCGTCGGAGCATTGATACGTGAAACACGTTGTGGATATTAGATAGCTCAGGAGGTAGTGCAAGGCGATAGGCTACAAAACCAATTCTTTCCAGTATCTCGAATGGCCCGATGTAACGTGGGTTTAGCTTTCTGTGATTTCCGAATCGGATCACTCCTCTTGTTTGTGAGATTTTAAGAAGCACATGATCCCCTACTTGAAATTCCAAGTCTCGTCTCCGAGTATCCGCATAACTTTTCTGGCGGCTTTGAGCAGTGCGAATCCGCTGTTGAATAAGTTGGATTTTCTCACTTGTGACTTGCACGATTTCGGGGCCTAACAATTTCCTGTCCCCGACCTCCGTCCAGCACAGGGGTGATCGACATCTCCTTCCATACAAGGCTTCATACGGCGCCATTCCAATGCTTGCTTGATAGCTGTTGTTATAGGCGAATTCCACTAAAGGTAAGTGCTCATCCCAGTTACCTTTAAGGTCTAACACGCATATACGTAACATGTCTTCCAACGTCTGGATTGTTCTTTCGGATTGCCCATAGGTTTGTGGATGATAGGTCGTGCTGAACTTCAGTGTAGTTCCCAAAGCTTCTTGCAATCTATTCCAGAAGTGAGACACGAAACGAGGGTCTCAGTCAGACACGATCGATACTGGGATACCATGCAACCGAATAATCTCCTTGATATATAAAGTGGCAAACTTATTTAGAGGGTACATGATTTTGATTGGTAGAAAATGTGCTGACTTTGTCAATCGGTCTACTATAACCCATATTGCATCATTCTTTGAAAAAGATTGTGGTAGCCCGACCACGAAGTCCATAGTAATGTGTTCTTATTTCCATTCAGGAATAGGGAGTGGTTGTAGTAGTCCTGCAAGTCTCTGATGTTCCGCTTTAACACGCTGACAATGCAAACATTTGGAAACATGGCTTGCTATATCTCTTTTCATTCCCGTCCACCAGTAGTATTCCTTCAAATCACGGTAATCTTTGTGTTGCCAGGGTGGACTGCAAATCTCTAGTTATGAGCTTCCTCCAATATCTTCTTCTTGAGTTCTAGGATGTCGGGTATGCAAATTTGATTCTGAAATTTCAGTATCCCATTACTTATAATGAAATCAAGATCAGGCTTGTTTCCTTGTTCCTCGTACCTTTTCTTCAAAAGTTTATCTTCCCATTGGCGCGCTTTAATTTCTCCAATCAATGTAGGCTCCACGGTTACATTGGCGAGCAATCCATTGATCTTGCGGGAAACAAGAGTGCATGCCAAACTTCTCGTTGTCTTTCGGCTCAGTGCGTCTGCCACCACGTTAGTTTTGCTCGAATGGTGATGGATCTCTATATCGTAGTCTTTCATAAATTCTAACCAACGTCGTTGCCTCATATTTAGTTCCTTCTGTGTGAATAAATATTTTAGGCTCTTGTGGTCAGTATAAATCTCACAGGTTGTATCATAGAGATAGTGACGCCAGATTTTGAGAGCAAAGATCACTGCAGCTAATTCTAAATCGTGAGTCGTGTAGTTCTTCTCGTGAGTCTTTAATTGTCGTGACGCATAAGCAATGATTTTTCCGTCTTGCATGAGAACGCAACCCAACCCATTGTATGAGGCATCACTATAGATTACAAACCCATCTGCTCCGATAGGGAGTGCTAGTATAGGAGCTGACACAAGTCAACCTTTTAATTCTTGAAAGCAACGCTCCTGTTTATCAGTTCATTCAAAGGGTGTGTTCTTCTGAGTTAACTAAGTTAAGGGCAATGCTATTTGTGAGAAATCTTGCACGAAGCGTCGATAATAACTGGCTAGACCCAAGAAACTTCAGATTTCTGACACGGTAGTAGGTCGTGGCCAGTCCACGATTGCTGCAACCTTTTGGGGGTCAACCGAGATGCCATATTTATTAATAACGTGACGGAGAAAGTGTACACTAGTGATCCAGAATTTGCATTTCTTCAACTTGGCATAAAGTTTATGATCACGTAGTGTTTGTAGAACCATTCGCAAGTGCTGCTTATGGGCTTCTAATGACTTGGAGTATATGAGGATGTCGTCAATGAAGACGATGACAAACTCATCAAGATAGGCTTTGAACACTCTGTTCACGAGGTCCATGAAGGCTGCTGGGGCATTTGTGACGCCAAAAGGCATGACGAAAAACTCGTAGTGCCCGTAACGGGTTCTGAAGGCAGTCTTTTCAATGCTTTCTGTTTTAACCTTTAGTTGATGGTAGCCAGAACGCAAGTCAATTTTGGAAAATACTTGTGCTCCTTGAAGTTGATCGAATAAGTCATCAATTCATGGCAGAGGATATCGATTCTTGATGGTAACCTTATTCAGCTCCCGGTAATCGATACATAATCTCATTGTGCCATCCTTTTTCTTTACGAACAATACTGGAGCTCCCCAGGGTGAGGTACTAGGCCAAATAAAACCTTTGTCCAAGAGTTCCTGGAGTTGAGTCTTCAGCTCTTTCAATTCTGTCATCGACATGCGGTAAGGAACTTTTGATATAGGCTGCGTGCCAGGTTGGGTTTCAATGGTGAATTCAATCTCCCGATCAACTGGAATACCGGGTAGATCTTAAAGAAAGACATCCGAAAATTCTCGAACTACAGGAATTGCATCAACGGTGGGGGCCTCTTTTTGTGTATCAACCACATAACAAATATAACTACCATAACCCTTTTTTAGAAGTTGTTGGGCCGCCATAGAGGATATAATACAGAAAGGGTTAGAAACCTCAGCCCTATCAAAGACAAGTTCGGGTTGGTTTGGTAACTTGCGGGAGACCTTCTTGGCTTTATAGTCGATAGAGGTGTGGTTGGCAGCCAGCTAATCCATACCTAAGATTACATCAAAGTTTCCAATGCGGAGGGGAATCAAGTCTACATATAAGGTTTTGCCTCTTAGGAATATAGCACAGGATTTGTACACATCAGTACTACAGGCGGACTTACCAGAAGGAAAAGACACAAACAATGTATATCCTAATGGTTCGGGTGTTGATGTCAATTTGGTAGCAAAGTGTGGTGCAACAAAAAAATTAGTTGACCCAGAGTCAATAAGGACATGAGCTAAAAGACCACAGACAAAAAATGTACCTGACACAACATTTTCGGTAACCTCTGATTTTCCAGGTACCAAGGCGAAAGCCCGACCTTGGCGGTTTTGATCCTTCTTTTATCCTCCCGGTCCCGCGGTTCTCCTGACTGGGCCAGAGGGGCTAGCTGTAGGATTAACCATCTTTGGACAATCTCTTAGTAAGTGGCCAAACTGTCCGCATCTAAAACATGCTCCCGTGTCCCGATGACATTGTCCCCAATGAGCCCTTCCATAAGTGGGGCAAGTTAGAATAGTGCCACCTCGGGGGTTGGTCGGACCTTAGTGGCCTGAGCTGGTTGTGCCCATGTTTACCTTTTTATGAGGTGCAATACTGGGTCCTCTGTTATCCCTTTCCCAGAATCGCTTCTTGTAGCTTGGTTCTCAGGAACATGAGGCTTTAATTCCCTTTTCTGCTATGTATGCCTAGTCTACTACTTCTGCATAGGTTGGCAATTTTAAGACTTCAAGCTTGTCTTTAATTCCAGCACCCAAACCTGCTTCAAATTTTCTTGCTTTTCGAGTTTCGGTGGGGATGACGTATGTTGCAAACCGAGCGAGTTGTGTGAACTTGCTCTTATATTCGGCCACCGTCATGGTTCCTTGCTTAAGATGTATGAATTCGGATGCTTTCTGTTCCCGCAATGAATCTGGAAAGTATTTTTCGTAGAATACTTCCAAGAATCTCGCCCAAGTCGTAATTTCTTCTTTGGCCAGAGTGAGAAGCCACCATTCCTGTGCATTGTCTTTGAAAGTGAAACTAGCGAAAGTTACCTTTTGTCTCTTGGTGCAGAGTAGGGCACGAAAAATCTTTTCCATGTCTTTAACCCAAGCGTCTGCTACCATTGGGTCTGGGCCGCCGGTAAATGTGGTGGGTTTCAAAACTTGGAACTGTTTTATGGTAACCGGCCCTCCTCGCCGTTCTGGCGTCCCATTGTTGATGTTAGTTTGCAAGGCTTGCAAAAAGCTAGTAACCGTTCTTTCCACTACTCTTTCCATCATTCAGTGCCACTAACTGATGACTCACTTCCATTACCATTATTAACCATTCTACAAGTAATAACAAGGCATTATATTCTCAACGCAGCATATATATATGTATATATGTAGCACAATTTATATTTATATGAACTGCCACCATTACACATTTTTATTTTTATTTTTTTTACAATCCATATTACACTAGTCAGAATATGTTAGTGTCTCATCCCTGCGGTAAACAAAAACAAAAGTCAACAAAAAGGGATTAGAACACATCAAGATCCGCATACAAAAGATTTTCTATTACCCAGATCTAGAGTGGTGGGTCAGATGGGCCGAAAAACCAAGGGAAATAGTGCTGCATAAAAAGCTCAAACTCCCACCCCAACTGGACTACACCAAAACACATCCATGCTACCTAGACTGTGAAAATGAGGATAGACCGTATATGACCCACAAATGCTCGGTCGACAATCCAGCCACGTGTTTCAACATATGACAGGTCATTAGCAAAGTCAACATTTTGAATATTAATGATCTCCAGTGGGTTAGGGACTGTGGTGAAAATATAATCCTCGGGGTACACGTTCCCCCTCCTGGCTGCAAACTCTGGGGGTAGAGGGCCTATAATATAATGTGGGCGGTCTTAACCCGGGGGGACGCCAAGGACGCGAGATGGTCGGAGAAAACGTCTGCGTGTATGGACAAGGCTGTGCCTCCATAATAAGTGTGGGACGTCGGTATGGTCAACCTGAATATAAATTGGTCGACCCATCAACCGGCCAAGGCCTGGGTGCAATCCCCTGACTATTTCCTCAGAATCTCCCCAACCCTGAGGTGAAATGGGGGCGGGGGCAGAGTGTTCGGCTAAGATTTCATCTAAATTGATGGCCTGGAGGTCATTCCAAAAAGTATCATCAAGGTAAATCTCTGACATCCCTACAACACCAGAATAAACGTGAGATTTTACACAGAAAGACTAACAGTGTAGGTAAATATTTAGTATTATTATTATTATTCTTTTTTTTTTTTGAACCGTTGCTCTAATACCACATTTGTCACGACCCAACCCCAGGGCTTAGGGTTGGAATCGCAACTTACTAACTTATTCTTCTTCGTAGCAACTTAAGCTGCGCAAGCGGAAATAAAAATAAGAAAACATAAATTTTACTTCATTTTACTATTTAAGAAAGAGGAAATACATTTCTAGGGCTTTTATTATTTTATTATTCAGTGACTAATCCTGAATAGAAACAAAAGAGAGTAAAAATATTAAAAAAAGAAAGATAAAATAGTGATTCAACATCAGTCCGTGTGCAGGTTCCATTTTGTGGGGTTATGGGTTTCCCTTACATCTCGTCACGTGAAAGGGTAACAGCTATAAGCACACAGCAGAGTGAGAAATATTATACCAAGAGTGTAGGGAATATAAAATAACCATGGATAAGTAGTTAGGCTAAAATATTTGCATAATTTAATTTAAAATGACAATTTATTTAAAGTGGCAGAATACAGAAATTATGTAAATAAATAATCATAACCACGGTATAAAACATAATAGAACAGAGGTCACAGAAGTGACAGTCAGAACAGAGGTCAATGGATCCATGATAAACAGAGGACCACAAAGTGGTCAAACAGAGGCCAATTGTTATTTAAATCTCCGAAGGCGTGGGGCTCCCGTGGTGGTACTTACAAAACATAATTGTTTATAAGGTTATAGTCAAATATATACTAAAGTTGAAATAAACATATTCATGGGTTTCCATTTAAGTAAATAGAGTTTAGAAAGTAACCCACGTAACTGAAATATTTATAAACATAACTTTTATTTATATAACTTAATAAAATATAACTTGTACAAAATAAGCTATGGTAACTCAAAACATTCGTAAAACATATAATGGTAAATTAAGGTATAATATAACTCACCTTAATTGTAACCCTTAGCCTTACTTCACTATCACAACTCCCTACTATAAGTTCCTTACTCTTCTCTCTCGGTTTTTCTTTCTTCTCTTTTCTTTCTTTTTGTTTTCTTTTTCCTCTGTTCAATACATTTTTTTCAGCCCAATCCACCCTTATATACCCACCAAGCCTAAGGATGATATAATTATCCTATTGGGTGACTCACCCTCTCTCGTACTTTGGAGAGCCCAAGTGGCATATATGCATTTGCCCAGCACACAACAAGCCCTTAATTACCTAGATTTGCAAATCCTTCATAATCTGATATGAATTTAATTTCAGGATCTGTTATCATTCCATAGATATATTATATTTATTATATATATTTGTTTAGCCTATTTATTTATTTACTATTTTATTTTATTTTAATTTGATCCAACTAGTATTATAATTATTTGATTTCAAATAATAATCCCTAATTAATCCCATATAACCCAGTGCCAAAATAAATTATGTATTTTTTATTATTTAATATATATTCTCACGTACATCCACAATTATATATAACTATAATATTTAAGTGGTATTTAATTTAAACGTTCGGGTTGTCACAAAGGCCGTGTTTTCAAAATTTATGCATGACATTGATGACGAAGAAGAATTCCAAATACGGTGGGACCAAATACTTGATAAGTATGATGCACGCGACAATCATTAGTTGGAGCAAACTTTTCTTGTGAAGGAGAAATGGGGATGGCCATATATTATGAATTCTTGGGCAGCTGGAATGAGTACTACTTAACTTAGTGAATCCTTCAATGCATTTTTAAAGGATTATCTGAATTGTGACCATAACTTGATGGAGTTCTTTATACATTTTGAGATGGTGCTTTATAAGAAGAGGTATATGAAATTGGAAGCCGAGTATAATTTGTTCCTAAAATTGCCGAGGGTTTCAATTCCAACTTTGATGTTAAAGCAAGTGGCAGAGATTTACATGAAAACAATTTTTGAGGAATTCCAAAATGAGTACGTGCAGTCCATTGAAGCATCCATTATAGGTACTATTAATGATGATGAGAGTACCATATTCACAATAAGAATAGTGGTAGATGGAAAAAAAGATAAGAATGTGACAATAGATAGAGGTGGTTTTTTGAGTTATAGTTGCAGGAAGTTTGAAGTGAAGGGCATACTGTGTCAACATTGTGTGAAAGTGCTTAGAGATATATTCAATGCAACGGAACTTCCTCTACAATATATACTCAAACGGTGGACTAAAAAAATAAGGGCTGTGTGACAACCCTCACCACTGTTTACTGATAATACCACTGATTAGTGCTAATCTATGATTAAGTATGTTAAGTGACTGATTGACAGTGTATTAGTTTAAACGCATTTTTATCTGTTTGACTGTTAATTGATCTGTTTGTGTTTTATGCTTTAAACTGTAAATTGAGGGCCTTATCGGCGGCCGAATCTGAAATTGATTAGTGTTTCATGTTAATTAGAATTTATGTGATTTTATGGTAGATTTGATTGAAATTTGATTTGGTATGATTAAATTCGATTAATTAGTACCAAATTACATTAGTTGCATTAATTACCAAAATGCCATCTAGTGGACCACTTTTATTAACATCTTGAGGCTTGAATTACACTTGATCACACAACATTTCTTCAGCCACTTGAGACCAAACTGACTAGAGAGAAAGAGAGATCGGAGAAAATAGTATTCAACAAATTTTGGCTTGGAATTTAGAAGAATTGAAGGTTGATTGCATAATTGAGCTTTTATACCTAAAATTGAAGACCTAAGGTAGGACATTTACCTTCTTGTTTATGAATTTAAGTTAGTTCTTGCATGGTCCATGGAAGATTAGAGTTTTAAGGTCTTACATTGGTTTAAAATGTTGATTTGAGAGCTAGATCTTGCATGCATGTCTTTACCATGGCATTTTGAAGTCATTTTCATGAGAATTTCTTCATGCACGTTCATATTTTTGGTCTTGACCCATGAACTCACCATGTTTTGAAGTTAAACATTGCATTTGATCTTGTTTTGTAGCATAAGAATTATTAGGAACGCATGCATGTATTAGTTTTGCATTGTTCTTTATGTTCTTGAATTTTGGGTTGAAGTTTGTCTTTAATTAACTTACCTTTGGGCTTGATTTTACAAAATTGATCTTTGAAACATGTCATATTATGGGTTTGTAAATATTTTTCCGAAAATTTGCCCAAAAGAATCGAATTTGATGCTTTGAAAGTTGATTTTGAGCTTAGAGGTTCAATCTGGAAATTCCAGATTTTGGACTCACGCTCGAGCGTAGGATTTCACGCTCGAGCGTACACTCTGAATCTTGCACTTCCGCTCAAGCGTGGAAAGTTACGCTCAAGCGTGAATTTCATATGCCCAGAAGTTTGTGTGTTTTACAGTTCGCTCGAGCGAGGGAATGCACGCTCGAGCGAGGACTTGTGTCTCACGCTCGAGCGAGCGGGGATCGAGCGTTCGTCGAGTGTGAATTGCATGCATCTAGTACTTTTGCATGATTTTACAGTCCGCTCGAGTGGGGGAATCCACGCTCGAGCGGAGCTCCTTTGTTCTGCATGTCCACTAGAGCGTAGAAAGCCACGCTTGAGCGTGGACCCCTGTTTCAGCAAATTTTGAAAAGTATTTTAAAGTGCATCTTTGCATCCTCTTTCTATCCTAGGCATTCCTAGGACATGTTTAGGGCATCTTAAGGAGGATATTGATGTAGAACCACACCGAGGCAAGATAGGGACTAAGTCATTGATTTCCAAGCGTGTAACTTAGTGTGTGTTCATTCTGTAACTGTAGGGTTAGCATCCGAGGACGCTCTAGCCTAACTGTAACCCAGTGCTCTGTGAGTAACAATGTTGTAAAGATATATTCAATCATGAATATTTTCTGAATAATCAACTGTACTGCTTTCTGAAACGATATTTCTTACTGAATGAATGCTTGTCCTATTTGCGAACTGTATTCATGGCATCTATAACAATTTCATCGTTATCAGATTGCATCGCATCATTAAAGATCTCTGTCGGTTCCCATGTTTGGAACCACTACTGTTTACTTATATGATGGCCATCAACTGACTGTTCGGTCTGTTAAGACCTACTATACTGTTTTGCTATGGGATGTACCAGATATGACTGCTATGACTGGATGACTGATATACTGTTATAACTGACTGTTTTAAGTACTGAAAGGACATTCATTCTTATCCTCTTTACGCATATGTTATTCACTGGGCTTTAGCTCACTATTTATATATATATGTAGGTGTCCAGGCGCCGGATCGGAGCTAGGAGCGTTGGGTGAAACTCCCTTTTTGTCCAGCCAACCAACGTGCCTCACTGCAAGGTTCCCAGTGTGTTCAAGTTTAGGCTTTTTGGATTGTCTCAGTTCACCCTTCTGTCTCTGTTTTGTAATACTGTATAGACTGGTACTGTACTGCTGTGGTAGGGATTTGGTCCCTAACCTGAATGCCTGTAAGTGATGTATGTACATACTACATTTGTTCCAAATGTGAATATATATTAAAAGTCTTTTTTGCTTGCAGACTGTCACGGCTCATTGGACATCTTTTATTACTGTATTGGCTTTCGCCAACCCTCGCATTTTTATTATCATATTATCATACAGCCTTCGTAATTACGACATCGGGCAAGCATGCTAAACCCATAGGGGCGGGTTTGGGTCGTGACAGGCTGAAAGTATGAAAGATAGACGTGGGTATGAAGTGAAGGCTGATGTGAAATTACATCAAAGCGACCGATATTGGTCATTAATGACCATGTTTAGAGCAATAGTGAGTAGAGCCGCTGAAAGTAAAGAAACTTATCAGTTGTCAGTTTCAAAAGGTGAAAAATTGACTGTAATCATTGAAGACAAATTAAGTGACCACATTTGTGGTCAAGTGGAGGTAACTAATTTGAGAAATTCGTCAAGCAACACATGCCCACAGAGTGATAAAGTAGATTGTCCATTCCAAGCTAAGGGACTCAAGAAAAAAGAATCAATTAGTAAAGAAAGAAGGAGGATCAAAGGCGGGATGAAAAAATCTATTGCAAAGAAGAAAATAATGTAATCTATTTAGGTAATTACATGAAAAATTGCATATGATTAAAATGCATTAGATTAATAAACTAAAACAATGATTTTTTATTATTAATGACCCACTTTCATTATGGTTTTTCGTTGTATGTAGGGTGCCGCTAATTGTACTCCCCAATGTGAATCTTAGCCTCCTTTCGGCATGGGTAATAATTCTATTCAGGTAATATTTAATAGTAATGTGGTCTTTGTATGGTTAGTTTTATGAATTCCTTTCATTGAGTCCGTTCACTAGTATGAAATTATGAACTATCCGGTTGGCATTTAATTTTTGTTATCTTTAATTGGTTTGCCTGGCAATGTAGTCAAGTGCTGCTGTTTATATTTCTCAAGGTGAATCACAACTTCGTTTCGTCATGGGTAGTAATTCTATTCAGGTAATATTTAATAGTAATGTGGTCTTTGTATGGTTACTTTTATGAATTCTTTTCATTGAGTTCATTCACTAGTATGAAATTATGAACTATCCGGATGACATTTAATTTTTGTTATCTTTAATTGGTTTACCTGACAATGTAGTCGGGTGCTGCTGTTTATACTTCCCAAGGTCAATCACAATCTCGTTTCATCATGGGTAGTAATTCTAATCATGTAATATTTATTTGTGTGCAAGCTTTTAAGAAAATGTTCAATAATGTTTCTATTTTTTTTTTCAAATTTCTTGTTTACATACTTTATATTGGTTGTATTTAGAATCATTGTCATGGTGTCTATATTTCTCAATCTCAACCTCGACCTCAAGTTCTCATGGGTGGTGCAAGTGGTTCTCCTTTTATGTATGGTACATATGATGTGAGCTATCGTTGGTTACATAGTTTACATTAGAAGGGTATTATACATTGTAATTAAAGTTTAATAAATTTAGCTTTATTGTAGGAAAATAACACGCCTCAGTCAATGTCTTCTGTCTATTCCACTCACAGATCTTTTCAGGAGTTGCTTCGAGGTACAAGTGTTCAACACTTTACAGTCCACGTCTCTCAAGCGTTACATAGTCCCGCTGACAGTCATGTAGCTGGACATCCTTAAGAAGTTGATTTTATCTATGCTGGATAAATTTGGACAGATTTATTTTGTTTTGGACAGATTTATTTTATCTATTTGTTTTGGATAGATTTGGACAGATTTATTTTGTTCTGGATAGATTTATTTTAGCTATTTGTTTTTGACAGATTTGGACAGATTTATTTTGTTTTGGACATATTTATTTTATCTATTTGTTTTGAATAGATCTATTTTGTTTTGAACAGATTTATTTTATCTATATGTTTTGGACAGATTTATTTTATATATTTTTTAATGTCATATGTTCAATGCCAGCAGGTGTCATTTAAATGTCATATTGTCATATGTTCCATAGCTTGAGTAAATATTAGATTTCTAAAACCCTTGGAAAGGAGCTCAGTTTGAAGGGTTATTTCTTCTATTTGATAGACAGTTCTGGTCTTCTTATATCATTAGATATACAACAGTATTATGTCTGAGGCCATTTGTACAAATGAACTACCAAATCTCATTTGTATTGCAAACAATAGATGGCATAGCTTCATTTCATAGGTGCAGAAAACAACGGTCTATCTTGATAAGAACAAGTATGACCAACAATAACAATATGAAAGAATAAATGAAAAGATTGAATCAAAAAGAAACTTTCATTGACAGAAACAAAAAAAGAAGCACATTACTAGTGACATAGCATAGGCAATTTCATTAAGCTTTACATATCAAAACTCATGGTTTAAGATTTACTAAATTCAAAACCTAAATACAACCAGACACACAAATAAAAAAAAAGGAAAAGAAAAGAAAAGTTACATTCACTTCAGTAGTGCTATTAGCATGGTAAAACCAACCAACATTATGGTTGTCAACATAATAAGTTTCATAGATTCTTGGTTTGCCTCAACTCGTTCCAATCTATTTATAATTTCATTGATTTTGTCGAAATCATAATTATATCATCTCTCATCTTCATTCTTCATATGAATAGTTTTACTTCTCCTTTGGATATTTGATGCATTTTCAGTAGGAGCCGCTTCCCACGCAAAATACCCACACATCTTATCTGCACACTTAAAATACAACCTCCCTGGATTTTTCTCTAATTATGATATGTGCACTGCTGTTTTTTTTTTTTTACAATTGCATCTTTTATTTTGCAAACATCCAGTATCAATGTCTGAACCCATTGACATGTTAATCCTAGTAAGAGTATTTTATGACACAATCAGTCTATTAGAACTTAAGACAACATTCAAACAAAGATGTAAAATAAAACAATAATCAATGTTTTGTTTAGTCCATACATTCAAATAATCTGTTTTCAGTCAACAGCTACTACAACAGAAATTAATCAGCTATTAAAGCAAGCAAGCACAAGTCACAAAGAGAGACCGGATAGAAAATTCAGTTATCAGTAATACAAAACCAGATTAGTACAATAATCTGAATAAAAGCTCCAGCATAAATTATTAGAGTGACTGACTTTAGACCATAGGTAAGCCGACCCACAGCCAATGAACACTGACACAAATTCCAAACATAAAATGAGTACAAAAAACTCGATGACTCAAACAAACAAATTATACAACAAAGATGGTCTTGTTACAGTACCTACGTGCTATGACACATTAGTATTGAACATTTTCCTCTCCAACATATGAGACTAAATATGATAATTAAGATTGTGGGTAAAAACTTACCATAATTAGAATGCACAAACCACAGGAAAATAAGATCATAGAAGAAAGCACAAAAGTAGTACCACAACAATAAATATAATTGTCTTATTTCAAACATAACTAATAAAAGTAAAAATAAAAAAAGAACTATAGAAAAACTTATATCTTTTATTGTTTCTTTTTTCCCTCAGAAGATAAGGGTTGATGAAAATGAAAGTAGTAAACTCGTAATTTATTTTTATTTCCCCAAATCAAACAAATATAAGAGATAAAGAAAAGAGGCGTTGTCAAAATTGATGCACGCAAAATAGAGAAAATGAACTGTTATTGTGAGCTAATTCATTGAAAACATCCCATAAAGCTACTCATTTGCCATACTTGCAATTGCATCAAAAGCTCCACACACAGCCATAACACCACCCTACACCAGACACACCAAGTGCAAGTTTCACAATGTCCTTGGTGAATTCAGCTATTAGTAATAGAAAACCAGATGGAAAATTCAGTGTTCAATTAATCATAAAGAAATTGATTATTAATGTCATTATTCAAACTAAAAAAGATGAAGCAAAGGAAAATTTCAGACACTGAACTGAGACAGAGAGTAGAGAATGTAAGACAGGATGTAAGCCAGCTCAATCTCAGAGGAAAAAATTCAAATGCTGATGAAACAAAAAAAATGAAAATAAATTCAACTCAACGACAAATCTGTTTCCACAAAAAACCCTAGATCATCAAAAAAATTGAAAAAAAAATTCAAATCAACAGCAAATTTATTTCCACAACAAACCCTATATATATAAATCAAACGCTAGATAAAACAAATCAAATGCATATATTTTTTTGAACAACAAATCAAACTACAGCAACAAATCTTATATATATGAGTAAAAAAAAAAGAAAAGAGAATAAAGATGAAATGGACGAAACGGACCTCGTCGCCGTTCCCTCCCCCTTTCTGTCCGTCTCTTGCCGTTTCCCCTCACTTCACCGCTGCCTCTCCTCTCTCGCCTCTGTCACCTCGCTATAGGAGTCACGTCGCCCAACTGCGTCGGCCTTTCCGTTCGTCGCCTCTGTTCGTCTCATTAAGAGGGGCTAAGGTTCAAACACCAGACAAAACAAAAAGAGGCTGAAAAGAAAAATATAAGAACTGAGGAAAAAAAGAAAAAAAAAAGAAAAGAAAAAGAATGGTTCAAAATGACATCGTTTTGAACCACTGCAGGAAACAACGGCAGAGGATCCAGACTCTTAATTGTGTGGCAATGATGACTGGATGAAAAGTGATAAGTTGGCAATTTAATTCTTTTAAATTAATGAATAAATATGGGATTTTGAGCAAGCCATAAGTTCTACACAATTTTTTTATTTTTATTTTGTTGCCAAAACAGTTTCATGTGTGGAGGAGATTTGGGGATTTAGTATGCCATCTGGTAGCAACTCGATTGACAATCTTCTTACTTTCATTTACTCAAGTTCAATTGTATTTTGTTTACTATCAATGTAAGTTCAATTTTTTTTCATTACATCCATCATTTGAGTCTTGTTGATTTTCACACCTAACAAAATATATGTTTTCTTCATTCACGTAGCATTCATCTTCTTAACCAAAATATCTCACTTATTTATGGGGGGGAAAAACACACACACACACACACACACACAAATTACTATTAACTAACATACAATCACATAGTGATCGCATTGAAAAAAAAAAACATAATAATCCCGAAACATAATAATTTACGAGATAAAATGAAGGAAAATGTTATTATTACATAAAAGTGATACAAAAAAATTGACAAGAATGATGTGACAATGACATTATTATAAATAAATTAAATTTTAATGATAATTTGCTTTGAAGTGAAATGTCTATAGTGAGACACGTAATTATGTATGGATTTTTTATTTGTATAATATTACTCTAAAATGAAATGTTTTGCTTTTTTAAACATGTGATTATTATTCACAAATAATAAACACTTTTGGAAAATAATTATCAAATTTTTAAAATTTTTAATTTAAAAAAATTAGAAATAAAAATTGGGACATAAAATTTTAGGATTATTTTTAATATGATTTGTTTTTAGATAGTGAATATGAATTTATAAATTGACTTTTTTGTATATGATTTGTTTTTAGATAGTGAATATGAATTTATAAATTGACTTTTTTGTATAAAAATATAGAGAAATGATGTCACCAAATAAACTAATAAGTTAATAAGTTGATTTTTATTACATGTTGCCAAGAGTAGCCTCCGTTCATGGCGGAATCATAAAACTCCGAGCCGCCGTTGCCTACAAGGACACAAAGGTCATGTTTGTTTACCAGTTTTAGTGGTTGGATTGGATTATCATAGCTATGGACCCTACTCACAACATGTTTGGTGCTAAAATGGGATGTCAGATTGATAGTTCAAGAGGGTTAGTAATCGGGAAATTTAACTATAAATCCCTCTTAGCTTCATTTTCTTATTAAAAGGACAGGAAAAAAAATTAGTACTTTTAAAATTCTTTTATAATTATAAAATTCTATATAAATGACAAAATTTGTTATTTGAATATTTTATTTGACCATTATACACTCTTTCTTTCATTTCTTTAACAGCGCACACACACACACACACTCTCTCTCCCCTTTCTCTTTTTACCAACTCAATGGTTGTTCATCGTCTCTGTCGTCTTCATCGTCTATCAGCGTCACTCATCATCATCGTCGGTCAACAACCATCATTTTTATCGTTAAACTACCACCATATCAAATTGATACCTACGAACTCATATTTGAGATAAATAACTTCAAATCAGTGATTTAAAAAATAAAAATAAAAACTTAGATTTGACAGAAAAATAAAAAATTAAGATATTGCAATGAAAAATTAAGAGTTTTGTGTTTGTTTGTTTATAGATCTAAAAGTAAAATTTGATCATGGTTCGCTCATTTAATATGTACTATGTTTTCATAATAGTAAAATTTTACTCTGGTTAACAACATACTGAATTGCTTAATGACAGTAAAAATTTATATTGAATCATAGTAAATTTTACTCTAATTCAGAGTAAAATTTTACTCTTTTAAAAAAAAAAAATTACAGAGTAAAATTTTACTTTGAATCAGAGTAAAGTTTATTATAATTCATAGTAAAATTTTACTCTGAAACAGGCTACGATGATGGCTTTACAGGAGAGTTTTGGGTCATGAACTAGAGTAAAATTTTACTGTTGAAAGAATAGAACATCATGAGAAGAAGAAAAAGAGATAGAGAGACAGAGTTTGAAAATAGAAGATCAAGAGAAGAAGAAGAATAAAAATAAGAGGGAGAGAGAGTACAAATGGTGAGTGACACACACACACACACAGCACGAACCATCAAAACCAAAGAAACAGAGAGAGAGTGAAGGATTCCAAATTTGAGGCTTGCGAACCGTCGCAAATCATCATTTTCCGGTGACGACAATTGCGAATGATCTCATATCTGAAATTGTGGATGCAACAAATGATGGTGGTGATGAAGACGGTATAGAAAGACACACACACACACATATATATATGAGAGTATTATAGTAAAAGAAATCAGTTTTAAAATATTATGTAATTTTGAAACGATCTATATAATTCTTATCCATTTGAAAAACAAGTTAGATGTAGAGGGGTCTATCACCAAATCTCCCATTAGTAATCTTTTTCAGTAGGGATTAGCTTGGCTAGATAGAGGATGAGCTTAAGAAAATAGTGAGTAGATTAGGTCAAATTTTTTATTTTTTTATTTTACCAAGTGCACTTGTTTATTTTAATATTTTTTTTAAAATTTTCTAATATTGAAATAATTTATTTATTTATTTTATATATAAATAATTTAACAATTCCATCACTGTCTTTCATACTATCATTAAAATAAATATATTTTTATTTAATTTATTTATTAATAATTTATTCATTAACCATTATGTTATTAATAATCTCATATAAGGTGATTTATTTATTAATAATCAATAGAAGATGATCAGTGGCATAATGAACCAGCCATGGGAGATGGGGATGACTTTTTCGACCAACTCGCAGCAGCAGACCTGGACGATCTTTCAGACAGAATGTATGGATAAAAAAAAAAAAAAAAAAGGGTGTCCACTACAAGACTCCTACAATATTTTAAAAATATTCTAATAGTTCCACGATCTTGACTCTTTAAACTTTGGAAACCTTCCAAGAACCCGCCTAGAAGCATCACTCTATGGGTCAGCATCAATAATTGGCGCCTCAGCAGAATAAGACAAAATCAGTAGATGTAACGCCCTCAAAATAATACATAAAACCCATCACATTAGACATGCATTGATATAAAAGAAGCCAACCATTTCTATTTATCAAAGTAGTTTTTACAACAGTATTACATGTTAACAACAAAAACAAATGCCCTCTGGGCTTACAGCTTTCCAAGTCAACACTTGGTTACACAAAAGAAGAGTACTAACTCTATACAAAATAAGCCCTTGGCTTGGTATACATGTAATACAAACAAAATAAACCAAAAAGAGTCTTCAACTCTCATCATCATCCAAGCTATGACCTTGGAGGTGGCATGCTACCTGTATCTGAAAATAATGTCCCATATAGGGTGAGCCAACGCCCAGTAGGGATATGCTAAACACAGTATGAGCAATAACTAAGACATTAGCAATTGATAAATATTTAATTCCCGTAAATCAATTCATAACTCATTTCCATTACATGACCATTATGTCCATGTTCCATTTCATTTCCCATTTCTTATCAATTTTACAATTTACATCAACGGCTCAGAACCTGGCCGACCGCTTATATGAGATAAGGACTCATATTAAACGTTTCTCCTTTTACAATAGATAAACATACTAGTTGTATCAACATCTCAACAGATAAGCATATTAGCTATATTAACACTTCCAAAGATAAGCGTATAAGCTATATCAACACTGTAACTGACAAGCATATGAGCTGTATCAGTGGAGTCCATCCCCTATCTCCTCCCAAACAACATCCGGTTTAGAGGTCCATCCCCTATCTTCCCCTAAATCGTGGAGTACATCCCCTATCTCATTCCACACACACAATGTATATACGTACAAGCCATATACACAATCAATCAATACATAACGTTAATGTATTCTATCAACCGTCATACACTATGACATATCCAATTAATTAGTTTTAGTTTGCCTAATCATCATGCATTGTCTACAACAATCAAAACTAGCCTCCACTGGTAGCCCAAGCAATTATTTCTAAACAGATAATAAAAGCTTCAACAGATAAAATATCAATGTTTTCAAAAGTGAGCGGTTAATAAATCCAACTCCACTATTCTACCATATGATGAACCAATTTCATTATTTCCAAATCAATTCCATATTTTCTCAACTAAGTCATTTATTACACTAATGGCCCCGATATATCTAAGCATGACATATTTCTCCTTATTCTCAACATTGACTCCAAGAGCCCAATATTACCAACAACATCAACAAACCCATTTTGAAACCCAAATACATGTTTATGGTTCAAAATTATCAAAACCCTCTTTTCAAAAACATACGTTTGAAACCCTAGTTTCCAAAACTCAAAACCATTTATACAAAAACTCAATATCTAAGTTAAAACTCATAAGAGTGAGGAGGAATCCCTACCTCAAATTTCGGAGCCCAAGGAAGAGGATGAAGAAGATCAAAATACTCCAAACTCCAAGATCCAGAGATCAAAACGAAGCCCTCGACGATCAATATAACTTTTACAAAGGCCAAAGGGAAGGGAAACACTCTAACTAGATCAAACCCTAGAGAGAAGAGCGTTTCAAAAAAGAGAGGCTCTCAAAAATGCTTTTGGGAAAGTAAGAGAGAGAGAGAGAGAATGTAAAAAGTGATTCAAAAATGCCCAGCTGCTAACTGATATACGACATTCCCACTCAAGCGGAAAACACAACGCTTGAGCGTCAAGAACAAAAAGACTAGGTCCGCTCGAGCTCAAAAAGGAACGCTCGAGCGCCAAGACACAAGAATAAGTACATCCGCTCGAGCGTGAAAAACCAGTTCGCTTGAGCGTAGATTTCCCCCTCCCAGAACTTACACCAAAAATGTACTACCCACTCGAGCGCCAACAATACCGCTCGAACGTGACCCGCTCGAGATCAGGAAACCCGCTCGAGCGTAGAAAACACACCTGCAGAAGTTTTGTAGGGACACAAAATACTGGAAGAGTGTGAACCTCGCCGAAAGAAGACTTCGGCGGACCATCCAAAAACTGTGCAACAACAATGGGGGCCAAAATTCTACCAACCTGAATCACCCAAGCCCAATACATCCTAAAACCCAAACGAAGCGATTTAAAGGATCACAACAAGGCAATTACAACTAACAACTTCACGGAACCGAGTCCGGAATACAACTGAACAGTAAAAGGACAACCGGGATTGCTATAGTAGAAGATAAAGCTTCTCTTCAAATATCAGAAAAATGTATGCCAAGAAAAGACAAAAAAGATTTTGTAAATATTTTGTGTCTGTAATTATTTGAGTCTGTCAGTAGTAAGGATTTTCCTTCACTCACTACTTCAATAAAGTGGATATCTCTTACCCTGCTTTATTAAAGAAAAGTTGCGAAAATCTTTATACGTGTCTTGTAATAAGTTATAGTGTCAAAATTTTTTCAAAAAATGATGATTGAATGATATGCGATGGGGCCCAAAAGCAGTACCCGATATCATTATCCTAATCCTTTATTGATAAAATTTATCTACAATAGTGATATGAGTCAAAAGTTTGCATACATATATAGTTTTGTCCTTTTTCAATTTTCAAAAAGCCTAAGGTATAGGCTAGCCTAGGTCTTGACCACTTAAGATAATTTAGACGTAGGCAAAGATTTGAAGCTTTGTTTTATTTTCTTTTTGAGTTGTATAAATTGGCATGCTTGCCAACAGATAAAGCAGAATGAAAAACACCCCTTCACTCTGCGTTGTAAAAATTCCAACCCCTCTCAAATACCTCTAAGTGTACTAAGAATTTCAGAGTCTGTAATATAATCTTTGTAAGTATATTTCTTATTAATATTAAGTGTGAGTAGTTTCCCTTTTTCCTTAAATATTTCAAAATGGTAACTCTTCTATTCTAAAAATTACTTTTCTTTTTCGAAAAAACTAAGTTTATGGAATGCTTGTTTGCTCATTAATATTACATGCTTGGCACCTTCGTAGTATCTGCTGTTTTCTAATTTATTATTGAGTGACCTTAGCTGAAGAGCCCGTGTGAGCCGTGGTTAGGCGTTGAAGGGCAAATTGTAGGCAGAAAGGGAAAGGTAAAAATTTTGAAAATAAAAATATACTATGTTAAACGAGGCTTAGCTTCAAAGTGGGAGTACATGTAATAAAAATAAACATTGCCCAAAAATAGTTTTTGCCAAAGAAAAAGAATTTTAGAATAAAAGTAGAGCAACCCGAGTAGAAATATTAAGAAAATATTGTCCATAAAAGAAATTTAAAAAATCAAAACTTTATGCCCTTAGAAGAAAAACTTAGGATTAAAATCAAAGTTAGTACTGAACTTATACAAGAATTAAAAGATCAAATATCAAGATATCAGTTTCTTTTATCATTAGCTTTTGGCAGAACTTTAGAAAATTACAGTTCAAAAATTTCTCAGATAAATAAACAGCTAACTGTAAAACAAGAAGCCTTAAAATTAACCATACAACAGCTTGAATGCCTATTAGCATAACTGTAGAATTAATTAGATAATTTTCAGCCCAAGTTCAAAATAGTGGTAGACCACTAACTCACCCCCCAACCAACCAAAAAATTCGTATCAAAGCACTGTTCGGTTTTAGGACATTTTTAGTTAATTTACGCATTTTGCTTATGGTAACAGAGTAGTTTTTATTTTTGGACAATTTAGTTATAAATTTCATGTTATAGTAGCTTTTAATAATTTAAAGTAGGAGTTAATTTTGTGTATGAAAAGAGTAGAGTATCTAGATTTAGAACTCAGCAGCCATAATCATCGTCTTAGTATAGATAAAAATAAATTTCGTTGTAATTTTGAAAATACTTTTACACATCAGCTTCATAGTGAAAATAATCCTCAGTTAAATAGCATCATAGATTATCAAATTAATTTTGCAGAAAAAATTAAAAAGCACATAGATAAAATTAGTAATCTTTTTATTTCATCTGTAGAACATCTTCGTAATAATCGTAGCATAATTAAAGATCAAGATAAAAAATTAGATTGTATCCAAGACCAGTGTAGTTCAATTTTACAAAAAAGAACAGATTTAAATTTAGAAAAATTTCCCACCAACCTAGAAATAGAAACTTTAATAAATACTAGTAGCTCAAAACAAATAGAATTAGATTTTAAACAATTAATTGAACAAATTCATAGCCAGATAAATCAATTAGCTAGACAAATAGAACAAATTAATCAAATTCAAGATAATTTAAAACAGAAATTAGAAATTTTAGAACAACTTGTAAGATCTTAGTTTATGAGTAATGATAAAAAGGCTAATAGAGATTACCAGACTATTTTAAAATAGACAGAAGATTTTCATAATAATCCAGAATGAATCAGTAGCTATCAAGGTATAAATCAATCAGATAAAATATCAGTGAGACAAAATAATATAGAACTTTTATTTTTAATTAGGTTGAGTGAAAAATTTGAAGAACTATCAGAACAGCTACACAGTTTAGAAAATCGTTTAGCTTCGTTAGAAAGAATAATACTTCAAAAAGGAAAAGGAATAGAAGGATCAGTAAATAAACCTTAATCCCAGATAAACGAAGAAGCCATAGCCAGATATTTCGAAAAGCTTAAATTACCAAAGAAACATGTTTGTAGAGTTTACAGAAAATAAAAATGTTTAAACAGCTAATAAAAGGTAATAGTAGCAAAGCGTAATGAAGATGAAGATATTAAAATGGAAGAATTTATAGATGTAGAACAACATATAGATAAATTTAAAAAAGAAAAGTTAGAATTAATTCCAGCTAAATATGTACATAAGCTATGCAAGATTCATAAAAAACAATATCTATTTAAATACTATAGTGAACAAATGATTAGTGTAAATCATGAGGATTAAAAAATAGAGCTAATTTTAATAGATAGAAAAAGCTATAAGTATACAGTAAATGGATACCTTAAAATGACCCACTTAGGATTAGTGGTGGTAGGAATTAAAGTTTTACCTAAAGAAAATTTAGGAACTAAAGTTTTTGTATATCTTTATGATGATAGATTTAATGATGTAGGACAAAGTATTTTAGGCAGCTATGAATTAGACATAATTCAAAAAGAGGAATAGTTTATTTTACACCAAATTTTTTACTACCTACCTCGACCTTTCATAAAAAGATAAAAATAGGAATAAAAAGTAGAGGATACAATATGAAAAAAGGATAAAAGAATTTATTAGTTTATACAGGATTTTTAGGCTTAGCAGTCTCAGAAAGTAATACTCATTATAGACTTACTAATGACCAGATAGTTAAGTTATTGGGCGCAAAAGGAATCAAAGCACTACCAGCTAAAAATTATAATTCTGAAGATAATGCAGCATTAGATTGGAAATTAGGAGATTTTTTAGGATAAAAGAGATTAGCCCCTCAAGATAACTTATTATATCAAAGAGCAGATGGAAGCTATGCAGTAAGATTTACCCAGTATACTTATGTAGCACCAGAAAAATCTGAAGATGATGAATTTAGTAGTATAGATAGGGAAGAAAATCGAGATAATCGTAGTGAAATAAATCAGCTTTATGTGATGACAGAAGAGAAAACAATATCACAAAATAAAATATATAATATTGATGAGATAGATTTTGAGAATTTCACCCTAGAAGATATGAATAAAATATTAGATACTAAGTATTATGAATACTTAGCTAGAGGAGATACCCATGATGAAGCAGTATCATTTTTAGATCAATAATTACATACAGAATATGTAGATGACATCATAGAAGATAAAATACGTCCTAGCAAAATATTTAAAATACCAAAACAATCTAACTTAGAAGACACTTTTTACATGAACACAGAAAGCACAGGGACTAGTAACCCACAACCAACTGTAGAAGATCCCGTAGAACCAATGCATTATGCAGTAGGAGGAAAAAAACCATTAGCTAGTTCAGGACGCAGTAAAGCAGATCCAAATAAGAACTATAGATTTCACGGAAAGCGTAGACAACCAGATATGACTATGTAATTACAGCCAGTTAATAATCAAGGAACCCTTTTAGATTTAGCCAGATTCAACCCACAGTTATGGCAATAAGTAATAGATAGATGGGAAAAAGATGCGGTAAAGGCATGGATGAGTAATCCTTATGATTCAATTGTTATGTGGGAATATATGGAAACACTTTTAGGAGACTCAACTTATAATATTTATTTAACTTTTAAAGGAAAATATGAAGAAACAATTAAACAGCTTAAATAATTAGGAGATAACCCATGGAATTTCACTAGTTTTATAAAAGAAATACTTATAGGATTTGACACTTCAAGAAGAAACGATTCCATTCAAAGCGTAGCATTAACTGGGTTAGATCAGATAACGTTAGGAAGTTGGAAATATATTGTACCTTTTAGTAAAGAATACTTAGCCATAACAGCTAGAACTGGAAAAAGTTTTGATGAAGAAATAGGAAATATATATTTTAGAAAACTACTTAGAGAATTAGGAAGAGAGATAGAAAATAAATGGTCAGCTTATTATGCAGGTTTACCAGCTAAAATAGCCTCAGGAGAAGTAAAAATAAAAGGAGGAACTTTAGGAATAGGACCTATAATAGTTTTTATATTTTATAAGCTCAGAGCAAAATGTATAGAAGTTAAAATACATAAAGACTTGAAAAAACAAAATTATGGTTTTTGTAGCAGTGTAATATATACTCCACAACAATATGAAGATAAATATAATAGGAAAGAATACAAAAAATATGGAAAATATAGAAAAGAAAAATATTAGAAGAAAAAATATCGAAAACCATGGAAAAAACAGAAATTCATTAGGAAAAGTAAAACTTTTAATAAGACAAATTATAAGAGATTACCTAATGATAAAAAATATAAAAGAAAGCAAAGATATGTTAGGAAACGCAACAGTAAAAAATATAATTGTTTTATATGTGGAGAACCCAATCATTTTGCAAAAGCCTGCCCAAAAAAACAAAGATCTAATACTAATAAACAGATAGAAAGACTACATATTATAGAAGACTTAGAAGAAGATATAGTCAGCATAAATAGCGATGATTCAGAAGTATATAGCATAGTCAGTAATTATGAATATCAAATAAAAGCCATAAGTTCAGATAGTGATTCAGAAAGTGATACAGATATAGATAATCTTTTAGGACAACTCAATCAAGAAATAAAAACAACTCCTTCTCATGATATTTTCTTTATGATGGAATGTAATGCAGATACTGAATGTCAGCATAATTTTAAAATAGGACTAGGATTTGATACCATTAGATGCAGTTATTGTAATTGGTTCCCTGGCAAAGATAAAAGAGCTCAGTGTTTATTATGTAGCATAACTTATTGTATAGTTTGTCTTAAAAAATTACATATGACACATAAGATAACATTAGAAAATAACAGAGAAGAGCATAGTATAGAAAATAGATAATTATATTTAACAATTAGAGAATTAGAAATACAAGTAAGAGAACTTAAACTTCAAATACGAGAGATAGAGACTAAAACTAGTTTTGACATAGAATGTTTAGAACTAGAAAATAGACAGCTTAAACAACAGTGAGAACAATTTCACAATAAATACCCTTTAAAAGATAAACTGATTGAAGAACATATGAATTCTTTAGAATTAGTCAACCTAGTTGATTCTTAACCCTTTAGTCAATACTCTCAAGCAAAGTCAGATAATACATATTTACCATTTAATTATCCCGTTATACCCAAGCAAAATTTAGTTGAGATTTCTTGTGTAATTAAATTTGTAGAAAAAACCCTTAGTATAGATGCCACGATAGATACAGGAGCCAGTAAATCATACATTGAACAACACATAGTTCCACTAGGATGGAGTACAGCATTAACAACCCCATCTTTAGTCAGTATAACCGATGGCACTAAACAAACATATACACATTGCATCAATGGAGCACAGATTAGCTCTCATCATCTAGGTTCTCAAGAGCAGCATATCGAATGGTTTCCATTACCTCAAGTTTGGATTGGAAATACCCGGCAGAATCATCCTTTCATCTTAGGACTTAACTTCATACTTAGCTTACAGGGAGGCATGTTTATCAGCCAACACAACATTAGTTTCTTCAAGCGAACTGTACATACACCCACAGCATATACACTTAGCACCATAGCCCATTCGTGAGAGTTGCGAGCGAAGCGTGGTGGTACCATAGGAGTAGATTCCGTTCCCGCTAGTTTTTTATTCCCTAATAGAAATATTTCTCCCGAACTAGCCCAAACATACATACCTAATGAGATAGCAAATACTTCTTTAGAAAATTTAGATATGGAAAAGTATGAGTTAGAAGAGTTTGATTTTGAAGAAAAAGGAGACTATTGGAACCTAGAAGATTTTCAAAAAATAGCTAACTTAGAATTCATTTTTGCAAAAATAGGAAAATTAAAGAAAAAACCAGTATATAGAAGAACAGAGAAAGATTTAGATGAAATAATAAGATTAGCTGAAACAACAGAGATTTTAGGAGAATAGCCCATGAAGTATTGGGAAAGAAATAAAGTTTTAGCCAGTTTAGATATAAAAAATAAAGATTATAGGATTACATCAGCACAAATAAACCATACGCCAGCAGATATTGAAGAATTTAGAACACAGATTAAGGAATTACTAGATTTAGAAGTAATTAGACCTAGTAATAGTCCACATAGGAGCGCAACATTTATGGTTAGAAATCATGCAGAGATAAAAAGAGGAAAAGCTAGAATGATTATAAATTATAAAAGACTAAATGATAATACAGAAGACAATAAATATAATATACCAGATAAAGACCAGCTCATAAACAGAATATAGACAGCGAAAATATTTAGCAAATTTGATTGCAAGTCAGGATTTTGGCAGATAAAAATGGAAAAAGAAAGCATACCTTGGACAGTCTTTTGTTGCCCACAAGGACATTATGAGTGACTAGTCATGCCTTTTGGACTAAAAAATGCACCTTCCATATTTCAGCGTAAAATGGATAGTATATTTAATAAATATAGTTTCATCCTAGTATACATACATGATATATTAGTATTCAGTCCAAATAAAAATAGTCACATAGATCATTTATACATAACATTAAAGGAATTCATAAATAATGGAATAATAATTAGCAAAAAAAAGATGGTATTAAATAAACCTCACACAGAATTTTTAGGAATGGAATTAGGAGATGGAAAAATTAGGCTACAACCTCACATAGTTAAGAAAATTTTAGACTATCCAGATAAATTAGAAGATACAAAACAACTTCAATCTTTTTTAGGAATTTTAAATTATACAAGAATGTATATTCCTAACCTTAGTAAAATAATAGGACCTCAATACAGCAAGACCACACCCACAGGACAAAAATATTTTAATCAGCAAAATATAGCCCTAGTTAGAAAAATTAAAGACATTTGTAAAAATTTACCAGACTTACAACTCCCCTTAGAATCAGAATACATAGTCGTAGAAACAGACGCAAGTCAATTAGGATGGGGAACAATATTATTAGCTAAACCTAGTAAGTATGATAGCAAAAATAAAGAACACATTTGTAGATATAGTTCTGGAAAATTTAAAGAAAAAGACACGATCATGACCAGCCTAGATTTTGAAATATTAGGAGTAGTATATGCAATAAATAAATTTAGATTATTTTTGCACAAACCTTTTACAATTAGAACAGATTGTGAAGCTATAGTTAGATTTCATAACAAACTTAATGAGCGCAAATTAAGTACTAGAAGATGGGCAAAATTTTTAGACTGTATAGTAGGACAAGGATATAAAGTAGAGTTTGAACATATTAAAGGAAGTGATAATAGGTTAACAGATTGGTTAAGTAGGAAAATTTATTTAGAAAAAGAAGATAATCAGTTGGTTTTTTGTTCAGATAATGGAGAACAGCAAAACCATGAACTTTGCGAGATTTTCTCTTCTCATTCATGAAGGCAGAAACAAGTTTAGACCTTTAACAGGAATTGAGTTAGACCTAGTTCAACAATGTCTCATTGATAACCTTTGGAATAGCCATAGCCACCCAGCTAAACGCCTTTCAGCCCTAAACTCTCTTAGTATAAAATAAATCTTTGTCTAAAAGTTTTTCTTTCTATGTAGTAGTTAAAGGAACCAAGCCCGGTATTTACCATGACTAGATAGAAGTAGAACCCTTAGTTAAGAATTTTCCCATACCTCAGTATAAGGGATTTTATGATTTTGAGTCAGCCAGTACATATGCTCGAAGACAGATAGGAACCAGTTACTTTATCAGCCAGATAACTAAAGATTACTTGGACACATTGAGCAAGACGAGGACAACTATTCTTGCTACTAGTGGAGTTCCAGTTAGCCAGATAATTGGAAGCAGTAGCTCTGGAAGCAGTAGTTCTAACCCTCAGATAGATTTACAAAATCCTCTCCAGATGTGCAGACATTGTGAAAGCCTTACTAGAAATTTCAAGAAAATTACGAATAAAGGCAAAAGAGTTAGTGAAGAGCTAAACCAACTCTGAGATGAAGAAAAACAATTGAGAGTCACCATTCGAACCCTAACCATCCAGCTTAAAAAATTAGCTCCAGGAAAAATAACTACCCCCATTCCTAACCAAGAAATCAGACAACTCACCAGTGAGGAATTTAAACAATTGAGTGCTAGAATGTATTTCTTCAGGCATTCTATCATTCGATATTTTTGTGAGAAAAGCCAAGTAATAGAAGACCTAAAACCCTATATATACACCTTAGCCGAAGATAGTAAAAATAGCGAGCTAGTCACTATTCAGCAATTTCTTCAAGACCTCTCCATGGCGGGAATCGAATGCCCGGTATAGCATATCAATGGACTTATGCCTACGAAGACGAAGAGCAGTCCTGCTTAGAAGAATAAAGATGTAAGAAGAGGTCAGAACAATTTGGTCGATGCCAGTGTAATTTAGATTTCAGTATCTGCCTTTGCCAAATAAATTTAGCAATGTTTGAGTCATTGGAGATAGAAATCAGGGGCGAATAGCATCATCTTGCATTTGCTTCATGCTTTCACTCATCTGGCGCATCATCGCCTCCATTGCTGTGTTCTGTTGTTCCATCTGAGAAACTGGCAAGTGTATTTCTATAGTAAATGAGTCTCAACCCGATCGTATCGATACTAGAATAAACCGCTGCTTCGTGATCCGTGCTTTCGACATAATCGGCCTTCTACTTCTTCGTGATCGGGGTAATGAATAGAACACTGGATGTCCGGTCAACTAGATCCTCGGATCGGTTGAGTCGGCGACCTCGTGTCCGATTGTTGGGAGTATCGATCGCTCGAAGCAATCGTACAAACCGCCATAGTAAAAAAGATAATAAAGCAAAAGGAAATAAATGACCAGAAAACGGGCAAAGATAATGACTTAAATTTAAATACACACAACACACACGGTATATACAACACACGCTTGGATAAGCTGGAAATACACTGCCCTCGACCACCGATCACTATTCTCAGACATCGTTTCAAAATCAACTGATATCCGCAGACAACCGATTCTCAAATAATCGATCGATACCGCAGCGTAACGTACAACTCAAACTGATGCCCGCAGGCCTGATGCCCAAACTCATACTGATACATGCATTCCCTGTAGAGACACACTCTAGCAAGCACATAGCAGATAAGTGAGAGCCAAAACACCCCTATGTTGGGGTAGGGTTTCGCCCTATTTTGTCAGAACTAGGGTTTCACCACGCACGCCGGCTTCAAACAACCTATAAACGGTAAGCAACTGTCCCTAGTTTGGAATGGTCACTATGGATCCGAATATGCACTAGGTCGAATGGTCAGGGTGCCGGAAAACCGGGGTTTGTGTTCTATCGGCAGAGCCCATAACCGACAAATTTTATGGACATGCCTTGACAAGACAAGCCTCAAGAAACCGCCAGAATAGCAGATGGCAAACACGGTGTCCTAGGCGCACCAATGCAAATGCAATGCAAAGAAACACACAAGTGTAGTCAAAACCAGATATCATGAGTTCGAGTCAAGTTCTCTAAATCCCCAGCAGAGTCGCCAGAAACTATAACAACGCCCGCGGGGGACCTCGCTACGGTTCGGACTCGATTTTGTTGCGGTTCTCAATCTCGAACCAAAGAGTCCAAATCCGGCAAATCGTTTTGAAGAAAAACAGATTTTTTGAAAAGAAGTGCCAAACATGGATCGCTTTGCGATAATGAGTCGCCACCTAAATATTTTAAAATGGGAAATTTAGAAACCCCGACTCGGTTTTAAAGGCCACGTGTCCTTCATCACCAAAGTTGGCTCGAACTTGGGTACGATTAGGAAGGTCACATCGTGAGCACTTTCTCGCTCGGCCAAAGACCGGCCTCTACTAACCATGATATCTGTTTTTGAAAACTTTGTGAGTTCTTATTCCGGTTATTAGCCTAGATTACTATGTGATGCTCGCAGCAAACAAGTATAGACTGGGCCCTCTGAATTGGAACTAAACATTTCATATTTGTTTGTTTGAAAATGGTTTGATGGTGCTACCCGGAGGTAGGCTAAAATGCGGATTTGCCACCATCAGGTGGGCTTAGAAAACATGGTTTTGCCACAATCTAGTGGGCTTAAAACAAACATTTGATGAATTGTCCCTATTCAGATAACTCAACCTCCACCCACAGGCATTCAAGGCAGTTATATCACATAAGCAGTTAGCCTCATGGTAAGCATGCTATCATGGCAACACTCACACGCATGCAAGTATGCTAAAGCATAAAACTCACCGAGTACTCCAAGCCAAAACAAAAGCTGATTAGAAATCATGTATGATCCTAAGTATACAGAATTGCCTAATGCAACACATGCAAAATGCAACTATAGTAGGCTCGGCTATTCTAAAGATGGCATGTGAGATGCAACAGCTATCATATATTCAATTTGGAATCGTAATCGTTGTATGATGCTTGACGCAGATGCGTCTGCAATACGATGAATGAATGCAAACATCTTTGTCATCATCAGATGCTAAATGAAATATGCCCTATATCTAACCATCGTAAGCGGATAAATAAAAGGAGAAAGAAATGGAGGTTGGAAGACATACATCACACTCACACACCCTTATTACAACATTGCCCTCAAGCAGAGGGTCCGAAAGTTAATAATACAATCAAAATGAAAGAATAATACAATTCAAATAAATATACAAATTTCTAATTAATTAACAAATTAATTACAAAAGAAGTAAAACTGGCATGCAAGCCAGGGACTGCCTCGCTTCTGATAGATGATGTATCTCTGTGGTTTGCGGGAAATCCTTTGGGATGCTGATTAGCCTCGCTTGCTGATTTCGAAATGCGCCACGTTCAAAAATTGTTGATCCTTAATTTTGCTGCAACAGAGAGCAGGAAAGGGGCATAGCAATGTATTTCACAAATATATGCATGCCTCGATCCTCGTGCCACCAATCACGCATACCGATGCATGATGGCAGAGGAGTCGGATTGCACAACTCAATATGGGGATGAATGCGGATAAAACCTAACTCCGTCACGGGTAATCCGGAGTAGTGGTGACTTGGGAATTGAGGCTCGTTCCGTTACTCGGAGTACAAAACGCGCCTCGTTCCCCGCGCAAAATGCAATGATATGCATGAAATGCAACTAATATGCAACCTAGCATGCGCAATGCTATGGAAATGAGATGTCTCGAAATATGTGCCCACGGGCGCGCAAATCGAGGAAATGTATGAATGTAATCTAAGATGCGACCTAGTATGTACTATGCTGTGAAAATGAGATGAAAATGATATGCCTCGAAAAGCGTGCACGCGGGCACGCAAACCAAGGTGATGGCATGAAATGCAAATCGGACAAAATAGAGTGCCTCGAAATGCGTGCACACTGGCACGCAAACCGAGGCGATGATATAAAGGGTAAATCGGATAAAACCGAAGTGCCTCGAAATGCGTGCACACGGGCACGCAAACTGAGGCGATGATAAAAGATGAAAATCGGATAAAATCGAAGTGCCTCGAAACGCTGCTACAGCGCCGCAAATCGAGGCGGCGATGAAAGATGAAAATCGTAAAAAGTGCCTCAAACGCGTGCCTCTAGCGCGCAAATCGAGGCGATGATGAAAGATAAAAATCGATAAACCGGCAGCCAAACGCTGCGCTCAGCGCGCGCAAATCGAGACGATGATGAAAGATGAAAATCGGAGTAAAGTGCCTCGAAATGCGTGCCTGGTAGCGCCAAATCGAGGCGATGATAAAAGATGAAAATCGGATAAAATCGAAGTGCCTCGAAACGCGTGCCCACAGGCGCGCAAATCGAGGCGATGATGAAAGATGAAAATCGGATAAAACCGAAGTGCCTCGAAACGCGTGCCCACAGGCGCGCAAATCGAGGCGATGATAAAATGGCACACGGAATGCCGCGATGGGCTTACACCAACATGGGAGAGCCTCACCACTCATGCGGAGGTCAAATAAAGCGAAGGTGCGTGCCATCGCACGCAAACCGAGGCAATGTATTAAGGCATGGAATGACATGGAAAACGATATGCAAGCATGCAAATGAAATTCCAGCAGCTAAATGGGGGGAGAAACAGTCCCGAAATGATACGAAATGCATGAAATCATCCCGAAAAGTGGATTTAAGCATCCGAAATGGCCTACGGCTATGCTAAACATGCAAAATATGATCATGACATGCAAACCAGTAGCAAGGCAGCCCCAAAAACAGTATTTTTCAGTAACAAACATGGCCAAACAGCTAGCATAGGTAGGGCAACATTAGCATACAAAAATAGTGGCCAAGAGAGCATTTACAAAGCAAGTAGTATATATAAAATTCAAACCACAAAATTTCATTCCACAACATTGAAGAGGAGCCCAATATAAGCATATATTCAGTTTATGGCAACCCCAAAATCAGAATAAAATCATGCTAACAATTCCATGCAAAATGGAGCTTAAAAGAGGTTATAACAAGAGATATGCAAAGCACACACCAAATGACAAAATTTTCTTCATGAAACATGTAAAGGGGGTCAAAATAAGACCCATCTAAGTTCTGACAAAGAGCTAAAATCACAAGCACAAAAGGCTACAAAACATGCAAGATTTAGGGCCTAAAATGGATTTCAAAGAGAGGTGGTGTATAGAATGGCCAAATGAGGTTGAGCCCTTCTACAATGTTGTAGAGGGGCTCAAAATAAGCACAAAACCAGTAGGGGTCGGAGCCCCAAAAACAAAAGCAAATAGGCCAAAACTAGCATGCAAGATAATGGCATAAGAGCTAGGTATTGAAACAAGTATATCATAGAAGCATCAAATGAAGTTGAGCCCTTCTACAAAGTTGTAGATGGGCTCAAAATAAGCATAAAATCAGTATGGGTCGGAGCCCCAAAAACAAAAATAAATAGGGTAGAAACTTGATCCAAGAAAATGGTATAAAAATGGATTTTGAAACTTACCCTTGAAGACCTAACTTTCTTTGCTTCTTGGCTTTGATTTGTTGCTTCTTGGCCACTGAAGAACACCTCCTTGCTGCTGAAAGGGTAGTGAGGATGGTGGAGCTAAGGGTTGATGAAGAAATTGCCTTTTACACTTGAAGCTTTTTTGGAGTTTTTAGCTATGGAGATGGAAGCTTTTGGAGAAAGGTTCTTGAGAGCAATTTTTTGAAACCTAGGCAAAGGAGCTGCTGGTCCCTTTAAATAGGCACAAAAGAGTGTAAAAGGGGAGGGAAAAGCACCCAAGCTTTCCCTCCCAAAATATCCCCCGGATGGGGAGATATTTTGACAAAAATATCCGGACAGCTGGAACAGGCTGGAAAGCAAGAATCTGGCCGGCCAGGTAGTTTTGCTGCAAGTGGCCGGCCAGCCACCCCTCATGGCCGGCCAGCCACCTCCCATGGCCGGCCAGCCACCCCTCAAAAATGAAAAGTTGAATTAGTGGCCGACCACCATTTTTTTGTGTCCTCCCATGTGTGTAGAACAAGGTTCCAAGGTCGAAATCTGGCAATTCTGAAGCAGGAGTCACAACATAGAGCTTGAAAAAGAGGCCCAAAAATGAACTTCACAATTTCTGGCCGACCACCAACATTTTGTGTCCTCCCAGATGTGTAGAACAATGATCCAAGGTTGAAATTTGGCAACACTGAAGCAGGAGCCACAACATAGAGCTTGAAGGAGAGGCCCAAAAATGAAACCCACTGGCCGACAAGAGGCTTTTAGGGTCCTCCCATGTTCCTCATCACAAATATGTAACTTTGGTTGGAAGAAAATACCCCAAGGTGTTCAACATTGGCTCGGAAGTGAGAAAAACGGGCACCGGAGGAGCGAAACTGGTTATCTGGGATAATAGCTGGCCTGTCACCCCCTAGTGATCTTCCTAGTGTTGAAGCAGAGGTACCTGCCAAGTTTGAACAAAAACTAATGAGAAATGAATGTTCGGGGCCAATTCGGGATCAAAAATGGGTTGCAGTGCGGAAATGGTGTTCAGCAGTGAAGTGGGCATCTGCGACCCCAGTGTTCCCCGGAATGATGAAACAGAGGTTCCTGCCAAAAATCAGAGAAAACCGATGCAAAATGAAAGCTCGGGGCCCAAACCACGCAATTCGGGGTTCCGAAAACCGGCTACAAGCACCGAAAGTGGCATACGGCCACGAAGTGGGCATCAGAGGCCCCAGTGTTCCTCGGAACTATAAAACAGAGGTATAAGCCAAGAACCGGAGAACTCGGAGATGGTTGGGCGGTCTCGAGCCGAGGCACACGGCCTAACGGTCCCGAAAACCGGGAACCGGGCTCCGAAATGGGCAAAATGGCCTACAGCCACGAAAAGTAGCTCACGGCCACCGGGAGATAATCTACAGGACCATTCCCTTTCCTCGGGAAAGAAAACAGAGAAAACCGAGTCTGGTCGCAAACCGAGACAAGGCACGAAAGAGAGTTCGGAAGTCCGGAGGCAGGGCGCGCGGCCACGACTCTGAGACTTCTGAACGAGCACAGTATGCAACATCACCGAGCGCTCAATCGGTGACGTCTGAGTCTTAAGGTCGGTCAAAAATGGGGTGTCTACACCTTCACAATGTCTGCACATTTGGAGAGGATTTTGTAAATCTATCTGAGGGTTAGAACTACTGCTTCCAGAGCTACTGCTTCCAATTATCTGGCTAACTGGAACTCCACTAGTAGCAAGAATAGTTGTCCTCGTCTTGCTCAATGTGTCCAAGTAATCTTTAGTTATCTGGCTGATAAAGTAACTGGTTCCTATCTGTCTTCGGGCATATGTACTGGCTGACTCAAAATCATAAAATCCCTTATACTGAGGTATGGGAAAATTCTTAACTAAGGGTTCTACTTCTATCTAGTCATGGTAAATACCGGGCTTGGTTCCTTTAACTACTACATAGAAAGAAAAACTTTTAGACAAAGATTTATTTTATACTAAGAGAGTTTAGGGCTGAAAGGCGTTTAGCTGGGTGGCTATGGCTATTCCAAAGGTTATCAAGGAGACATTGTTGAACTAGGTCTAACTCAATTCCTGTTAAAGGTCTAAACTTGTTTCTGCCTTCATGAATGAGAAGAGAAAATCTCGCAAAGTTCATGGTTTTGCTGTTCTCCATTATCTGAACAAAAAACCAACTGATTATCTTCTTTTTCTAAATAAATTTTCCTACTTAACCAATCTGTTAACCTATTATCACTTCCTTTAATATGTTCAAACTCTACTTTATATCCTTGTCCTACTATACAGTCTAAAAATTTTGCCCATCTTCTAGTACTTAATTTGCGCTCATTAAGTTTGTTATGAAATCTAACTATAGCTTCACAATCTGTTCTAATTGTAAAAGGTTTGTACAAAAATAATCTAAATTTATTTATTGAATATACTACTCCTAATATTTCAAAATCTAGGCTGGTCATGGTCGTGTCTTTTTCTTTAAATTTTCCAGAACTATATCTACAAATGTGTTCTTTATTTTTGCTATCATACTTACTAGGTTTAGCTAATAATATTGTTCTCCATCCTAATTGACTTGCGTCTGTTTCTACGACTATGTATTCTGATTCTAAGGGGAGTTGTAAGTCTGGTAAATTTTTACAAATGTCTTTAATTTTTTTAACTAGGGCTATATCTTGCTGATTAAAATATTTTTGTGTTGTGGGTGTGGTCTTACTGTATAGAGGTCCTATTATTTTACTAAGGTTAGGAATATACATTATTGCATAATTTAAAATTTGTAAAAAAGATTGAAGTTGTTTTGTATCTTCTAATTTATCTGGATAGTCTAAAAATTTTTTAACTATGTGAGGTTGTAGCCTAATTTTTCCATCTCCTAACTCCATTCCTAAAAATTCTATGTGAGGTTTATTTAATACCATCTTTTTCTTGCTAATTATTATTCCATTATTTATGAATTCCTTTAATGTTATGTATAAATGATCTATGTGACTATTTTTATTTGGACTGAATACTAATATATCATCTATGTATACTAGTATGAAACTATATTTATTAAATATACTATCCATTTTACGCTGAAATATGGAAGGTCAATTTTTTAGTCCAAGAGGCATGACTAGTCACTCATAATGTCCTTGTGGGCAACAAAAGGTTGTCCAAGGTATGCTTTTCTTTTCCATTTTTATCTGCCAAAATCCTGACTTGCAATCAAATTTACTAAATATTTTCGCTGTCTGTATTCTATTTATGAGCTGGTCTTTATCTGGTATATTATATTTATTGTCTTATGTATTATCATTTAGTCTTTTATAATTTATAACCATTTTAGCTTTTCCTCTTTTTATCTCTACATGATTTCTAACCATAAATGTTGCGCTCTTATGTGGACTATTACTAGGTCTAATTACTTCTAAATCTAGTAATTCCTTAATCTGTGTTCTAAATTCTTCAATATCTGCTAACGTATGGTCTATTTGTGCTGATGTAATCCTATAATCTTTATTTTTTATATCTAAACTGGCTAAAATTTTATTTCTTTCTCAATACTTCATGGGCCGTTCTCCTAAAATCTCTGTTGTTTCAACTAATCTTATTATTTCATCTAAATAATTCTCTATTCTTCTATATACTGGTTTTTTCTTTAATTTTCCTATTTTTGCAAAAATGAATTCTAAGTTAGCTATTTTTTGAAAATCTTCTAGGTTCCAATAGTCTCCTTTTTCTTCAAAATCAAACTCTTCTAACTCATACTTTTCCATATCTAAAGTTTCTAAAGAAGTATTTGCTATCTCATTAGGTATGTATGTTTGGGCTAGCTTGGGAGAAATATTTCTATTAGGGAATAAAAAACTAGCGGGAACAAAATCTACTCCTATGGTACCACTACGCTTCGTTCGCAACTTTCACGAATGGGCTATGGTGCTAAGTGTATATGTTATGGGTGTATGTACAGTTCGCTTGAAGAAACTAATGTTGTGTTGGCTGATAAACATGCCTCCCTGTAAGCTAAGTATGAAGTTAAGTCCTAAGATGAAAGGATGATTCTGCCGGGTATTTCCAATCCAAACTTGAGGTAATGGAAACCATTCGATATGCTGATCTTGAGAACCTAGATGATGAAAGCTAATCTATGCTCCATTGATGCAATGTGTATATGTCTATTTAGTGCCATCGGTTATACTGACTAAAGCTGGGGTTGTTAAAGCTGTACTCCATCCTGGTGGAACTATATGTTGTTCAATGTATGATTTACTGGCTCCTGTATCTATCGTGGCATCTATACTAAGGGTTTTTTTCTATAAATTTAATTACACAAGAAATCTCAACTAAATTTTGCTTGGGTATAATAGGATAATTAAATGGTAAAAATGTATTATCTGACTTTGCTTGAGAGTATTGACTAAAGGGTTGAGAATCAACTAGGTTGACTAATTCTAAAGAATTCATATGTTCTTCGATCAGTTTATCTTTTAAAGGGTATTTATTGTGAAATTGTTCTAACTGTTGTTTAAGCTGTCTATTTTCTAGTTCTAAACATTCTATGTCAAAACTAGTCTTAGTCTTTATCTCTCGTATTTGAAGTTTAAGTTCTCTTACTTGTATTTCTAATTCTCTAATTGTTAAATATAATTATCTATTTTCTATACTATGCTCTTCTCTGTTATTTTCTAATGTTATCTTATGTGTCATATTTAATTTTGCAAGACAAACTATACAATAAGTTATGCTGCATAATAAACACTGAGCTCTTTTATCTTTGCCAGGGAACCAATTACAATAACTGCATCTAGTGGTATCAAATCCTAGTCCTATTTTAAAATTATGCTGACATTCAGTATCTGCATTACATTCCATCATAAAGAAAATATCATGAGAAGGAGTTGTTCTTATTTCTTGATTGAGTTGTCCTAAAAGATTATCTATATCTATATCACTTTCTGAATCACTATCTGAACTTATGGCTTCTATTTGATATTCATAATTACTGACTATGCTATATACTTCTGAATCATCGCTATTTATGTTGACTATATCTTCTTTTAAGTCTTCTATAATATGTAGTATTTCTATCCGTTTATTAGTATTAGGTCTTTGTCTTTTTGGGCAGGCTTTTGCAAAATGATTGGGTTCTCCACATATAAAACAATTATATTTTTTACTGTTGGGTTTCCTAACATATCTTTGCTTTCTTTTATCTTTTTCGTCAGTAGGTAATCTCTTATAATTTGTCTTATTAAAAGTTCTACTTTTCCTAATGAATTTCTATTTTTTTCATGGTTTTTGATATTTTTTCTTCTAATATTTTTCTTTTCTATATTTTTCATATTTTTTTTATTCCTTCCTATTATATTTATCTTCATATTGCTGAGGAGTATATATTACACTGCTACAAAAATCATAATTTTGTTTTTTCAAGTCTTTATGTATTTTAACTTCTATACATTTTTCTCTGAGCTTATAAAATGTAAAAACTATTATAGGTCCTATTCCTAAAGTTCCTCCTCTTATTTTTACTTCTCCTGAAGCTATTTTAGCTGGTAAACCTGCATAATAAGTTGACCATTTATTTTCTATCTCTCTTCCTAATTCTCCAGGTAGTTTTCTAAAATATTTATTTCCTATTTCTTCATCAAAACTTTTTCCAGTTCTAGCTGCTATGGCTAAGTATTCTTTACTAAAATGTACAATATATTTTCAACTTCCTAACGTTATCTGATCTAACTCAGTTAATGCTACGCTTTGAATGGAATCGTTTCTTCTTGAAGTGTCAAATCCTATAAGTATTTCTTTTATAAAACTAGTAAAATTCCATGGGTAATCTCCTAATTCTTTAAGCTGTTTAATTGTTTCTTAATACTTTCCTTTAAAAGTTAAATAAATATTATAAGCTGAGTCTCCTAAAAGTGTTTCCATATATTCCCACATATCTATTGAATCATAAGGATTACTCATACATGCTTTTACCGCATCTTTTTCCCATCTATCTATTACTTGCCATAATTGTGGGTCGAATCTGGCTAAATCTAAAAGGGTTCCTTGATTATTAACTGGCTGTAATTGTATACTCATATCTGGTTGTCTGCGCTTTCCATGAAATCTATAGTTCTTATTTGGATCTGCTTTACTGTGTCCTGAACTAGCTAATGGTTTTCTTCCTCCCACTGCATAATGCATTGGTTCTACGGGGTCTTCTACAGTTGGTTGTGGGTTACTAGTCCCTGTGCTTTCTGTGTTCATGTAAAAAGTGTCTTCTAAGTTAGATTGTTTTGGTATTTTAAATATTTTGTTAGGATGTATTTTATCTTCTATGATGTCATCTACATATTCTGTATGGAATTATTGATCTAAAAATGATACTGCTTCATCATGGGTATCTCCTCTAGCTAAGTATTCATAATACCTAGTATCTAATATTTTATTCATATCTTCTAAGGTGAAATTCTCTAAATCTATCTCATCAATATTATATATTTTATTTTGTGATATTGTTTTCTCTTCTATCATCACATAAAGCTGATTTATTTCACTACGATTATCTTGATTTTCTTCCCTATCTATACTACTAAATTCATCATCTTCAGATTTTTCTGGTGCTACATAAGTATACTGGGTAAATCTTACTGCATAGCTTCCATCTGCTCTTTGATATAATAAGTTATCTTGAGGGGCTAATCTCTTTTATCCTAAAAAATCTCCTAATTTCCAATCTAATGCTTCATTATCTTCAGAATTATAATTTTTAGCTGGTAGTGCTTTGATTCCTTTTGCGCCCAATAACTTAACTATCTGGTCATTAGTAAGTCTATAATGAGTATTACTTTCTGAGACTGCTAAGCCTAAAAATCTTGTACAAACTAATAAATTATTTTCTATTTTTTTCATATTGTATACTCTACTTTTTATTCCTATTTTTATCTTTTTATGAAAGGTCGAGGTAGGTAGTAAGAAATCTAGTGTAAAATACACTATTCCTCATTTTAAATTCATATCTAATTCATAGCTACCTAAAATACTTTGTTCTACATCATTAAATCTATCATCACAAAGACATACAAAAACTTTAGTTCTTAAATTTTCTCTAGTTAAAGTTTTAATTCCTACCACCACTTATCCTAAGTGGGTCATTTTAAGGTGTCCATTTATTGCATACTTATAGCTTTCTCTATCTATTAAAATTAGCTCTATTTTTTCATCCTCATGAGCTACACTAATCATTTGTTTACTATAGTGTTTAAATAGATATTGTTTTTTATGAATCTTGCCTAGCTTATACACATATTTAGCTGGAATTAATTCTAACTTTTCTTTTTTAAATTTATCTATCTGTTGTTCTACATCTATAAATTCTTCCATTTTAATATCTTCATCTTCATTACGCTTTTTGCTACTACTACCTTTTATTAGCTGTTTAAACATTTTTATTTTCTGTAAATTCTACAAACAGGTTTCTTTAGAATTTAAGCTTTTCGAAATATCTGGCTATGACTTCTTCGTTTATCTGGGATTGAGGTTTATTTACTGATCCTTCTATTCCTTTTTCTTTTTGAAGTATTATTCTTTCTAACAAAGCTAAACGATTTTCTAAACTGTGTAACTGTTCTGATAGTTCTTCAAATTTTTCACTCAACCTAATTAAAAATAAAATTTCTATATTATTTTGTCTCACTGATATTTTATCTGATTAATTTATACCTTGATAGCTACTGATTCCTTCTGCATTACTATGAAAATCTTTTGCTGATTTTAAAATAGTCTGGTAATCTCTATTAGCCTTTTTATCACTACTCATAAACTAAGATCTTACAAGTTGCTCTAAAATTTCTAATTTCTGTTTTAAATTATCTTGAATTTGATTAATTTGTTCTATTTGTCTAACTATTTGATTTATCTGGCTATGAGTTTGTTCAATTAATTGTTTAAAATCTAATTCTATTTGTTTTGAGCTACTTGTATTTATTAAAGTTTCTATTTCTAGGTTGGTGGAAATTTTTTCTAAATTTAAATCTGTTTTTTTTTTTGTAAAATTGAACTACATTGGTCTTGGATATAATCTAATTTCTTATCTTGATCTTTAATTATGCTACGATTATTACGAAGATGTTCTATAGATGAAATAAAAAGATTACTAATTTTATCTATGTGCTTTTTAATTTTTTCTGCAAAATTAATCCGATAATCTATGATGCTATTTAACTGAGGATTATTTTCACTATGAAGCTGATGTGTAAAAGTATTTTCAAAATTACAACGAAATTTATTTTTATCTATACTAAGACAATGATTATGGCTGCTAAGTTCCAAATCTAGATACTCTACTCTTTTCATACACAAAATTAATTCATACTTTAAAATTATTAAAAGCTACTATAATACGAAATTTATAACTAAATTGTTCAAAAATAAAAACTACTCTGTTATCATAAGCAAAATGCGTAAATTAACTAAAAATGTCCTAAAACCGAACACTGCTCTGATACCAATTTTTTGGTTGGTTGGGGGGTGAGTTAGTGGTCTACCACTATTCTGAACTTGGGCGGAGAATTATCTAATTAATTCTACAGTTATGCTAATAGGTCTTCAAGTTGTTGTATGGTTAATTTTAGGGTAAACTACTAATAGGTCCTACTTTGGAGACTTATTTTATTACATTTTTATATATATATATTTATTTATTTATTGAAAATTAATTATTTTTTTTTTTTTTTTAAATAATTTTTTATAAATAAAAATATTCTCCTTTTTTATTTTTAAATTTTTTTTTTTTTTTTTTTTTCTAATCTTTTTTTTTTTTTATATTTTTTAATTTTTTATTACAGAGGAGTATATAAGTCTAGTTATTAATGACTAATTGGTAAGTACCCCTTAATTTTAAGGCTTCTTGTTTTACAGTTAGCTATTTATTTATCTGAGAAATTTTTAAACTGTAATTTTCTAAAGATCTGCCAAAAGCTAATGATAAAAGAAACTGATATCTTGATATTTGATCTTCTAATTCTTGTATAAGTTCAGTACTAACTTTGATTTTAATCCTAAGTTTTTCTTCTAAGGGCATAAAGTTTTGAGTTTTTAAATTTCTTTTATGGACAATATTTTCTTAATATTTCTACTTGGGTTGCTCTCTTTTTATTCTAAAATTCTTTTTCTTTGGCAAAAACTATTTTTAGGTAACGTTTATTTTCATTACATGTACTCTCACCTTGAAGCTAAGCCTCGTTTAACATAGTATATTTTTATTTTCTAAATTTTTACCTTTCCCTTTCTGCCTACAATTTGCCCTTCAACGCCTAACCACGGCTCATACGGGCTCTTCAGCTAAGGTCACTCAGTAATAAATTAGAAAACAGCAGATACTACGAAGGTGCAAAGCATGTAATATTAATGAGCAAACAAGCATTCCATAAACTTAGTTTTTCCCAAAAAGAAAATAAATTTTTAGAATAGAAAAGTTACCCTTTTGAAATATTTAAGGAAAAAGGGAAACTACTCACACTTCATATTAATAAGAAATATACTTACAAAGATTATATTACAGACTCTGAAATTCTTAGTACACTTAGAGGTTTTTGAGAGGGGTTGGAATTTTTACAACGCAGAGTGAAGGGGTGTTTTTCGTTCTGCTTCATCCGTTGGCAAGCATGCCAATTTATACAACTTAAAAAGAAAATAAAACAAAGCTTCAAATCTTTGCCTACGTCTAAATTATCTTAAGGGGTCAAGACCTAGGCTAGCCTATACCTTAGGCTTTTTGAAAATTAAAAAAGGACAAAACTATATACGTATGCAAACTTTTGACTCATATCACTATTATAGATAAATTTTATCAATAAAGGATTAGGATAATGATATCGGGTACTGCTTTTGGACCTTATCGCATATCATTCAATCATCATTTTTTGATAAAATTTTGACACTATAATTTATTACAAGACACGTATAAAGATTTTCGCAACTTTTCTTTAATAAAGCAGGGTAAGAGATATCCACTTTATTAAAGTAGTGAGTGAAGGAAAGTCCTTATTACTGACAGACTCAAATAATTACAGACACAAAATCTTTACAAAATCTTTTTTGTCTTTTCTTGGCGTGCATTTTTTTGATATTTGAAGAGAAGCTTTATCTTCTACTGATTTTGTCTTCTTCTGTTGGGGCGCCAATTATTGATGCTGACCCATAGAGTGATGCTTCTAGGCGGATTCTTGAAAGGTTTGCAAAGTTTAAAGAGTCAAGATCGTGGAACTATTAGAATATTTTTAAAATATTGTAAGAGTCTTGTATTAATAATCTCATATAAGGTGATTTATTTATTAGTGATTTATTCATTAACCGTTATCTTACTTATTAGTAATTTTCACAGATCCAGATCAGACAGATAGCTTTGGACACAAGCTTGCTCATGCAGTCCTGTGTGTAATGGAAGAATTTCATCCGTATGTAGAAGTTTTGATAGATAGCAAACTACCAGAATGGAAGGGAATATGGTGCAATCCAGCTAAACACAAAATGTACCTCAGAGGAACCTCTACTTTCCCAGGATACCCAGGACTTCTCAATAGGAGACCCTGGCCTTGCCGACGATTTCCACTCAAAGACCAGCTCAATAAGTGGAGAAAATTTGCCAGCAACACACTAATAGCATATAATGGATATTCTGGACATCTAGTTTGTGAAGATAAATATCAAAAGATACATTGTAATTTGGCCATTCCAGGTTATCCATTTAGCAGAGAAACATTTGTCGACGAAAGCCAGTACCCCAACTATCAACACGGCGTCATTCACGAATCATCAGTAATAGGGGAGAATGATCAAGAACTTTCAGATATGGGAGATGAGGATGACTTTTACGACCAACTTTCAGCGGCAGATCTGGATGACCTAATTTTTTATTTTATTTTTTTTGGTTCTATCCATGCATTCTATCTGCGAGATCATCCAAATCTGCTGTTGAGAGTTGGTCGTAAAAGTCATCCCCTTGTCCCATAGGCGGTTCATCATACCATTCTTGATTTTGTCCTTCAATTTCTGGTGATTCATGAGAAATGCCATGCTGATAGTTAGGGTATAGACTTTCTTCGACAAATGTCTCTTTACTGAATGGATAACTCGGGATGGCTAAATTACAGTGTATCTTTTGGTATCTATCTTCACAAACTAGATGTCCGGAATTTCCATTATAGGATAATAAAGAGTCGTTGGCAAATTTTCTCCATTTATTGAGCTAATCTTTGAATGGAAATCTTCTATATGGCCATGATCTCTTATTGAGAAGTGCTGGATATCTTGAAGTTCCTCTGAGGTACATCTTATGCTTAGCTGGGTTGCACCATATTTCCTTCCATTCTGGTAGTTTGCTATCTATCAGAGCTTCCACATACGGATGAAATTCTTCCATTACGCCTAAGATCAGATGAGCAAGCTTATGTCCAAAGCTATTTGTCTGTTCTGGATCTGTGAAAATTAATCTAGAGACAAAACCATAGTCTAACAATTTTGGGGCTGTTAGATAACGAATCTCGCCTCTGATTTCTATCTCCAATGGCTCGAATGTAGCTAAATTTATCTGGCAAAGGCAAATACTGAAGTCTAGGTTACCCTGACATCTTCCAAAATGCTCGGATCTCCTATTGCATTTTTCTTCATCTAAACAGGGCTGCTCTTCATCTTCATAAGTATAAGTCCACTGATAAGCTAAGCCGGGGTAATCAATACCTGCTATGGAAAGGTCTTGAAGAAATTGCTGAATAAGGACTAGCTCGTTATTTCTGCTATCTTCGGCTAAGGTGTAAATAATGGGTTTTAGGTCTTCTATTTCTTGGCTTTTCTCACAAAAAGATCGAATGATAGAATGTCTGAAGAAATACATTCTAGCACTCAATTTGTCAAATTCCTCACTGGTGAGTTGTTTGATTTCTGAGCTAGGTAGGGAGGTAGGCTTTCTTTCTGGAGCTAATTTTTTAAGCTGATTGGTTAGGGTTCGAACGGTTGCTCTCAATTGTTTTTCTTCGTCTGAGTCGGGTCTAGCTCTTCATCGACCTTTTGCCTTTATCCATAATTTTCTTGAAATTTCGGTAAGGCCTTCACAATGTCTGCACATCCGAGAGGATTCAAAATCATTCGAGGGTTAGAACTACTACTACTGCCTGAACTACTGCTTCCAATTATCTGGCTAACTGGAGCTCCACTGGTAGCAAAGATGGTTGACTTCATCTTGCTTAATGTGTCTAGGTAATCTTTAGCTATCTGGCTAATAAAGTAACTAGTTCCTATCTGTCTTCGGGCATAGGTACTGGCTGACTCAAAATCATAAAATCCTTTAAACTGAGGTAAAGGAAAATATTTTACTAAGGGGTCTACTTCTGTCGTCCAATCATGGTAAATACCAGGCTTGGTTCCTTTAACTACTACATAGAAATAAAAACTTTTTGACAAAGGTTTATTTTGGATTTTTGAAAAATATATACTGAGAGAGTTTAAGGCTGAAAGGCGTTTAGCTGGGTGGTTCTGACTATTCCAAAGGTTATCTAAAAGACACTGTTGAACTGGGTCTAACTCAATTCCTGTTAATGGTCTGAATTTTGTTCTGCCTTCATGAATGGGAAGAGAGAATCCCCTAAAGTTCATGGTCTTGCTGCTCTCCATTATCTGCAAAAAAATTAAACTGGTTATCTTCTTTTTCTAAATAAATTTTTCTACTTAACCAACCTGTTAGCCTATTATCGCTTCCTTTAATATGTTCAAATTCTACCTTATATCCTTGTCCTACTATACAATCTAAAAATTTTGCCCATCTTCTAGTACTTAATTTACGCTCATTGAGTTTGTTATGGAATCTAACTATAGCTTCACAATCTGTTCTAATTGTAAAAGGTTTGTGCAAAAATAATCTAAATTTATTTATTGCATAAACTACTCCTAATATTTCAAAGTCTAAGCTGGTCATGGTTGTATCTTTTTCTGTTCTCTTGTATTTTGGTTTCTTCTTTATTTTTCCTATTTTTGCAAAAATTAATTCTAAGTTAGCTATTTCTTGAAAATCTTCTAAGTTCCAATAATCTTCCTTATCTTCAAAATGAACTTCTTCAAAATCTTTTAGCTCATAATTTTCCATAGTATTTACTATCTCATTAGGTATGTATGTTTGGGCTAGCTCGGAAAAAATATTTCTACTAGGGAATAAAAAACTAACGGGAATTGAATCTACTCCTATGGTACCACCACGCTTCGCACGCAACTCTGATGAATGGGCTATGGTGCTAAGGGTATAAGTTGTGGGTGTATTGACAGTTCGTTTAAAGAAGCCGATGTTGTGCTGACTGATGAACATGCCGCCTTGTAAACTAAGTATAAAATTAAGTCCTAAAATGAAAGGGTGATTCTGTCGAGAATTTCCTATCCAAACTTGTGGTAAGGGAAACCATTCTATGTGCTGATCTTGAGAACCTAGATGGTGAAAACTAATCTGGGTGCCATTAATGCAATGTGTATATGTCTGTTTGGTGCCATCTGCTATGCTGACTAAAGCTGATGTTGCTAAGGCTGTACTCCATCCTGGTGGAACTACGTGTTGTTCTATGTATGATTTATCGCTCAGATTCATCATGGCATCTATGCTAAGGGTTTTTTCTACAAACTTAATTATACAAGAAATCTCGACTAAATTGGACTTGGGTATAACAGGGTAACGAAATGGTAAATATGTATTATCTGGTTGAGTCTGAGAGTATTGACTAAAGGGTTGAGAATCAACTAAATTGACTAATTCTAAAGAGTTCATATGATCTTCAACTAACTTATCTTTTAAGGGGTATGTATTATGAAATTGTTCTAACTGCTGTTTAAGCTGTTTGTTTTCTAATTCTAAACATTCTATGTCAAACCTAGTTTTAGTTTCTATCTCTCTAATTTGAAATGTAAGTTCTCTTATTTGTACTTCTAATTCTCTATTTGCTAGTCTTAATTCTCTGTTTTCAATACTGTTATCTTTTTTGGTATTTTCTAATTTTATCTTATGTGTCATATTTAGTTTTTCTAAGCAAATTATACAATAGGTTATGCTGCATAATAAACATTGAGCTCTCTTATCTCTGGCTGGAAACCAATTACAATAGCTGCATCTAGTTGTATCAAATCCTAATCCTATCTGAAAATTATGTTGACATTCAGTATCTGGATTGCATTCCATCATAAAGAAAGTATCTTGAGTTTTTCCTATTTCTTGGTTAAGTTGTCCTAAAAGATTATCTACATCTGTATCACTTCCTGAATCACTATCTGAGCTTATAGCTTCTAATTGATATTCATAATCACTGACTATACTATATACATCTGAATCATCACTATTTATGCTGACTATATATTCTTCTAAGTCTTCTATAATATTTAATATTTCTATCTGCTTATTAGTATTAGGCTTGTATCTTTTTGGGCAATTTTTTGCAAAATGATTGGGTTCTCCACATATAAAACAATTACATTTTTTACTATTGGGTTTTCTAACATATCTTTGTTTTCTTTTATCTTTTTCGTCTTTGGGTAATTTCTTATAATTTGTCCTATTAAAAGTTCTACTTTTCCTAATGAATTTCTGTCTTTTCCAGGGTTTTCTATAATTTTTCTTCCAATATTTTTCTTTTCTATATTTTTCATATTTTTTGTATTTTTTCCTATTATATTTATCTTCGTATTCGAGGGTATATATTACACTGCTACAAAAACCATAATTTTGTTTTTTCAAATCTTTCTGTATTTTAACTTCTATACATTTTTCTCTGAGTCTTTGGAATGTAAAAATTATCGTAGGTCCTATTCCTAAAGTTCCTTTTATTTTTACTTCTCCTGAGGCTATTTGAGCTGGTAAGTTTGTATAATAAATTGACCATTTATCTTCTATTTCTCTTCCTAGTTCTCCGGGTAATTTTCTGAAATATTTATTTCCTATCTCTTCATCAAAACTTTCTCTAGTTCTAGCTGCTATAGCTAAGTATTCTTTACTAAAGGGTACAATATATCTCCAACTTCCTAAAGTCATTTGATCTAATTCAGTTAATGCTATGCTTTGAGTATAAGTATTTCGTCTAGAAGGGTCATATCCTATAAGTATTTCTTTTATAAAACTTGTAAAATTCCACGGGTTATCTCCTAAGTCTTTAAGTTGTCTAATTATCTCCTCATATTTTCCTTTAACTGTTAAGTATATATTAAAAGCTGAGTCTCCTAAAAGTGTCTCCATAAAGTCCCACATATCAGTTGTCTTATAAGGATTACTTATCCATGCCTTTACCGCATCTTTTTCCCATCTTTCTATTACTTCTTGCCATATCTGAGGGTCGAATCTAGCTAAATCTAAAAGGGTTCTCTGGTTATTAGCTGGCTGTAATTGTATACTCATATCTGGTTGTCTACGCTTTTCATGAAATCTATAGCTTTTATTAGGGTCTGCTTCGCTACGTCCTGAACTTGCTAATGGCCTTCTTCCTCCTACTGTATAATGTATTGGTTCTACGATCTGTCTGGTTGGTTGTGGGTTACTAGTTCCTGTGCTTTCTGTATTCATATAAAAAGTATCTTCTACCTTAGGTTGTTCTGGTATTCTAAATATTTTGCTGGGATGTATAATATCTTCTATAATATCATCTACATATTCTGTATGGAATTCTTGATCTAAAAATGACACTGCTTCATCATGGATATCTCCTCTAGCTAAGTATTCAACATATCTAGCATCTAATATCTTGTTCATGTCTTCTAGGGTAAATTTTTCTAAATCTATCTCATCAATATTATATATCTTATTTTGTGATACTATTTTTTCTTCTGTCATTACATAAAGCTGATTTATTTCACTACGATTATCTTGATTTTTTTTTCTATCTATGCTACTAAATTCATCATCTTCAGATTTTTCTGGTGCTACATAAGTATACTGAGTAAATCTTACTGCATAATTTCCATCTGCTGTCTGATATAATAAATTATCTTGAGGGGCTAATCTCTTTTGTCCTAAAAAATCTCATAATTTCCAATCTAGTGCTGCATTATCTTCAGAATTAAATTTTTTAGCTGGTAATGCTTTTATTCCTTTTGCGCCTAATAATTTAACTATCTGATCATTTGTAAGTCTATAGTGGGTATTACTTTCGACATCGCTAAACCGAAAAATCCTGCGTGCACTAATAAATTCTTTTCTCCTTTTTTCATTTTATATTCTCTACTCTTTATTCCTATTTTTATCTTTTTATGAAAGGTTGAGGTTGGTAATAAGAAATCTGGTGTAAAATAAACTATTCCTCCTTTAGCATTCATATCTAATTCATAGCTGCCTAACATACTTTGTCCTACATCATTAAACCTATCATCATAAAGACATACAAAAACTTTGGTTCCTAAATTTTCTCTGGTTAATGCCTTAACTCCTACTACTACTAATCCTAAGTGAGTCATTTTAAGGTGTTCATTTACTGCATATTTATAACTTTCTCTCTCTATTAAATTTAGTTCTATCTTCTCATCTTCTTGAGTTACACTAATCATCTGTTCAGCATAGTGTTTAAATAAATATTGTTTTTTATGTATCTTTCCTAACCTATATATATATTTAACCGGAATTAATTCTAACTTTTCTTTTTAAAATTTTTCAATTTGTTGTTCTACATCTATAAATTCTTCTACCTTAATATCTTCATCTTTATTATGCTTTTTACTACTGCTACCTTTTATTAGCTGTTTAAACATTTTTATTTTCTATAAACTCTATAGGCTGATTTCTTTGGTGGTAATTTAAGCTTTTCAAAATATTTAGCTATATCTTCCTCGTTTATCTGAGATTGGGGTCTGTTGGATCCTTCTACTCCTTTTCCTCTTTGAAGTATTGTTTTTTCTAAAGTGGCTAAACGATTTTCTAAGCTGTGTATCTGTTCTAATAGATAGTCAAATTTTTCACATAATCTAATTAAAAATAAAATTTCTATATTATTTTGTCTTACTGCTATTTTATCTGATTGACTTACTCCTTGATAAATACTGATTCTTTCTGGATTATTATGAAAATCTTCTGCTTGTTTTAAAATTGTCTGATAATCTCTATTAGCTTTTTTTTATCACTGCTCATAAACTAAGACCTGACTAATTGTTCTAAAATTTCTAATTTCTGTTTTAAATTATCTTGAATTTGATTAATCTGTTCTATTTGTTTAGCTATTTGATTTGTAGCTGAAATTAATGTTTCTATTTCTAGCTTAGTGGGAAATTTTTCTAAATTTAAATCTATTCTCTTTTGTAGGATAGAACTACACTGATTTGGATATAATCTAATTTTTTATCTTGATCTTTAATTAAACTACGATTATTACGAAGATGTTCTATGGATGAAATAAAAAGATTACTAATTTTATCTATGTCTTTCTTAATATTTTCTGTAAAATTAATCTGATAATCTATGATACTATTTAGCTGAGGATTATTTTCACTATGAATCTGATGTGTAAAATTATTTTCAAAATTACAATGGAAATTATTTTTATTTATGCTATGGCGATGGTTATGGCTGCTGAGTTCTAAATCTGGATACTCTACTCTTTTCATACCCAAAATTAACTCCTAATTTAAAATTATTAAAAGCTACTATAATATGAAATTTATAACTAAAATCTAAAAAAATAAAAAACTACTCTGTTACCATAAGCAAAATGCATAAACCAACTTAAACTGTCCTAAAACCGAACACTGCTCTGATACCAATTTTTTTTTTTTTTTTGAGGGTTGAGTTAGTGGTCTACCACTATTTGGAATTGGGTTGAGAATTATCTAATTAATTCTACAGTTATGCTAAAAGATCTTCAAGTTGTTGTATGGCTAATTTTAAGGCTTCTTGTTTTATAGTTAGCTGTCTATTTATCTGAGAAATTTTTAAACTGTAATTTTCTAGAGATCTGCCAGAAGCTAATGATAAAAGAAACTGATTTTTTAGACTGTAATTTTCTAAAGATCTGTTAGAAGCTAATGATAAAAGAAACTGATATCTAAATTTTTGATCTTCTAATTCTTGTATTATTTCAGTACTAATTTTAATTTTATTCCTAAGGTCTTCGTCTATGGGCATATATTTTTAGTTTCTAAACGTCTATATAGCGACCCTGGTCTTTTCCCATTTGATTAGTGTATCCGGACTTATGTTCCGTAGATTCCGTTGTTATCAGATTGTTGTTGTCATCCTTTAATTCTATTTGATTGAGTTTTAGGATGTGTTTGGCGTGTTTCGAACAGGTGGGTTGAATCTGAGTCAAGATGTTTGTCGCCGCTTTTAGCCTTTACGCCGGCGGACATTTCAAGGCCGAGCGAGTTTACGCTTCCAAAGATTTTTTGGTTCTCGCAAAACTTTTGAGGTGAGATTACGCTCGAGCGGGCATATTTGCGCTCGAGCGGACATTGTTTTTGTTCTTTACGCTCGAGCGGTGTGTTGTACGCTCGAGCGGACCTGTCCAGTATTTAAAGGCAGCTGCGGGATTTTTAGGGCAGTTTTTCATTCTTTTTGATCTCAAACCCTAAAGTCCGACTTTTCTTCTTCTCTAAACACCTTTTCCCCTAGGTTTGATATAGTTAGGGTGTGTTTCTACCCTAGTTCCTTTACAAATAAGATAGAGGAGAGTGAGGGCTTTCATTTAATCGGAGCAATTGTTGATTTGGAGCACTTTGGAGTTCCGAGTATTTTCTTCGTCTTCCTCTTTTGGATTCTTCGCTTTAAGGTAGGGATTTCCTACTCCTTGTATACGTTTTAATCCTAAGTGTTGGTGTTTTGGTATGTGGGAAGTAGTTTGGTGATTTTGGGAGAAACCTTAGGGTTGTGTCATAGATTAATTCATGTAATTAATTTAAAGGGGAATTGTGTATTGGTTAAATTCATGAGATTTGGGGAAATTGAGAATTGTTGGTGTAGTTGAATATTTAATCACTCATTTGTGAAATTGATATTATATATATTGTGATATTTATTTCTTGCTTAGAAATAATTGTTTTGAGCTATCGATGGAGGATAGCCAGTGATTGTTGTAGACCTTGCATGTGGCTTAGGTATAACTGGAATTTAGTCATTTATGTTGACTGTTAAATTAATACAGAACATTGCTGGTATTAATTATGTGTTGTATATGGCAAATATTATTTATGTTGCATATGCATTTGGTTTTGGAGGAGATAGGGGATGAACTCCACGGTTTAGGGGAAGATAGGGGATGGACCTCTAAACCGGATTTTGTTAGGAGGAGATAGGGGATGGACTCCAGTAGCATCACTTATGTGGGTGCTTATATTTATTTGTTGTTGATATGATACATCACCACCATGTGTATCAGTTGGGAAGTATGGAAGTGAAGTTGATTGTGATTGATGTAACACCAAAGATGTGTATTTATTATGTTGTAAGAAAGGTTTGACTGAATTGTTATCTTTGTTGAGTTGTTGGCCAGGTTCTGAGCCATGTTGGTATAAATGGAAGGTGAATTGTGTCATAGACCATGTGTCATAGACAATGTAGGCATTTATGTCTTAAAATTGGGAATTTATTACCTTATGCTAACCATGTATCGGATGTTGATGCTTTAGTTAATTCTTATGCCTGGTTTAGTATTTCTCTACTGGGCTGTGGCTCACCCTATGGGAACTTCTTTTTCGTGTTCAGTGTTCACTACCTCCAAGGACTTAGCTTGTGAGGATTTGGACTTGAAGATTTGTTTTTAGTTTATTTGCTTTTATATGTAAAACACTCAAGCCTAGGGCTTTATTTGTTTTTGAGTTAGAACTCATGGATTTGTGTCCAAGTATTGGCTTGGCAAGATGTAAGCCCGTAGGGCATTTATTTTGATGTTTTATTTCTTAAGACTCGGATGAATGGAATTATATTCTGATTTTTGTATATTGATGCATGTTAATATTGTTTATTATGAGTTTATTTTTGAGGGCGTTACATCTATGTCTAGTCTATATCTAATGGATTTGCCTAAAGTTAAAATTTTATTTCTAAAGTCTAATTCTAATGGAAAAGATGATGTCTACGTCTAAAAGCTTACAACTTTTTATTTTTTTATTTTATTTTTTGATTTTTTGAAATTTTTGAAATTTTTTGAAATTTTTCTGAAAATCTACTTTTAAGGGTCTAAGATCACACAATTTTTTGATTTTTTGAAATTCTTATATAGACAATATTTCCTTAATATTTCTATTTGGGTTGCTATCTTTTTATTCTAAAATTATTTTCTATGGTAAAAACTTTTTTTAGGGAATGTTTATTTTAATTATATGTACTTCCACCTTGAGACTAAGTCTCATTCAACATAGTATATTTTTATTCTCTAATTATTACTTTTCCCTTTCTACCTACAATTTGCTCTCCAACGCCTATCCTCGGCTCAAACGGGCTCTTCAGCTAAGGTCACTCAGTAACAAATTAGAAAACTGAAGATACTACGAAGGTTCAAAGCATGTAATATTAATGAGCAAACAAGCATTCCATAAACTTAGTTTTTTTTTTTTTTTTTTTTTTTTTCTTTAAAAAAGAAAATAAATTTTTAGAATAGAAGAGTTACCCTTTCGAAATATTTAAGGAAAAAGGGAAACTACTCACACTTCATATTAATAAGAATTATACTTACAAAGATTATATTACAGACTCTGAAATTATGAAAATACACTTAGAGGTTTTTTGAGAGGGGTTGGAAATTACAAAGCAGAGTGAAGTGGTGTTTTTTCTTTCTCTGTGTTTTTCATTCTGCCTAATCCATTGGCCAACATGCCAATTTATACAACTCAGAAAAGGAATAAAAACAAAAGAAGTTGTAAATCCATATCCATACCACGTCTATGGATTTTCCAAATTCAACACCTATAGACCTATGACTATTAGACCTTGACATGAAACTTTTAGTAAGGACAAAATTATATACATACAATTATATGCACACTCGACTCAAGACACTATTAAATTTTATCAATAAAAGATTAGGATAATGATATCGGGTACTGCTTTGGGCCCTATCGCATATCATTAAATCCTTATTTTTTGACAAAATTTTGACACTATACAAGACACATATAAAGATTTTCACAGCTTTTCTTTAATAAAGCAAGATAAGAGATATCTACTTTATTAAAGTAGTGAGTGAAGGAAAATCTTTATACAGACTCAAATAATTATAGACACAGAATATCTACAAAAATCTTTTGGTCTTTTTGTGGCGTGCATTTTTCTGATATCTGAAGAGAATCTTTATCTTCTATGAATTCTGTCATCTTCCGCTGGAGCATCAATTATTGATGTCGACCCTTGAAAGTTGGATTTTCTTGGAACGTATTAGAAATGTAAAGAGTCAACAATAGTGGCCTAAACATGTTTCAATATATTATAAGTCTTGTAGTGGGACCCGCTGTTTTTTTTTTTTTTTTAAAGGTGATTTATTTTTAACCGTTATCTTACTATTCATTAACCGTTATCTTACAAATAACCTATCTTACTAATAAACGTTACTAATAAAGTAATTTATTTATTAATAATTTATCCATACGTTATACGTTACTAATAACTAATAAACGTTACTAATAAAGTAATTTATTTATTAATAATTTATCCATACGTTACTAACAAAGTAATTTATTACTAATAAAGTAATTTATTTATTAATAATTTATCCATTAACCGTTATCTTACTAATCTGCAAACATGGTTAAAAATTATTAAAAAAATTCCACAAAAAAAAGAAGAAGCCCTACACAGACACAAGTAGAGGGAGAGACGGTGCCCGAGTGAGGTTTCTTCACCAAACTCCTAGTTACCGATCAACCTTCATCTATATCTATATACACTCACAGCTTTCAATAGCTCTGGAGCAATCGATGTGTGCGAGATTGGGCTAGGGTTTTGGGGGTGACATGGCGAGCACATCGCAATCGATTCGTTTCAGTGGCCCGGGAACCGGTTCCGGCGCCGGAAACCTAGATGCGCTTAACCGGGTCCTCGCTGACCTATGCACCAGAACCAACTATCCCAAGGTTAGTATTATTTTCCTCATTCTACATTCGATTGCTGATACGAAAAACAGCAAATGGAAATTATTGACCTCCGTAATCTTGTGAAACTTTCCTATTGTAATTGCTGAGTTGATTTTTACGTCTTGTTTGGTTAAAAAGTTCAAATTCGGTTGGTTATATGTGTAGTTTTAGTAATTTCATTGGCAGTTGGGAATGAATTTCAATGGAATTGGGTGTTTGTTTTGATTATGCTGGAAGCTTAGTTATGGTCACCAAGTAGAATTTTGACAAAAGGTAATACCCGTTTTCTCATAAGCTAGAGTTTGATTTATGCTGGAAGCTTAGTTATGCTCACAAAGTAGAATTTAAATGAAAGATAAATACCCATTTTCTCATAAGTTGAGGGAAAGGTGAATTGACTGTTGTGCTTGCTAAGGTGGCAATTCAAATGCCTTTCAGTTCATTGAATTGAAGTCCAATCAGAAATATGGCCTCTAGGAATTTTACCACATTCCAGAAGCTGTAGTTAACCAAGTGAAAAAAAAAAAAACCAAAAAAAAACCCCCAAAACACTCAGTTGATATCCATAATAATGCATGCGGTTTTTCTCATTCACCATTATTTGCAGATGACTAACTGTACCCCTTTTATGCAGATTTCAAAAAGTTATGTTTTTATTCTTCCGTGCACATTCGACAAATAACTGAGATCATGACATACCAAGGACAATCTTAATTATTATGTTTGGATTTTTATTATTTTTTTTGGGTTGCCAACATTGTTATCTCCTGTTATCTTCTACTCTGCTCATGTATAAAATGACTTAAAATGTAATCGGCTGAGTTCCTCAAAGTATATTATTTTTCGTTTTTGATTTCGTGCGTGGTTATTGGGTGAATGTTGGTGGGGTGGGGGCCATATACGAAGGTGGAATTGGATGGTTCCATTCAAATCCTTTGAAACTTCTTGTTTGTTTGTACTTTTGGTTTGTTCCACACTTATGTAATTTGTTGTATTGCTGTCTGAATTGTAGGATGGTGCTGCATTAGCTTTAAAGAAACATGTGGAGGAAGAAGCCCGAGATCATAGTGGAGAAGCATTTTTTCGTTTTATGGATCAGTTATATGATCGTATTACCAGTCTGTTAGAGAGTAATGATGTTGCTGAAAATTTGGGAGCATTAAGGGCAATTGATGAGTTGATAGATATGTCACTTGGTGGGAATTCCTCCAAGGTTTCAAGGTTCTCTAATTACATGCGAAGTGTGTTTGAGGTGAAGCGTGATCGTGACATTTTAATCCTTGCTAGTCAAGTTCTTGGCCATCTAGCCAGGTTTGGTGGGGCAATGACAGCAGATGAAGTGGAATGGCAGGTGTGTATTATTTTTCCTTGAGCACTTTGTATCTTTTCCTTTTAATATTTAACGATTTTTTTCATGTTGCTGATCCAAAATAAGAAAAAAAAGAAAAAAAAAAGTGCAGGTGTGTTGCATTATTCCTTCATTAATTGCATGGTAGTCTGGGATCTATGAGGATCTAATTTCTGCTGGTTTCCTAGGTGAAAAATGCACTGGAGTGGCTTCATGGTGAAAGAGTTGAGTATCGTCGTTTTGCTGCTGTCTTAATCTTGAAAGTAAGTGTAATGTTTTTGCTGTTATAGACAGTTATTTGCTTATTATTTATCAAAGTTTAGAGGATTTACTTAAACCAACATAATACTAAATTGGTGAAATTGATTTAGTTTTTAGTTTGCTCATTCTTGTGTTAAATCCTGCTTCCATATCACGATGGTTGACTTATTTATACAGAGCAATGACCGTTCTTGACTTTCTTTGTTCCTTAATCAGCATTTGTTACTTTTAGCCTAATGCAAAACATACTCTCTTTTTTTTATCTATTTGTTTGTCTATCCTGCCACCTTATTTCAACTACAAGTTTGCATTGTAAGGAATTTTTGGTTGCTTTTTTTTTATTGCACAGTTTGTGTTTGAGACTTTTAAAGGCAGAATATTTACTTTGACTCCCAACCCAAACTATATCAGTTTCATTTTCAATGTTAGTTGTCTTTAAGAAATATTCTTCATTCAGATTTTGATGAATCCCTTTTTACTCTTCTTCTATTTTTCGCTTTGTTGCAGGAAATGGCTGAAAATGCTTCAACTGTCTTCAATGTACATGTACCTGAATTTGTGGATGCTATATGGGTTGCATTGAGGGATCCAACACTAGCTGTTCGAGAGCAGGCTGTAGAGGCATTGCGTGCTTGCTTGCGTGTCATTGAGAAGCGTGAAACGCGTTGGCGTGTGCAATGGTTAGTTTGGATGCAAACCTTTTAAATTTAGTTGGTGTAACATGATGAGAAAAATTGTCCGGTTGTAAGAATACTAGGGTGTCTTCCCAGGCCTTATTGATTAGGCAGGTTGTGGTCTTTTGTTGTTGAGTTCAAATGGTTTTTAATTTTAGTTTGTTATTTAACAATAATGCAGTGGTGAAGGTTTTAATCATTTATTGGATCCTTGGTTATTATGAATAAGGCAATTATTGGGCCTTGGTTCTAAATTGCCGTTGTTTGGTTTGCCCTGTACATAAAAATCAAATGAATATCAATATGATTTTTCAGTACTCTTCTAGTAATGCCCTTGCTATTGGATTTGTTATGGTATTTAAATATCTGTTTGTGATGAAATCAAATCTAGGAAACAAATTTCGTTAGAGAGAGTAATGTCCAAATTGGGACAAAGAGCACTAAGCTTAGAAAATATAATTTTAAAATATCATAAAATTGACTACTACAGGCCCTAACCTCTTATTTATAGGCTAAAGGCCGACTAAGCTACCCAAAACATGATAACCATTCTAAATCTTATTACATCAATTAGGCTCTGATACCAAATTGATGTAGCATGTAAGAGGGGAAGAGAGAGGAAAGAAAGCACACAGAAGCCATAAGCTTAAACACTCTCAATTTTATTAATCAACTTTGAATAATATAATGCATAGCCTATTATTTATAGGCTATTAACCCTAATTAAAATACTAAACTAAATTATAATAATATTAGGAAATATAATCAAAATATCCTAACAAAAAATTATATAAATTTTAAATAAATATTAATAATAATAAAATATACTCATCACATTTATTAGACCCTAAAGTCTTCATTTTACATGCAATGGACCCTTGGGCTGCACCTTAGGCTTCCAAAGCAGATGGTTATTATCTAACCAATTAAGGGCTGCCCCATCAATTAGTTTTACCATTGTTTTTTAAAGTGGATCTATGTAATTTTTCCCTAGCGGTTAAAAGTTTGTAATGCTTGTTGGGCATAATTTTGTTTTATTTAGTTAATTCATCTGGACCTTTTGCTTTTCTCTTGTGCTTTTGACAGGTACTACCGTATGTTTGAGGCTACACAAGATGGGTTGGGTAGAAATGCCCCTATTCACAGCATACATGGTTCTCTACTTGCAGTTGGCGAGCTCTTGAGGTTGGTTGAGTTGTTGATTATTTTAATGTATAATGGTTTTACTGCTTGATTTTTCCTTAAATTCTTTCATGCAAATATTTCAGATTACTTATATGTGGGTATGGGTGTTGGGTGTGGGTATGTATCTAAAGACTCATCAAACCATAAATTTAAGGTTACTCGGACTTAGCAAAAGAATGTCATATTTTTAATCGAAGTATGTGAGATAAAAAGGTGTTGTATGCAACTTACAGTGTCAAAAAGGCATTTATAGAAATTATACATCAATACGTATATATAATAATAGTGTTATATACATTTATATAAGAAGTATCTGTTGAAAAGTATCTGATACATATCCCATACCCGTGTTTGAGTGTCGGGTGTCCGACACGGGTATTTGATTTATTTTGAAGAGTCCGTGTAGCAGAGGTCTTATGAACCCCCTGCATGATTATTCCATTCATTTGTATTACTTCAAGTTAAACAGCTACGGGCCTACAATGCTTGCACATTTTATTTGAACATTTGTGACAGTTAGCACAAAGCTGAGTGAGATTCTTTTTGTAGTTGCTTTTAATGATTCTCCCTTGTAGGTTTTAAACTTGGTCTTGTACACAGAATGGATCTTTGTACTAAAGTTTGGATCATAACAAGCATGGGACCCAAAAGTTTGACTTAGGTTGAAGCTCTTGTTGGCTAAATGTGGAAACATTTTATGGAAGCTATAGAATTGTGTTACTGACCTATAACCAAGATTAAGTTACCTGTTACTAGTTGCTTGTGGTGACGGATTTATCCTTGGTGAGAGTAAGGGGACCTGTGGATTTAATTAGCAAAGAGGGGGGAGTCTACTAGAGGAGGAGACAATAGGGCTAGGGGAAGTTGTAGGAGGAGAGGTGTTAGGGAGCTAAAAGGTTAATTATAAGTGACTTCAAAAGGAAGAAAGGGGTGGTGTTGTTTTTCAATGAAGATTTTAAGTTGGAATGTGAGGGGTTTGTGGTATAGGAAAAAAAGAGGGGTAATAAAAGATTTCTTGTGAGTACATCAATCGGATATTTTCATGCTTCAAGAATCAAAAGTTAAGGAGTGTGATAGGTTGCTCATTAAGAGTATTTGGGGATCTAGGTTTAGGAGATGAGTGTCTCTTCCGTCTTGTGGCATTTGCCTTGGGGGTGAATTTTGATTATATGGGATGAGAGGGTAGTTTTAGAATGCAAGGCGATTTTGGGGGAGTTTTCATTATCCCTTAGCTTTAGGAACCTTCATAATGAGTGGTGGTTGATTGGGGTTTGTGTCCCAAATAGATCTGGTAGGAGGGAGGATTGATGGGAGGAATTAGCGAGTCTCTTTGGGATGTGTTGTCCAAATTGGTGTGTTAAGGAGTTGGGGGGGGGGGGGATTTTAATGTTGTTCGGTTAATGCCAGAAAAACTTAATGGGTCTGGAACAGACAAAGACATGAGGAACTTTGATTCCTTTATCAGAGATTATTGTGTAGTTGATTTTACTTTGTTTAACGCTAGATTCAAGTGGTCAAACCTTTAGGAAAATCGGGTATGTCTTAGATTGAATCTTTTTTTGTTCTCTCTAGGTTTGGGAGGAGATTTTCCTGAATGTGAGACAAGAGGCACTTCCAAGATTAATTTCTGCTCATTGTCCAATTGTTAGCAAGAGTTGCCATTTCAAGTGGGGTCCATCACCTTTTAGGTTTGAGAATATGTGGTTGGAGCATTATTTCTTTAGAGAAAGTTTCAGAGTGTGGTGGAGTAACTATCTTTGCCAAGGATGGGAGGGCTTTGTTTATGAAGAAATTGAAGCTGATTAAAGAGAAAGTGAAGGAGTGGAATGGGGTGCTTTTTGGCTACTTGAAGGAGGAAAAAAGTGAAATCATTCGAATGGTTAGCGGGTTTAGCTCTTACATTCTTTAGGGGAGTTCACTTGCTAGTCCTTCAATAAAATCATTGATAATTGGAATTTGCCTCCTTTCCCCCTTCACAAAAATTTTGGAAATCTTTTGTGCAGCTTGAGGTGTGATTTTTATGTGGTTGTTAGCTCACGGAGGCATCTTGACGAATGCTATCTTTCAAAAGAGGAGACCTAAGCGCTCTCTTTGTCTTCAATGGTGTGTCGTGTGTAAGAAAGGTGAGGAGTCTTTGAATTGACTTTCCTTACATTGCCCTGTGGCGTTGAGATTATGGCATCGACTTTTCCGGTTGGTGGATTTATTGTGGGTGGCTGCGATTAGAAGTATTCATTCGCTTTTTATTGACTTTTGATGGCCGGAAAAGAAGAGAAGCATTGTGGCTCTGTGTGGTTTATGCAATATTTTGGATTATTTGGACGGAAAGGAACACTAGGATTTTTGAAGATAAATATGGGAATGTGGGATAAAATTTGCAGCTTGGCATCCCTTTCGGCCTTGGTGTCCCCTCCATGTAAAGGGGTTCCACTTTTTTTGATATCAAAAGATTGGAAGGCTGTGTGTGATTCATAGATTTTCTTTTCTATTTTGTGGTTGATTCCAGATTATTGTTTGTTATGTTAATCTTAGAGGACCTCTTGTACTCTCTCTTTTTATTTTAATAAAATCCCTTTGTTGCTGATCCAAAAAAAAAAAAAAAAAAAAAAAGAAGAAAAGAAAGTAGTTTTGATAGATCTGTATAAGTAGCTAGTTCAAGGGGAGTTTTATTTTGACCTACCTTTTCCTGTTGTAGGTCCGCATGGAGTTGAGCTTGTTTTTGTTTAAATATTGGGTGTTTAGCATTTGACTCTAGGTCTTTATTCCTTGTCATGGTCAATTTTCCTTTGTTGTTCGTTTCCCCACTTTCCTAGAAATTTATGTGGTGCTTCCTGCTTGTTGGATGTCTAGTCATTTTATGTGAAGCCCGTTTATTCAGGATTTATCTTCTCCATTTTAATATATTTTTAGTAGAGCAGTTACTTTTGAATGGATGAAATTAGTTTTTTCATTTATTTTCTTCTTTCGAATATTTATTCGAAAAGTCCACCCATTGCTTCTGTTCTTACTTTGTTCTTGTAAATACTAAAGAATAATAGGTATTAGTTATGGAGTTCCATCCTTCCATGTATAGTACTTGTATGGCAATGACTTTATTGACCTGCTATTGTGCCTTTACTTCTCTATCATATGGTTCCCTCTCTCGTCTGCTGTATTCTCAACCTGTTGAGGAAAGGCATCATGAGAAGTACCATGTGTTTCTGATGTAAAGTTACTGTGTGCTTCTTGGGTTTATGTTAGTAAAATTGTTTCATTTGATTGTACCAACAACAATAGTTCTACACACATAGGCACCTTTGTAAAATAGTTGATTTGAATATTCTAGTATATTGTGCATCTTTAAGTGTTTGGACCTCCCTGTCACTTGCTGTTCAGTGACTTCTGTTGATTTATAATTCGTATTGAGGATAATTGAGTTCCACATTGGCAGGAATACGGGTGAGTTCATGATGTCGAGGTACAGGGAAGTTGCAGAAATTGTTCTCAGATACCTAGAGCATAGGGATCGGCTTGTTCGCCTCAGCATAACTTCACTGTTACCTCGCATTGCTCATTTCTTGCGTGATCGTTTTGTTACAAACTATCTAGCGGTTTGTGAGCTTTGCTTTTGGTTTTACAATGCTATTGGCTGCTCCCATCTTATGCTGATGAAAAATGGTTTTTCTTGTACAGATATGCATGGATCATTTTTTTGCAGTTCTTAAAACACCTGCCGAACGTGCCAGTGGATTTGTTGCTCTCGGCGAGATGGCTGGTGCTTTGGATGGTGAACTTATCCACTACTTGCCGACAATAACATCTCACTTGCGCGATGCGGTATGTTGTTTTTGCCATTAGTTAGCACTGGTCTTCTTGCCAAAATTCTGATCTCCTTCCTGAATCATCGTGGTGCACTTTTTTTTGTTTTTGTTTGTGTGTGTGTTTTATATATTTATTTCTATTCATTCATCTGTTAGGAAATAAAATTTCTGACAAATTGGCATGTTTTCTATTTTGTAGATTGCGCCTCGTAGAGGGAAACCCTCACTTGAGGCTTTGTCGTGTGTTGGAAGCATAGCAAAAGCCATGGGGTCTGCTATGGAACCTCATGTTCATGGTCTTTTGGATGCTATGTTTTCTGCTGGTCTTTCCACTACCCTAGTAGAAGCTCTTGAGAAAATAACCGTCAGGTGGACTGAAATATTTAGAAACACTTCTGTTAGGCATTTCTGGAGGATTTTTATTTATTTATTATTATTACTTTTTGTTTCCCTATGATAATGGTGGATATTTCAGTACCCCTTCTTTGCTGCCTACTATTCAAGATCGGTTGCTGGATTGCATTTTGGGAGTTCTTTCAAAATGTTATGCCCAGGCAAGGCCACCTGTTGTTGCCCAGAATCGAGGAAATGTGACAAATACCCTTCAGCAAGTAGCAGAACTTAGTGGTTCTTCTCTAGTGCAACTTTCTTTGCAAACTCTTGCATGTTTTAATTTCAAGGTTTGTTTGCTTGTCCTTTGTAATATGCCGGCTGTTTTTAATGGTCATTATATTGTGAAGCTATTATTTGTTCTAGGGACACGATCTTCTTGAGTCTGCGAGGGATATTGTTGTAGTATATTTGGAAGATGAGGATGGAGCTATAAGAAAGGATGCTGCCTTGTGTTGCTGCGTATTGGTGGCAAATTCCTTCTCTGGCATGGCTTGTGCACAATTTAGGTCCAGTCGCACTGGAGGAAAGCGACGACGTCTTGTTGAAGAGGTGTGATTTTAAGTTATCTATTCTTTTGTAATAAAATTGCTGACAATTTTAGTTTCCTTTTGGTGGTGTTGGCTTTCTTTGAGTTACTAAAATGATGTTCTTAATAATATAAAAAACATTAATAATGTGGGGAGGAAACGATTTTTCAAACGGACATACTTTGGCTTACAATTATTTGTTGGCCCAGAAACAACCTCTAGAACTGGGGTAAGGCTGCGTACATTTTGTCCTCCCTAGACCCCACTTCAGCGGGAGCCTCATGCACGAGGTTGCCTTTTGTTTATTAATTGAGTATTGCTGCATTGAATGGACTAATCAAAGGAAGGTGAAATGATATTTCTATTAAACATACTTCTGTTGTTGGTTGAAAGTTCTCATGCCAATTATGTGATGTTGGGATCACAATTTGACTGAGTGATGGTGTCTTTATGCTGTTTTCTTCCTATGGTATTGGGCTTATTGGCCTTCTGATAGTGGAGAACTATATTAGCTAAGTTTACAGCTTGTGGTTCAATCTGTTTTTGGAAGTGCTTACTAGCTCCTTTATTATTTGCTAGTGCAAATGACACAATGGTCAACTTCTCATCTGAGGTCATATGATTGAATTGTGGCTTGATGTTTCGTTTAGACAGCAAATTTTGGTTGGCCAAAACTGGGAATGGTTTTACAACCTCGTGGGAGCTGTGTGATTATATGAATTCTAAGAATCACTTGGAGATACCTAGAATAGTGATAAGGTTTTTATTTAGTGCATAATATCTCAAACTACGTATCCTCTCTTGAATCCTTGGTAAATGTTTGGGTATTGACTTAAGTGTAGATTGCTAGTAATAACAAAACATGTCATCAATTAATGATTCTTGCTTGCTACGAGTAGCGTTCTGATGCTTCTTTGCTCAATGGAATTCCTTTTGGAAACATTGATTACCAATCGTTCTCTATGCTTAGTTCATTAGCATTTGATAGCATTAATCTTGATTTGCCTTTGTTCTCTTTCACAATCCATACTACCATTAACTAATATATTCGATCAAAATGCTCAACTCCATCATGCCTTGTCCCAACTATTTGAGGTTGGCTATGAATCCTATTTTGTTGTTCCCCTCAATTAATGGTTTTAAATAACGTCTTTCTTTATTATACCAACCCATCTTAATTTTGGTCTCTCGTCTCTCAACATTACCCACAAAGTAGACAATGTTGCTCTTCCTAATTGTTGCAATTATTTGGGCTGGTTATTTGGCTTCGTTTTGGGCATTTGTGTCCCCTCCTTTTAAAGGAGTTCCTTTTTTCTTGATCTCTAGGGATTGGGCTGTTGTTTGCCATCTCTAGTGCTAGGAGTTTTGGGATTTTGTTTTGATTTTTCGTTTCTTCTTTGTATGAGGACTTCTTGTCCTCCTTCATTTTTATGGTTTTTTAATAAAACTTTTTGTTGATGCTCAAAAAAAAAAGAAATTATTGTTTTTGTAGCTCATAATCAAACCATCTTAATTGATTTTCCGTCATTTTATCTTCAATGGATGCTATACTCACGAATTCATTCATTCCTAATTTTTGTCTTCCTAGTTTCGCCACACCACATCTACCTCAACATTCTCATCTTGGCTATAGGCATTTTGTGAATATATATATACATATATATATATTTGATTTGCCAACATTTTGATAATAAAGTGTGGTTAATTTCATAGGTGTCTTCTAGAATTGTCCTTTTAGTTTTATGGGTATGTGTCAATCACACGAGGCACGCACCCCTGCACTTAGTCCATCTTGCCTTAAATATGAGTAATATTATCACAATCTCTCCATCGTTATGTATAATCAAGTGTTTCTCTGCCTTCAATGCCAACTATCCCTCTTTCGTCATCTTTTACTAAAGTCACATTCTCTATGTTCGTATTTTGGAATCTTTTTTATTAAGCTCATCCATGATCTGTATGACCATCATGTTTTTGTTGTTGGCTAAATATGTGTTTATTTATTGAAATATCTGACACTTGTGTTTTTCTATATTTTATGTTACTTCCTTATTTGATGGCTTGTAAGGCTTATATGAATGTGTTCTTGAAACTTGGTTAGAAAATGATGTTGTGGTTCCAACTGAATTAATATGTGCAAACTACACTATGAAAAGATTGTTCATTGTTAGTTCTATTCTGCAGATTGTGGAAAAGCTTCTTATTACAGCTGTGGCAGATGCTGATGTTACTGTTCGGCATTCTATATTTTCCTCTCTGCATGAAAATGGAGGATTTGATGATTTCTTGGCACAGGCTGATAGTTTGAGTGCTATTTTTGCTGCATTAAATGATGAGGTATGATTTCACTTAAATTTTAATTTTTAGGTAATCGGTAAGGCTGATGAGATATGGATCTTATATTCTTTCGTGTCTTTTTTGTTAGGTTTGTGTTTATGGAGTTTAGTAGTCTTCAGATTTGTCTTACTAGCCAGTTCCAAATTCTGTACTCTATTCTTGTTATACGAGGTTGGTTTGTGTAATATTTGTGTGTTCACTAGCCACTTCCAAATTCCATACTCTATTCTTGTAATATGAGGTTGGTTTGTGTAATATTTCTGTCTTCTTACAACTTAATGAAGAATAATGTACTTTTGAGTAGATGTAATGCCTAAGGCAATCTAGGAGTGATTCTTACCATATTTTCGCTTTTCTTGCCCTCCACTTCCTAGTCTTTTGCTTTTTAGGTCTTTAAATTTGGATGGCAAGCCTTGTTAACCTCCTTATTTTCATGATATTGTTATGATGGCAAAAGTTTCTCTTTTCTGGCCTAATTAAATTGCCAAATCCTCACCCTCTTTATAGACCCTTGCAAGTCCAAAAAATCCATTCTTCACTGACATGAAATTTCCCTAGTCATTCACTCTCCTTCCCATTTATTTTTTTCAAAATTTTTCAGGTAGGGAGATTTTTGGCTAAATTATACTTGTGCATAAGACCTATGGTTGTATTTGTTTGCTTAAAATCTTGCTTGGAGAAAACTAGGGGTCACTAGTGTATTAATTAAAAATCAGTCCAATAGCCTTTAGGTTGTGGTTCGAATTCGAGGGAAACCACTTTGTACATAATGTTCAAATGTTACATAGGCCACCCTTCCAAGACCCCCATTAACGGGGACTAATCTGAGTATACTTTTATAATCTTCTTTGGAGAGCCATTTAACCGTTTTAAATAGTTAAGTTCTATGCAGTTAAGTAGTAGGAGATCAGAAACTCTTCTATTATTTGTACAAAAGCTTGCATATCCCAGATGTTTTAACTGCTTTTAGTTCCTTAGTTTGCAAGGGAATGTGCTTTTTATAAACATAGTTAGGAAAGACGGAAATATATCAGCATTGAGGGAAAGTGCATGCTCTAAGGTAGTTTAGAAAAAACAAGAACTCTCAGATTTTTCTTTATTTGAAGTTGTGTGAAATAGTAAAATGGAAAAAGTGTAAATTTACATCTTGGTATTGATATGGGAACCATCAAGTATCTCTTAAACAGATAATGCTGTTTTAGCTTGTCTCCTCTGTAGAGAAGAGCATTTCAAGTCTAATAATAACATCTAAAAATTATTTGTAGTTTCTTTTATAGAGGAGGTGTGTCTGCATCCGATCCCAACTCTTTTTGGAGACTCCAAGATGTGTTGTGCACTTCTTGGATAGTTGCTAGTCATGTGTAGGACATTTCATGGTATGTTTTAATCCAAAGTATGTTTCATAATTATAGATGGTTGGGCAACACCTCTCAGGCATGTGGCAAACACTCAATAGTGGATGCAACCGTTGGAAATGGAATGAGTACATCCCAAGGGTCTAACCAATTTTTTGTATAAAAAAGAAAGAAAAATTAACATTGTAAACATGGAAGCAACATGTGAAACAGCAATGAAGAATATATTATATAGGTAAAGTAATTGAATTGGCAAGTAAAAGGTATATTCATGGAGGGGAGTAGTCCAGTGTTATCAAAAGCAAATCAAGGCATGCACCTGGGTGCACTTTAGTAGGGACGGAGCCGGAAAATTTATTTGAGGGGCCCAAGTTAAGTGTAGAAAAATAGATAAAGGTAGCATTTTGAAAATAATAATTTCTTACACAAACGTTATGAAAAAAAATTAGCAAAAGAAAATACATTTATATAAGCGATTTCTTAATGTTTATCTAAATTGTTTCATGCAATTTTTTGAACTATATAATGAGGATGTTAGTGTGTAGTTTATTAGACTGTTATTTTATTGGTTAATATAATTTATAATAAATAAAAAAATATTCTTCTTCTTATTTTTATAACAAAAAGTAATAAATGATGTTTACATATCAAATCAATATAATTGATGGTATTCATAATATGTCAAATAGTTGGATATCATGTCATAAATATTGTAAAACTACTCATGAAATAAAAGATTAATGAAAGAATTTTTAAAAACTTAAAGAGGGTCAGGTCATACTAAACTTATTCATAAATTTAAGGGCTAATAGAAGAATTCTACAAAAGTTAGGGGGGCATGCCCCCCTTAGCCCCCCATTGCCTTCGTCCTTGCACTTGAGGTGCCTCAACGCCCCTGAGCCGAGCTGACTTTAATGATATAGATTAGCTTACGTACCATTTTTTTGTCTTACTCTTTTCCCTTCGCTCAGTAACAATGGTCAAACAGTATTTTGCAGTCTTAAGTGTTTATTGTTAATGACTAATTTGTTTAAATATTTAATTATTTAGTTAATTTTTTTAATTGCTTAACTGTTTTTATTGTTAATTTGATTTTTTGATGTGGTTCAAGTTATTAAATACAACATGTAATGTGTTGGTAATAATCTTATGTAAAAATACATGTCCTCAGTTAGTACTTAGTATATATGGTAGATAAATTGTTCAATAAAATTTTCCAACTCAAAAAAAACAAAAAAAAAACTATGCAATATCTATAAGATGTACCTCTTTTTGATAAAATCTGCGCTTCGCCTCTGCCTTGCTTCTAGGTCCTAGGAGATCTTGGCGCTTCAGTGCGCCTCTTTTCTTAAATAACACTGGAGTAGTCTATGAATTAAATTGTTGAGTTTTTGTTAGGTTTTTTTATTTATAAAAAATGCAATTTGAAGTTTATGGGAGCTATATTTGTTCTTTTGTAATGTATTTGTCAACTTGGTTTTTACACTTTGCAAGAACCTTTGACATATTCCTTTTTACGACTTTGCTCGCCCTTTCCATATTTTGTTCTTTGTTGTTATAGGATTTTGAAGTACGGGAATATGCAATTTCTGTCACTGGGAGGTTATCTGAAAAGAATCCAGCATATGTTCTTCCTGCACTTCGTCGCCATCTTATTCAGTTGTTGACATATCTAAAGCAAAGGTAGAGTCAAAGTGTTTTTAGTAACTGATATTCATTCACAATTTTAAGTTACTAATTATTGCTGATAATGTATTGGTGGGTAACTTTTTCTTTCATACACATCTAAAGCGTTTGAAATATGCTACCATGATATGTTAGCAGTGCAGATAGCAAGTGTAGAGAAGAAAGTGCGAAATTGCTGGGTTGCTTAATTCGCAGCTGCGAACGGTTAATACTTCCATATATTGCTCCAATACACAAGGTTCATGTTATATTCTTTAAAATATTTGTCTAGTTTATTTACTTGCTTCATGCTCATCAAGTTCATATCTTATCCAGGCACTTGTGGCAAAACTCTGTGAGGGAACTGGGGTGAATGCTAATCATGGAATTATAAGTGGAGTTCTTGTGACTGTTGGGGATCTTGCTAGAGTGGTGGGTAAACTTCTCTTTGTAATGCAATTTTTATTTTTGAAAATATTGTGTGGAGTTGTTAGGATATGCTTAGTGTATTATGCTTTACAGATGTTGTTTGCTAGAGAAGACATTTAGGCCCCGTTTGGGAACCCTCACATTTAGCCGAAAAGTCAAAAAGTTACTAAAAAAGCCAAAAAGCCAATAATCCATACCAAAAAGTCAAAGATTCTCTTTTCTCTCTACTTTTTGCACATCTTTTCGTAAAAAGCCAAAAAGTCATCCCAAACATACTAGTTTTTTTTAGCTCATATTTTAGCCAAATAGCCAAAAATTTATTAAATTTGCTTGTTCCCAAACGAGGCCTTAACTAGTCGAATGGCAATTACCCTTGAGTTGGGAAATGATGGTTCTTCCAACTTTGATTTCGTTCCCAAACGAGGCCTTAACTAGTCGAATGGCAATTACCTTTGAGTTGGGAAATGATGGTTCTTCCAACTTTGATTTCTCAACAAAGTGTTTCTATGGTGCTCGAAATGTATTCAACAATTTTTTATTTTTTCTTCAAAGTCTGCCAAAGAGAAACTGAAGTTCTAATATTATTTTTCAATTTTTGTTTTGTATAATAAAGAAATGGGTAAATTACTTCTCTTAAGGTTTGAGAATAATACAGTAAGCTCCACAAGTTTGACATAAATACACCATGCTCCCTTAAGGTTTAAATTCTTTTTTTTTTTTTTTGAAAGAGCAACAACAAAATTTTATTAAAAATAAAAAGAGAAAGAGGACAAGAAGTCCTCATACAAGGAAAGAAAGAAACAAAAGTGAAACAAAAACAAAAAAGTCAAAGCCCTAGGGACGGCAAACACCGGCCCAATCCCTAGAAATCAAAAACAAGGGAACTCCTTTAAAAGGAGGAGATACAAATGCCCAAAAAGACGCCAAAAAATTCACCCTCTCCCACAAAGCCTCTACACTTGCTTCCTTCTCATCAAAGATTCTAGCATTTCTCTCCAACCATATAGCCCAAAAAATAGCAAAAATAATACATGCCCACATTGTTTTGGCTCTCTTAGATCTCCCGAACCCTATAAACCGAGTAAGAAGCATCTGAATACAGTCTCGCGGAGCAACCCACTGCTCATCACATAAGCTGAATAACCGCTGCCATAATACCCTAGCCACCGGGCAATGAAGAAATAGATGATCCGTTTCCTCCAAGTTTCTCTTGCACATCACACACCATTGAGGACAAAGAGAGTAATTAGGCCTTCTCCTCTGGAGAATATCATTAGTTGATACACCCTTTTGAGTCAAAGACCACATGAAGAACTTCACTTTACGAGGGACATCCACCTTCCAAATTTTCTTATGGTAAGGAAACAAGGAAATAGAAGGATTATCAATGAGCTTATCGAAGAAGGATTTACATGAAAAGACACCTGAAGAACCCAGATTCCACACCCTAAAATCACAAGATGAAGAAAGAGAAACCCCCTCAAGCACTACCAACAAGGATGCCAACTCCCCCGCCTCCCTATCATTCAAATTTCTAACAAAATCAAAATTCCAAGAGATGGGTGCCAAAGGAGAGCACGCCACCGACGCTATCGAAACATTTGAAGAACGGACCAACCGGTATAGAAGAGGAAAAGCTGTATGAAACGAGATATCCCCTAACCAAACATCCTCCCAAAAGCTAATGTTCACCCCATTCCCCACTCTCAACGAAAAGTAGTTAGACACAAGAGGATACAAACGAGAAATGGATTTCCACGGTGAACGACAATTGCCTCTATTAACCACATTAGAATCTCTACCATTGGATTGAACTCCATACTTGCTTTTAATAACTGAACACCATAGCGAATCACTTTCAATCGGAAATCTCCACAACCACTTACCCAAAAGAGCAATATTCCTAGCAACGATGTTTCCAATAGCTAATCCACCCTTTTCCTTGGGAAGTGAAACCGTATCCCATCTAACCAAATGAACCCCTCTACCCTCCTCACATCCTTCCCAAAGAAAGTCTCGCATCAATTTCTCAATTTTCCTCGCAATGCTAATCGGGATTTTGAAAATGGATAAGAAATAGATAGGAACAGATCCTAATACAGATTGTACCAAAATATATCTCCCCCCCTTAGACAACAAACCTCGCTTCCAACCCTCCAATCTTTTCCTAATTTTGACAAGAACAGGTTCCCAAAAGGATGCCAATCTAGAATCCCCACCTAATGGAAGCCCTAAGTATTTGATAGGAAAGGACTCAATAGAACATCCCAATAAATCCGCTACCCTACGCACATAACTATCATCCAAATTAATACCCACAACACTGCTCTTGCTAAGATTGACCTTAAGGCCCTACACGATTTCAAAAATTTGCAGAATCTGCAGTAAGCACCCCACATTATTTTCCTCCTTTGATGAAAAGAATATCGTGTCGTCCGCAAATTGTAAATGAGTAACTTTAATCCTATCCCTTCCCACCACAAACCCCTCAATGACACCCTTATCCTTAGCTAAATCAATAATCCTACCGAACACATCAGCAACCAAAATAAACAAAAATGGTGATAAAGGATCGCCTTGTCTTAGACCCCTAGATGCTAGAAAAGAATCCCCAGCTTTACCGTTCACAATGACCGACAAATTACATGACGACAAACACCCCCAAATCCACTTTCTCCACCTAACTCCAAACCCCTTCTTTTCCAAAACAAAATCCACAAAGCCCCAATCAACATGATCATATGCCTTCTCGAAGTCTACCTTGAATATAACACTCTCCTTACGAAGCCCCCTATACTCCTCCACAACCTTATTAGCCACTAAGACTACATCCAATATCTGCCGACCCTGCACAAACGCACCTTGTGCCAAAGAAATAGTTTCCCCAAGAACAACTCTAAGTCTCCTAGAAAGCACCTTTGCTAAAATCTTATAGAGGGAAGTAACCAGACTAATGGGTCTAAAATCCCCAATCTTGACCGACCCCTCATTCTTGGGAATTAGACAAATAAAGGATGCATTGGTACACAAATTAACCTCCCCACTCTCAAAGAACTCACCAAACACTATGACGAGATCATTTTTTACAATATCCCAACAATCTTGAAATACAGCCATTGAAAAACCATCCGGACCTGGGGCCTTATCTCTCTCACACTCAAATACAGCCTGTCTTATTTCATCCTCCTGAAAAGGCCTTTCAAGCCAATCAGCCGTCACTACCTCCACTGGAGCCCAGTTAATTTCAACAATCCCCGGACGATCCACACCCTCGTCAGAATATAAATTTGAATAAAAATTAAAAATCTCCTTGACAATAAGCTCCTCCTTAGACACAACCTCATTCTGATCCACTACCAAGTTTTTTATAAAATTCTTCTTTCTCTTTCCCGATGCAACTCTATGAAAAAATCTAGAATTGGTATCCCCCACTCTAGCCCATTTTAACTTAGCTCTTTGACCCCAGAAAATCTGCTCCCTAAAAACAAGCTCTTCCAGCTTCACTTTGAGCATTGACCGCCTATCCCTTAACTCTCCAGATAAACCCTCGCCAACCTCCTTCACATCTAATTCCTCAATATCCCGAATTAAACCCGCTTTCACCGCACCTATATCCCCAAAAACTTCTCGTTTCCAAACTTTTAAATTATCCTTGACCCCTCTCACCAGATAAACTTAAAGCCCTCCCACCCATGGACTCTACAATTTTCCCCCCAATCCTTAAAGGACTCTTTAAACGATCGATGTTCCAACCACATATTCTCAAACCTAAATGGGGTGGGGCCCCATTTAAAAGGACAACTCTCAAAAATCACAGGACAATGATCTGATACAACTTTTGGCCCGACCTCTTGCCTAATGTCCCAAAATAACTCCTTCCATCCTAAAGTGTGAAGAAACCTGTCCAATCTGCAACACACCCGATTTTCCTGGAGGTTAGACCAGGTGAACCAAGCATTACTCAAAGGAAGGTCAATCAACTCACAATCCCTTATAAAAGAATCAAAATCCCTCATACTCCTACTGGAGGAAATCCCATTGAGTTTTTCCGAAGCGAGCCTAATCACATTGAAATCCCCACCCACACAGGGGAACAAAGCCCAAACAAACCTACTAACTCATCCCACCATTCCTGCCGACACCTGGGTTTATTAGGACCATAAACCCCTGTCAGCCACCATTCCTTGTTATCCCTATTCCTAAATCTAATAGACAATGAAAATACCCCAGCCACAACCTCACACTCCGATACAACTCTTTCATCCCACATAATCAAAATTCTCCCAGATCTCCCTGTAGAAGGCAAAACAATCCATCTCCTAAATCGAGTCCCCCAAATACTCTTAATAAAAACCCTATCACACTCCTCACACTTTGTCTCTTGAAACATTACTATGTCTGGTAGATGCATTTTCAGAATCTCTTTAACTACGTCCCTTTTCCTACGAGACCGTAGTCCTCTAACATTCCAACTAAAGATCTTCATCGAGAACCATCATCACCCCTTGTCGCATTTTCCCGACCCTCATAATTAATGCTACTTTCAAGATTTCTTAATTCCCTCAACCCTTTCCTTCTCCCCGAACCTCTATGACTACCACCCCCCTTAAATTGAAACCCCTCCCTCCTAGACCGAACCTTCTTCCCACCTCGACATACTAATTCCAGCCCAAGAGTATCAAGTAATTGTGCAAAATGAGGCACATCATCCTCCTCCAAGGGGAAGGACACATACTTACTCATTTTCCTTAACCACTTTGTCGACTCATCACCATCGTGACCACAAACATTGCTCCTCTGAAGCCTATGATTAGGAGACTCCTCCATTAAAAGATCATTTTTATGAGTGTCCATATTATTCGCCTGTGGGATCAAACTGCCACTGGTAGAATTTCTATTTGTATTTAATAGAGGCCAATTATCATTCTTATTAGGAACCATAAGACCCACAGATGACTCCCCCACCACCCCTCCCCTAACAGACACAGAAGGAACACCCTGAATATTCAAAGGAGATGAAGAAACCATGTCGTCCCTGTCAAAAGAGTCACAAACCTTTTCTCCAGAGTCAAAGACTACCACACCCTCAGTCCCCATAGTGTGCTGATTACAAGATGAAAATGGAACCTCCTCTTCATGGAAAAGTGAATTAAGATTCGGATAACAATCATCAGCCCTCTCTTCCTCAGTACAAGCATCGACTTCCTCATTGGGGTCCAGAGATTCATCAGAACTTTCATTGGACCCGTAACCTTCCAAAGCTTGGAGCACCCCATGAGGGTCGCAAATACCCATATCCACATCATTAATCACTCGATCAACACCAGGAAGAATTTCAAGGGCATCATCATTAACAGCTTCGTCCACTCCATCAATTCCAACGGGTCGCCCAATCTGAAGAAATTGCCCTGTCGATCGATCAACCACATCTGCCAAGCCCAAATGAATTTCGTTTGGGTTTAACCCATCCTGTTGACTCATACCTCGTTGGTCGATCCCATGTTCCATACCAATATTACGAGTCGCAGGCTCCCCTCCTTGCAAATTTCGACTGTCGCTACCATATAACTCATCCCCCCTCTGGTTCGCTGTGTGGATCCGATCGTTCTCACCATCGATTGTACCCATCAATTGCGTAACCCAACACAACCCTTGGGTCGAACCTGGAACAGGATTACCCGAATGAGCTGGGTTAAGCCCATCACACCTCAGATTAGAAGAATAATCGTTATGGCCCAATGAACCATCTTTCACATGGTTAGAAACATGGCCCAAACAATGGTTACAATTTGAGCCCAAATAAAGTCCCTCCTCATCACCCATCTGTTTTTTATTTGATTTATGAAAAAGGCCCAAAACTGGCCAAGGCCCAATATCACCCCCCAGCCCATCTCCTTCCAAATGACCCTCACCAGATCTGGCTCGCCCACTATCGATACAAACAATGTCGTCCTTTGGCCTTCCCTCATCATTGATCCTCTTTGCTTTGAAAATACGATTCTCATCGTGAACCCCAATCTCCTTAGGAACCAGGCAGCCACGTGTCCCATCTGTCCCCTCCACCTAATCATCTTCCTTACCTCCGGTCCGAAGCTCCGATGAAAGCCTCCGCCGGAAACTCCATTGTCGATGGCTCCCTCTGCGTATAACAGCATTCTTCAGCGTCTTCACACGCACTGTGACTGTACCTTCATCCGTCAAAACCTCCACTGTTGATGGTAAAAACCCAGAACTCGAACCTTTCACCTTCAATTTGGCCTCAAAGAGATTTTCGAACGTCTTGGTTCTTCTGTCCACTGCTAATAACCCTCCACATTTCGCACCAATTTGTTCAAAAATCCTTATATTCCATAATTTAAACGGCAAATCACAAATTGCGACCCATCCTCCATACGAGGCAACGACGTTAGATTTTCCATGCTTCTCATCATTCCACCTTTCCAATATTACTGCAATGCCTTTATCAAAAAATTGCAAACCTTTATCCCCGTAAAACATAGCCATCTCCTTGGTTGTGGTGAAGAATAAAGCTCGATTCAGCTGAAAAGGACGTAACTTGATAGACAATTTGAAAGACTTACACAATGCCTTCTCTATTTGCTCCCAAGATATAAAGAAATCTGTTCTCTCGCACACCACAGCATGATGAAGAGCTAACAAAGAGTCATGTGATGCAGAAACTGGTGCCTGATGCTTAAGAACCTCCGCATACGATCTACTTCTGATCTCCCCTGTTTTCTCTTGATGACTCAAGACCTCTGTATTTGCGTCCATATTCACCCCATTCTGCTGAACAGCACTAAACTCATGTGCCTTAAGGTTTAAATTCTTATAACACTTGCTCTCTTACCATCAGTCATTTGTTTTATAAATTTACACTAAAATGTATACTTTACCTTTGATTATCCCTGTGTGTACACCGACATTAGTCTTGCTTGCTTTACCCTTATTAAAAGGGAGGTTCGCATAATTATGCCAACATCATGTGGCTTATTGTATTTTTCCAAACCTCAGGGGGTCAGTGTAATTTACCCTAATAAAACATATTTGGTGCTTTGATGATGTTTGTACTTTGGACGAATTTTTGTATTATTTTGCACACAACTAACAATAGGTTGCTTCTTCTCTTCCCCAAACTTATTCCTGCCTGGTTCAGGGTGGTTTTGCAATGAGACAATACATTCCCGAACTTATGCCGTTAATTGTTGAGGCCTTGTTGGATGGAGCTGCTGCCACCAAACGTGAGGTGGCTGTTGCCACTCTTGGTCAAGTTGTGCAGAGTACAGGGTATGCCATGTTTTTCTTCTTTTGCGTTTTCATTTGTTAAGTCCTTTTGTGATTTTATTTTGTTCACTTTTGTCTGGGTCAGTTCTAGATATGGGTGGTGATAATATCACTAGTTCAGCATCACCACTACAATTACTACTACTAAGTTATTTATTTTTTCTAAGTTACTAAATTCTGTTTGTTAGTTAATGAGGGTACCCAAGAAATTATGATGGCTCATTTTACTAGTTATTATAAAATGAGAAATTTGTTATAGAGATTTCTATGGAGTGTGGTTCTTTATGGCAATCTGTCACAAAGAGGAAGTAATGGGGTTGAAGCTAATTATTGGGATTCTTATGTAGTTAACTGGGGAAATTTGCGATCTCCACAGAAGTCAGGGTCTTTCTTTTTTGTCTCGGTTTCCTTGTTATTTGTGGCTAATGGGGAAATGAGCCAGTTTTGGGAGGATGTATGGAAGGGAGAAATCTCATTTGATCTTTTGTTTCCTTGTTTGTATCGTCTCTCTTGCTCTCATTACTCTTCTATTGCTCCTTATGGCTTCTTCTTATTTAGCTATGAATTCTTGAAATTTTAATTTATTTAGAAACCTTAACAATTGGAAAGCTATTGAATTATCTTCTTTATTGTCTATTCTTGAGGATGTTCGTTTGACGCCCAATGTTATTGATAAAAGATTGTGGGCTATTATTTCTTTTGTAGGATTATGAACAATCCTAATGTATCACTTTTTGTTTCTCAAAAGATGATTTGGAATGCAATTGGGCCTCTTAAAATTAAAATATTTGTATGGTTTATGGCTCATAAGAAACTCAATATTAATGTCTCGTTTCAAAAAAGGGGATATCATTGTCATTTACTTCCATAGTGGTGTATTATGGGTAGGAGAGACGAGGAGAGCATAGGTAATTTGTTTTAGCATTGTCCTATGGCTATGGCTATGTCTGCATAGCATAGACTACTGTAGCTCGTGGATATTGATTGGGTAGTAGATATTGATTGGGTAGCACCGTATACTTGTAATCAAATGATTTTGATTGATTATAGAGGTTTTGGTTTGAGGAAGAAAGCACAAGCACTTTGGGATGTGGTTTTTTTTGTTTTTTTTGGGTGTGTATGTAATTTGGTTGGAAAGAAATGTTAGGATTTTTTAGGATAAATCTGAAGATTTAGAAGAACTATGGGATAAATTTTTTTAGCGTCTTCTTTTTGGGCTTCAATATCATTTCCTTTTACAGGGATCCATTTGTTTTTTATTTATAGAGGTTGGCGAACTGTGTGTGATGTGTTATTTTTTATTTTTGTTTTTTGTGGATTTCTTGTACTCCGTTGCATCCTTTTTTTACTTATTCTATCCTTTAATAAAATTGTAGTGTCATTATCAAAATCATAGAATGAGAAATGTACATTTTGATATTACTTGTAATTAACTTTACTTTTACAAGTTATACTATAAAAAAATTACATTGCTCAGAACACCTTATGAATAATACTACAAGGTCTTTTGAAGTTTTTTTTCTCTCTCCTGCCAACCTTTTTATACAATTGTTCTTCAATCTAGATGACACAAACACTTAATTGAATACAAAAATTTTAAACCTTTTAGATAGAGAATGTGTGTTGAGCCATTATGAATTTAATGGAAGCATCTATGTCTTGCTAACAATCAGTACAAATTCTTTTGCTCATTTCATCAGAAAGGAAACCAATGAAACACAGAAACATTTTATGCATAGTTTCATGTCCTTCAGTCTTCAAACCATAACAAACTTGTTAACCAATTCCTTCATCACATGCTTTAAGGTCAGGAACAGGTTGCTTGATTGGTTCATGCTAACAGTGAATCTAAGAAGCTTTCCAAGCTACATAATAAAACCATGAAATATTTCTAAATTGTTCTCCAAAAATCAAAGGCAAATTATTTCATGGTTTATTATGTGGTTTGGAAAGTATCTTCTGGATGTATCACTTGACTACTGAGAAAAACTTTATTTTCCAACTGGTAAATTGGAAGGGGGCCATGTAATTTGGAGGCCAATATACAAACAAATCCATGTTGCTAGTTCTGTGTGGTTTGATATGAAAATTGATATTACTATTGTTACATTTCTTAGTAATGAGAGACCAACTATTTAATTAACTCCGTTCACATCTACAGAAAATAAGTTTTTCAACAAGATCGATGTCTCTTAAGCAATAAGCTGCGATGATCTCTATGTTCTGCATGGGTTTGAAGTATTAAAAACTTTCAGGGTTTAGTTGTATATTCTGTTTATGATGTTGTGGGGAAGTGGTTTTGGAAATACTCTTCAGATCCTGGGAGACGTTCTTGATCCTCAGCCTGGTCACCTGCAAGGACAAACACTCCGGTTGGGGGTGCCGGGTTTAGCACTCCGACGGGCAAGTCAGTTCTTATACTCAAGAAAGCTTGTTTTACTAAGTTTAGTGAAGTGATTCTTACATACCTTTCTAAATCTGAAGCTCTTCTATTTATACTCATTCTCTGAACCTCGGGTCCAGAATTATCCCTTTTGTTTATTCCAACATATTTATCTCCATCTATTCGTCAATCTCTACATATTCGGTATCTTAGTTGATTAATACGGAGCCGAACAGTCTCCGAATTCTGGGATACATCCCTGCCGACTCTTCCATTTATTCGGCTCCCACAGATGTTGATGAAATTCTCTGTCTATTAGATGAATCATGGAAGTATAGTTGTGTTGATGGGGGCTCTTGCGATAGTGTATTGGTGTGTGCCATTGTGCACACTGATACTGCTGATATGGATCTTGTCAATATGTTGTCAGTAGGTGATAATGGAATGGAATTCTCATTCCTTAAGCTTTTGTATGAAATGATCATTCCCTTATAATGGTGAATGATGATTTCATTTGCTATGCATTTCCTGTCATTTTATTTAGTGAACCAAACGTTGCAATGAGTATTTTGATGGAATAATCAGTCCATTCCTCTTAATTCTAATGAACCAATTAAAAAATTAGAATAGAACCAGTGGAGGTTAGTTATTACTCCTATGTTTCCTTTGTGCAGAGGGCTGATTGGCCATATATGACTCAAAGCCCAGCATGGAAAGGCCATGTGGTGGAGAGGATACGGGATAGTGGATTATATTCCTATAGTTCTGGCATGAGTGATATCTTCAATATCCATCCCTCTATACCTTCTCACTCACCTATACTTATTTATAAAGGTGAAATCAAACTCGTGGGTTTAATGGGAGTTGGATCTTTTGATGATATTCCTGGTCTGGTTGTTAACAAGCCCTTGAGGGAAATATTTGGGGATATTTTTGCAAGGAGTTTGGCTGAAATCAAATTGATAGAGTTTGTTAGTAGTTGGATGCTGTGGATCTTTGTTCTTCTAGTGTCGAAAATGTTACTTGTTTTTGGATTGTAAGACAAGTGTTATACTTCTTGCAAGCTTAAATTAAGGAAAGGAAATGGGATTTGGTGAACTAAAATTTATTGAAATGGTTGCTTTGGTTAATGTATGAATATTTTTAGTAATATGCATGTTAAAGTTTGTGGATGAATAATGTTGACAGGTACGTTATAACTCCATATAATGAATACCCACTATTGCTTGGTTTACTATTGAAATTGCTGAATGGTGAGCTAGCATGGTCCACCAGACGAGAAGTTTTAAAGGTACGTGTGCACCGGCTAGACTACTTAAGTTATCTTTGAGATGTTACCTGGTATGCTGAAATTGTGCTGGGTGTTCCCCAGGTTCTCGGCATTATGGGTGCCTTGGATCCTCATTTACATAAGCGCAATCAGCAAAGGTTGTCAGGGTCACATGGTGAAGTTACCCATGCAGCCAGTGATTCAGGTCAACACATCCAGTCTATGGATGAATTGCCTATGGACGTCTGGCCATCTTTTGCAACATCGGAAGATTATTTTTCCACGGTAAAACTTAAACCTTAAATATGACATTTTCTATTCTTGCTAAATCTAATATATTTTTACTTCAGGTTGCTATCAATTCTCTCGTGCGGATTCTTAGGGATGCTTCACTATCTAGTTACCACCAAAAAGTGGTTGGATCTCTCATGTTCATATTCAAGGTTTGTCTACTGACATGGAATATTTGTTTGTTTCTCCAAAATTCTTTTTTCCCTATTATTTATTTTGAATCCTAACGTTATCTTTATTGATTTGTTTTTTGCGAGATTAGTCGATGGGTCTTGGCTGTGTCCCATACTTGCCAAAGGTTAGTTTACTCTTCCTGTTAAATTTGGATTCATACAAATCTGGATTTGTTGAACCCTAGGTAATTAACCAGAAGGAATTAGGTATCATGTGAAACTGTGGTACCCCTTTTGGGCATATCGTGGCACTTCCCTCCAGTTGGTTTCTGAGAATTTCCATCATATGGAAAGTACATCATTTGACCCTTTGGAAATTGTGGCATTTTTGGTTGTCAGGGAAAGAGGAGAATCTTGTGAGCCCCCTAGTGAAAGTCTGAATGATGTTACATAAAAATATTTTATGTTGTAAATGGTTGCATCCTCTTGATTCCTTTTTTGAATAAACTTTTTCTTTAAAAAAAAAATGAAAAAAAAAATTAATAATAAAGAAAAAAAGTTGATGTGTCATTCGTCATAATTGATGTGCTGATTCTCAAAGTATTAAAAGGACGTGTAATTTTCTTTTTGGGGGTACGTAAGAAGATTCTATTACCAAAAAGGTGAGTTATTACAATGAGCTCAGAATACATACCCTAAGGTGCACTATCAAAGGCATGACTTGGCCTACATGAGAAATGAACATCCTCGCCTAACCCGCGAGGCTAGGAAATCCAAAATAGAAAAAGCACGGTTTGCCTCACACCATCCTTTTAACCCTAGCCTACTTTAAATTTTTTATCTTTCAATTCAAGAATTCATCTTCTTATCAACACGATCTTCATTTGATAAATAGCTAGCCTGATGCTTAGGCACATCTTGTCTCTTGTTGTCAAGAGTCAAGAACTTCAATATATAAGCATTCAATATGAATTGATAAATTCTGTGCTGACGTAATTTTTTAAATGGGTTGGATTTGGGTTGAACAAATTCTGGTTCTACCCAACCCTTTTTTATCTGTAGGTTTTGCCTGATCTTTTTCATACTATCAGTACATGTGACGACGGTCTGAAGGAATTTATAACGTGGAAGCTTGGAACCCTGGTATCTATTGTGCGTCAGGTAAATTGTTATATTATGGAATTGCATGTTCTTTTCTGCATTGTATGATTGTTGTGATTATTTTGGGGAGCATTTATGGAATCTTGGTGGGCATTTGCAGCATATTAGGAAATATCTGCCAGAGTTACTCTCTCTGATATCTGAATTATGGTCATCCTTTAGTTTGCCAGCTGCTAACCGTCCCGTGCATGGTTCCGCGGTAAGTTTGGTTTCTTTTGGGGAATTTTACCTTTATTTCATATTACAAATTAATTACCTTGCTCGCGCTTTCATTTCTGTATATGCAATTAGTGGTGCTATATTTTTTGGATTTTGTTCTTAGATCTTGCATCTACTGGAACAATTATGCTTGGCCCTCAATGACGAATTCAGAAAGCATCTTCCTGTTATTCTTCCGTGTTGTATTCAAGTCCTCAGTGATGCTGAACGCTTTAATGACTACACTTATGTCCTTGATATTCTCCACACACTGGAAGTGTTTGGTGGTTAGTACTCGTTTTTATGATATTATGTGCAAGGCGTTATTTTACTGCTTAAGGACTAATCCACCTTCTGGAAACCCTTTTTGCATGAATTAATATTGTAGGGACACTGGATGAACATATGCATCTACTACTTCCTGCACTCATACGATTATTTAATGTGGATGCTTCTGTGGATATAAGACATGCCGCTATCAAGACTCTTACAAGATTGATCCCTCGTGTGCAGGTAGGCAACTGAGCTATTCACTTTATAAGCTGGTGATATATGTGAATGTTGAATATAGCTCTTTTTCTTTTTCTTTTTTCCTTTCTTTTTTTTAATTATTTAGAATTCTGGAATTTTGTGTGAGAAGGTTTGGAGCAGCTTCTCCTTACTACTTATAATGGAAAAATGACTTAAATAAGTGAAAAAATAGCTGTTATTGGAAAGCGGAGGAAAGATGCTTTTTGATTATGTGTTAATTTATTTATTTTAACTTGCAACAATCTGCCGCAAATAGGGCTATCGCACTTACTGTTTTTCCTCTGCCTCTTTGTCTTCTTCTTTCATCAGGTTATTGGTCACATATCAGCCCTTGTGCATCACTTGAAGCTAGTCTTGGATGGGTCTGTTTCCTATTTCCTCAATTTCAAGTATTTACAATAATGCAATCATAAATATTTTTCTTAATGTGCATTTGTCTATACTTGATCAGTATTGTATTCTTGTTAACCTTTCGCTTTATATCCACATGTGTATAGACATACATGCACCTTTTTCAAATTTCTTGGTAGTGATGTTGAAGTAAATATTTTCAAGGACGTAGTTGCAACATTGTACTTTGTTGTTGAACTCCTTTGCAATAAGAAATTCTTATTGGTGTGTGCGCTATATTTTTTCACATGTATTTGGGTTGGGGCATGGAGTATGGAGTTTACTAGTAATTCGATGTGTTTGGTTTTCCTAATTGTGTGTGGACTAGGATTTCCGAGGTTTGCATATAAATAGAAAATTTGTGGGAATTCTAGGTGCGAGTGAGACTGAGAGAGTTTGTAGTGATGTTAGGGGAGATGGAAAAATATCAATGGGCGGGAAAGTGGGTGTGGCTTCGGGGCATGGGGACGGTGGGAGTAAGAAGGGATGCATGGGATTGGTTCAGGGCTCCAGTATTGTTAATGGGTTTGTGCCTTCGGGACTCAAGGACACCTGGAGTAAGATGGGAAGCAGGGGATTGCTTTAGGACTTTGTATGGTGTCAAGTTTCTGGGTATTTTTGAACTATTGATTTTAGAATCTACATTTTATAGTTAAATTTTTTTTTTCTCTTGGGTGTATTTATGTTCACGTTCTTGTGATGTAAAAGGCCAACAAACGGTATCAAAGCACATGTAGTAAAATATATGATCTTGTTCGTACGGATCAAGATTTTTTTTATTCACACATGAAAGCAGAAAAAATTACCATTGAAGGTGGCAGCATTTGGATTGATTTACCGCAAGAATCAATGTGGTGAGTGTTACTTGCACTGACCAGTTATATCTTCTTTATTTTTTGTTCATGCATATTTGAGGAAAGTAAAGAAGTGAAGCAATCTGGTGCAAAAACTTTTTTTCTTCTTTGTATACATACAAAGCACGAGACAAAAAGGAAGAAACCAAAGGCATAGCATGACAGGTTTCTTGGATCTTGGTTATGGAGTGATCTGGTGTTACAAGAGTATGTCTTTGCTCAGATAGGCAAGATACAATTTCTTTTTGTTAGGTTGGCGTATGTACATAGCAAAAAATCTAAAGGCTAAGACTAATACGTGGCACAACATTATATCAAATTATCAATATCAACATAACAAAGTCAAGAAATCAAAATTAAAGAAAAATCTTTATGAAGGGGGAAATGATTTTTAGCATAATAATCATATAGTCAACAATCAATGGAGGCCGTTGGAAGATGACAAAGGTCATTGGATGCCATAGACATGGGAGATAACCACCTTGTATAGTTGGAGTTTTCAAAACTTGTTTTCTAATATTTTCAAAAAAAATGAAACTAATTCGGTTAAAAAAAAAAATGAATTAAAAAAAACTCATCATTTTCATATAGTTCTTTTCTTTGGGGATTTCATCAAATTAGTTTCTATTTTTTGGAGAGAAAAAAGAGAAGAAAACAAATTTTGAGAACTCAATCGAACTAAGTGAACATTTCTAGTTTCTTCTTCCCGGTTCTTAATATTTTTGTTAGATCTAATGGTTGTCTGATGGTAGTTTATTTTCCTTGTCTTCTCTTCATCTTGAGCATTCATTTAATTTTTAATTTTTTCTAAAATTGAGTTATGAAGCTGACCTCAACGTGTCCCCACGTGTCCATGAACACTTTTTCATGTATCTAATCGTACTTTTGTTTGTGCCTAACACTAATATGTAGGTCTGGGAGAGGTGTTTGTGCTTCCTAGTGAGCTCTCAATTCACAAGATGACACTTACACACGTCTACGACACTCCATTAAAAATTCCACTGGAGTTTTAATCTCTTAGCCATTGAAGAATAGGGAATATTGACAAAAGGTTCTTTGTCTCAAAATTTGAATAATATGCATTACTTGATGAGAGTGAGTTTACCCTCCTACAATAAATACTGTCTCTTCCTCCTAGTCAACTTCCTTCCAAGACATTCCATATGACCGTTCCTGACTGGGAAGTAGGAAGGGTCCCGACTTTGAAACTTAGATCCGCCCCAAACCCTTGGATGCTAGGCACTATGTGTTAGCATATTATACTCACCGAAAGTGTTAGCATTTTTATATTAGCCGAAAGTTGCACTATAGTAGGGTTTGTATTATTCTATAATTATCTCTCTTGTGTAAATCCTAAATCCTCATTTATAAATAAGGGATGATATTCAGTCATACCCTAAGCTGGTTAATCAAAGCTTCATGGTATCAGAGCTTGAGCTCTAGGGTTTCGGCACACCCTCACTCTAGGGTTCGAAACTTACCTAGGTGGATCCTCAGCTGGGTCGATCTTCAGTCGCCGTTGTCACTCTGCTTCATCTTCATAGCCGGTGGATCATCGGCTTCGGCTTTGTCTCGCTCTTCGCCTCGCCGCTGCCCTCAGCCTCGGCCTGTCGTTCAGCCAGCTTTGTCGCCGCTGCCTGCTGCCTGCCTCTGCCTCTCTGCCAAGTTGTCTGCTTGTAGGGTATGATATACCCTCTGTTTTGTAATACATGTATAAATAAATAAATCAGTACATATATATATATATATATAACAAAAAAAAAAAAAAAAGAAAAAAAGAAAAAAAGAAAAAAAAAAAATGATTTCTTAATTTTGTTATGCTTTTATAGTGGTCATTGTACCTGTTCTTTCACCACCACCTTCTGGGTTTGTGATTGCCATTAGTTTTGTTGCGGTTTTGGTAGTATTGTATCCATGACAGATTCCTCCAGTGTGTCCCCTTCTTCTCAAACACCGAGGAGTGAGAGTCCCATAATACCTACTACCATGACTGAGAACCCCAACCCTAGTATGAAAATCACCACCTCTCTCTTTAATGGTCAGAACTACCTAACATGGTTTCGAAGTTTGACTATGTTTTTGAAGAGCAGAGGGAAGATGGGGTATGTTGATGGCAGGATACAGGCACTTAGTACCACTGACTCAGGTTATGACCAATGGGAGATTAACAACTCTTTGATTATGAGTTGGCTTATCCATTCGATGGTTCCAGAACTTGGTGAGGGCTACTTGTCTATGGAGACTGCCTAAGAAGTTTGGGATGCTGTGGCTGTCACCTATTCCCGCAAAGAAAATTTCTCACAGGCATTTGAGTTGCGCCGCTCTATTGAGAGCTCAATTTAGGGGGAGCAGACTGTTCTTCAGTACTTTACTTTCCTCACCAACGGCTGGAAACGCTTTGACCACCTAGAAGACTATAAGCCTGCTATGCCGCCGATTCTGCTGCACAAGAAGTTCATCGACGAACGGGTCTTTAAATTTCGCCGCCTAAATGTGGAGTATGATCCGCTTAGGGTCGAGTTCGGTATGGATACTATTCCTTCACTTCAGAGGCATTTGCCTATGTACGTAATGAGGAGAGTCGCCGTCCGCTATGATGTCCCCTCGCTCTCATCGACTGCTCAAAGATTCTGCTTTACTCCTTGAGATGGCCTCAGCCTGACTCCCATTCCTCCGTTTGCTGCTAAGGAGTTTGTCTTCTGTGATTATTGCAAGAAGCCGCAGCATACTCGTGAGACATGTTAGAAGCTTCATGGGACTCCATCCGGGGGTCGGGGTGATCGGTCTGGTTCTCGAGGCGGTCGGTCAGGCCAATCTAGAGGACGTGGTTCCTATTCCTGGGCTCATCAGACTAGTGCCGTTGATCCACTTGATTCTAATTCTGCTTCTGTTGGCCAAGCTTTTGATACTGAGCTGGAGGAAGCTTTGCGCCAATTGTTGGACCGCTGGTCTTCTCCTGCTCTCAGTACAGCTTCCTCGTCCTTTGCCCGCTTAGGTAACTTAGCCTCTTCTCCTTGTGTTTTCCTGTGTCATAAGTCTTTGTCTTGGATCATTGATTTTGGTGCCTCAGATCATATGTCTGGCTCCTCTGATCTTTTCTTTGTCTATAAGCCCTCTTCAGGTCAGGACAAAGTTAGGATAGCCGATGGTACTGTTTCTTCCATTTTTGAAAAAGGTTTAGTTCATGTCACTCCTACCTTCCATCTGTCTTCTGTTCTCCATGTTCCCAATTTTTCTGTTAATCTATTATCCTTGAGTCGTCTCACCCAGGATTTGAATTGTAGTGTGACGTTTTTTCCTGATCATTATCTTTTTCAGGACCTTGTCACGAGGAGGACGATTGGCAGTGGTAGTGCAGAAAACGGTCTCTACTTCCTAGATTAACCAGACAAACTTGCTTACTCTTCCACCACGTCTTCTACTACCCCTGCTGATTTATGGCTGTGGCATCGGCGTCTTGGGCATCCTTCATTTCATTTACTTAAGCATTTATTTCCTTCTAGTTTCGCAAATTATCAGGTGTCTGACTTTCTTTGGGAGTCTTGTCAACTTGGAAAGCAGAACAGAGTTTCTTTTGCTCCCAGTTTGGATAAAAGTTTAGTTCATTTTTCTTTAATTCATTTTGATGTTTGGAGTCCCTCTCGTGTTATGTCTGTGAAAGGTCATCGATAGTTTGTTACATTTATTGATGATTTTTCTCATGCTACTTGGGTGTATCTCATGAAAGATAAGAGTGAGGTTTTCTCTGTGTTTTGCACTTTTCATAAGATGATTTGAACTCAATTTGGGGCCACTGTCAAACTCTTTCGTTCTGATAATGGTGAGGAATACATAAATTCTGGATTAGGACAATATTTCTCTACTCATGGCATTATCCATCAGACCTCTTGCACCAATACCCCTCAACAAAATGGGGTGGCGGAACGCAAGAATCGGCATCTTCTTGACATGGCTCGGTGCATGTGTTTTTCTATGAATGTGCCTCGGCCCTATTGGGGCGACGCTGTTCTCATCGCTTCTCATCTTATTAATCGTCTCCCTACCCAGGTCTTGCACAAACAGGCTCCTCTTCATGTCCTCCTAGGTTCTCAGTCCTTATTTTCTATTCCACCAAAAATTTTTGGTTGTGTCTGTTTTGTTCATAATCACTCTTCCTCTGGTGGTAAGTTGGATCCTCGCTCCCTCAAGTGTGTTTTCCTTGGTTACTCTCTTACTCAAAAGGGGTATAAATGTTACCACCCTTCTTCTCGTAAGTGGTTTGTGTCCATGAATGTTATTTTCTTGGAGTCCCAGTCCTATTTCTTGTCCTCTCCGGTGTCACCATCCTCATTTCCGGGGGAGCCTTGGTGTGAAGTGAGTCCTGTGCTTCCTATGGTGGAACCAGAACCAGTTGTTCTTGCACCACCCTCTTCTACTGGGACTATAGAACCCACTATCACCAAGGATAAGGTTGGGCATGTTTATGTCCGGGACATAGACAGACAACAAGTTAACTGGATACAAGGGACCGCTTCTACTACTCTACTGCCATCTCCTGCTTCCGATAAGAGTCTAGGTAACTTTGAATCTCTTGAGTCCATTGATCTTGATGTTCTTATTGCCAAGAGGAAGGGTGTGAGATCTTGTACTCAACATCCTATCTCACAGTTTGTATCATACTCTCATTTGTCATCCTCATATAGAGCGTTTGTGTCCAATATTTCCTCTGTTAGCATTCCTAACCATTTTCAGGATGCTCTTGCTACCTCTGAGTGGAAACTAGCCATGATTGAGGAAATGAAAGCACATAGGAAGAATGACACTTGGGAATTGATTGAGTTACCTACGGGCAAACGACTTGTGGGATGTAAATGGGTATATACTGTGAAACACAAAGTAGATAGGTCTATTGAGCGTTATAAGGCAAGACTTGTGGCAAAAGGGTTTACTCAGACATATGACATTGATTATCAGGAGACCTTCGCACTCATGGCTAAGATGAATTCAGTCAGAGTACTTCTCTCTCTAGCGGTTAATCTTGATTGGCCGCTTTATCAGTTTGATGTCAAGAATGCCTTTCTCCATGGTGACCTCGAAGAAGAGGTATATATGGACATTCCTCCTGGTTTTGAGGATCATCAGACAGAAGGCAAAGTATGCAAGCTTCGGAAGTCATTATATGGTTTCAAACAGTCTCCAAGGGCTTGGTTTGAGAGATTCACTCAGACTATGTTTAAATATGACTTTAAACAAAGTCAGGTAGATCACACATTGTTTGTGAAACATTCCTCACGTGGTAAGACTACAGCACTTATTGTTTATGTAGATGACATAGTTCTTACAGGCAATGATAGTGAGGAAATATCTCTGTTAAGGAAATATTTAGCTAATGAATTTGAAATCAAAGACTTGGGAAGCTTGAAGTATTTTCTGGGAATTGAAGTTGCTCGCTCTAAGGATGGGATATTTATCTCACAGAGAAAATATGTGCTTGACCTGTTGAAGGAAACTGGGATGCTTGGCTGCAAGGCATGTGCCACTCCACTGGAACCCAATCAGAAATTGGGGGTTGATGAAGGAGGAGAAGTTGTTGATAGGGGGAGCTATCAGTGATTAGTGGGTAAGCTCATTTACCTATCTCACTCCCATCCTGATATTGCTGTTGCTGTCAGTGTAGTTAGTCAGTTTATGCATGCTTCTCATCAGATTCACCTTGAGGCTGTCATGAGAATCTTGAGGTACTTGAAGTCTGTTCCTGGTAAGGGTCTTTATTTTTCAAAGTGTGATCATCTTCGTGTGGAAGCCTATACAGATGCTGACTGGGCTGGATCAATAACTGATAGGAGATCAACTTCAGGGTATTGCACATTTGTTGGAGGCAACCTAGTTACTTGGAGGAGTAAGAAATAGAATGTGGTTGCCAGGTTAAGCGCAGAAGCTGAGTTTAGAGCTATGGCACAAGGTGTGTGTGAACTTTTATGGCTCAAGTTATTGTTGAGTGATCTAGGTATTGATCAGACGAACTCCATACGGTTATACTGTGATAATAAGGCCGCCATCAACATTGCTCACAATCCAGTTCAACATGACAGGACAAAACATGTTGAGATTGATCGCCAGTTCATTAAGGAGAAACTCACCAGTGGTACCATTTGTACTCCTTTTGTCCAGTCTGGTGAACAACTTGCTGACATTCTCACCAAGGGGGTTGGGAATAAATCATTTCATGACATATTAGGCAAGCTGGGCATGAGAGATATCTTCGCACCAGCTTGAGGGGGAGTGTTAGCATATTATACTCACTGAAAGTGTTTGTATTTTTATATTAGCCGAAAGTTGCACTATAGTAGGGTTTGTATTATTTTATAATTATCTCTCTTGTGTAAACCCTAAATCCTCATTTATAAATAAGGGATGATATTCAATCATATCCTAAGCTGGTTAATCAAAGCTTCACTATGCACTTCTCTACTTGAATCAGTTATTGCCAGTATTGCTTCCATTTGTGGTTTGCCCTTACCCAAAGTTTTAAAGGGCTTTATTGAGGCTCGCCTCGATGCTCGTCTTGAGGTGAGACTAAGGCAAGACGTCTCAAAGCTTTGATTTGTAGGCTTTACTCCCTAAAGGTTTGCACAGAGTCTTGAGACATATGTCTTAGGTGTGCCTTGTACACATTTTTTGCATAAGCATGTGAGGAGTAAGCATATGAAGAGTTTACTTTAGGCTCTTGTTGAACTTAGTCTAATAGATGGTTTAAACATAAAAAAGTAAAAAATAAAAATATTAGAAAAAAACTCAATTTGCAACTATATTCTATAGGAAAAATTAAGGCTGTGTTTGGTTATGTGTTCTGAACACATTTCCACCCACTGATTTAAGTGTGGTGTTTGTTTTGAGCTTTCAAATTATAATTCCACACTCACTTTTGAAAACTCCTTTTAGGCGGGAAAATTTGGTTAGCCCGGTCGTCCTCCCCCCGGACGTCCGGTTGGTTGACTGGAGTAGTGCAAATTTTTTTTTGTGGCGATTGACACCTGTTATTTTTTATATATTAAATAAAAAATATTTTTCGATTTTTTTGAAAATTTTTTATGAGCTTTGAATAGAATTTTGGATTGTGTGTTTGGTTAGAAGTTGTAAGTTTTTGAATCAAATATCATATATCACATCAATTATTCAAAACTCTTTTTGAAACTCATAACCAAACAAATTTTCCATACTCAAATTATAATTTCAAAACACACAAACTCAAAATACAACTATATTCTCAAATCATAATTCCAAAACTCTATCAAACACCACCTAAGTAAATGAACAACCAAGAAAAAAACACAAAGTTAATGCTTAGTGAGAAGCTCAATCACTAAAGTTGAAAATACCAATTTCACTTTCAATTAAGTAAAGCTTCCTTCTCTGCTGTGAAAAAAAGTATTTAAACCTTTATATTTAATTTTGACTTATTTATTTATTGTTTTAAAATATTTAAACCATTTACTAAATATAAAAATTTTAAATTTGAAATGCTTAAGCCTCAACGCCGTAAGGCTTATGCCTCGCCCCATGAGAGGTAAAACGTCTTACGTTACACATTTGCCTTTAAAAACTTTGCCTGTACCATTAATTACAGTTTGATATTGATATCAATGTCTCATCATGATTGATGTTTGGTTTAGTATGGCTGTAAATATGATTATAAACTTGAGTTTCTCTTGTTATTTAAACCATTTTTTGAAAAACGGATTATAAGTAGTCTCCAATTTTTTGATTTGTTATGTTAATTTATTCTTTTAGTTGTCTGTCAGAACTTCTTTCCCTCAGTTTGCTGCTTCTTGTTAGGAAATTGATCATTCCTAACCAAGATTGGTGAGACACGAAATAACAAACATAGAAGAAAAATGAATCAAACAAATCACACACAAGAAACACAAGAATTTATGTGGTTCACTCCAGAATAGGGCTACGTCCACGGCTGCTGCTGTTTTTTACTATGATCAGAAAAATACAACTCTTCTTTTTTAACCTAAAAGAGGCGCCTTTCATCTATTTATAAGTATAGAATTAGGGTTACATGGAAGCAACATGGAAATTACAAAAGTACCCAAAAAATTTTGGCCGGGGGGAGGGGGGGAAACCCCCTCTGGATCCTCCTCCCCCTTGGGGGGAGGCCCCCCCAAACCTTCCATTGGACCCAATGTTTGGGTCCACCGACCCAACACTTCTAAAGTTATGGGTTAGAGGATGTGAAGATTCCCCCCCCCCCACTTCCATCCTCTCCGTACAATAATATATCCATCTCTCATTTTCACTCGCACACTTTCTAGATTCACATTATTCTTACATGGTTGTATGCATATGTTTTTGTTGGTTCAACCGTACAATTTTAACTTGCAGGAAAAGTGATGAGCTCCGAAAAGATGCCGTTGATGCACTTTGTTGTCTAGCTCATGCTCTTGGGGAAGACTTCACTATTTTTATTCCATCAATTCACAAACTTCTGTTGAAACATCGCTTGCGTGTCCGTTTTTCTTCCCGATAATTTTCTTATTCGTTATGATCTTCCATTTGATGAATTTCCTCATGCATATAAACATTCTGAGTGTAACAATAATTTCATTTTCAGCACAAGGAATTTGAGGAAATTGAAGGGCGTTTGCAGAGGCGAGAACCTCTAATCCTGGGGTGCCCTGCTGCTGAAAGATTTAATCAACATCTTGCTGTTGAAGTTATTAGTGACCCTCTAAATGATGTGGAGAATGACCCTTATGATGATGGGATTGGTGTGCACAGGCAACATAAAATCCATAAGGTAATTTTCATTTTTGATTTGGGTCGCAATGTTTTTTGTTGTTTCCTAGTAACTTGTTTCCTTGTATGCACCATGGTTGTTAGCTTAATTAAGTAGGCCAATATTATTTTTCCTCCAGTTTCCCTTGGTTCTTACTATGGTGCTTAGTCTGTTGTCTAGTGTTTTTGTCATAGATGACATCTTGAAAATAATGATATAGGTCAGTGGGATGGATTTATTTTGAATCATAAGCAGTGCGGATTGGGAAAAAGGGAAATGATTAAAAGGGTAAGAGAAGCATGAAGATGAGATGGAAGAAGGTGAAGACTTGAATCAAGTGACCATTTTTATTAGGTCTTTCCATCATAAGAGGATAAGGTATAGAAGAAAGGAAGGACGGAAGAAAAAGGAACATTGTGAAGTTCTTTCTAATGTGATTGAAATCTTCTTTTTGAAACTATGGTAATTGCTGAAATTCAAAACAAGTTAAAAAAGGAAACCTGTAAGATCATATTTCTTGTCATTTGCAATAAGCTTTAATTACGTTTGTGTTGGATGGCTAGAGGGGATGTTCCAAGACAAATTGTCCTAGGACTAAGATATCATATCCCGGACTATTGTACACGGTAATTTGGCTTTATGTGGTGTATAATTAGCAAATAAGAATACACCTTGAGTGTCTAAGTTGTTTCTCATCTATTTCACCTAACATAATGTTGTCATCTGCAAACAAGTGGGGCACAATCAGTCTCTCTCTACCCTCCTTGCCCACTTGAACCCCTAATAGGTTGCCTCCATGAGTTGGCTGGTTAATCAACCAAGTGCTCCCATCAGAATGATGAAAAGAAAGTGGAAAGGGGGAAAAGGGGTTGCTTTGTCCTCAAGTAGGAGAAAAACTATAAAGGAAAACAATTCATCATAATTGAGAGTTATGAAACACCGACACTTCAAAAGAAGTGCCGTATCCGTGTCAGACACACAGACACTTTGGGGACACGCGGACACTTCGTGGACACACCATTATTTTATTAATTTATTTTCAGGGTACACTTCGGGAACATGCTAGGGACATGCTGAGTTGTTTTTCCCCCCGTTTTATTTAATGTTTTTGATGAACGTTGAATGTTTATTTTTTATTTTTACATTTAAATACTTAATAGATCATTCATAAAAAAAAAATATAAACTTACGTGTTAATTTAAAAGTGCCTTTTTTAAATACAAAAATAGAATTAAAGTTAGTTTTTGTTAATATTGATTGTTTGTGGATGTAATATTAATCTAGATAGCAAACAAAATTATATAAAAATATATTTTATCGCCGTATCCCCGCCATGTCCGTGTCCGTGTTCCTATTTTTTTGAAATCGCTGTGTCCGCATCCATATCCGTATCCGTGCTTCTTAGATCAAGAGTTAAACTTTGGACATGCAGAGTTGAATCCAAGATCTTCACTTCCCGCCAAAAACTATCCTCTCCAGCAAGTACAGTAAGAAATTCTTACTGACATGATGACCATATGACTTCTGTGTGTCCAACTTATAGATTACCCCGGTAACATGACTGCGAATACGAGAGTTGAGCATGTCGTTTGCCACAAAAACTGCATCCAAGAATTGCCTACCTGCTAGCACCCACAAAGGCGTTCAGCCAATTTATCCAATGCCTACCTTCTGTATTCTTCAATTACAATTTACAAGCATTACTTCTCAGTCAAGAAACACATAATTTTTTTTGTTCATACTAGGGAATTGCTTCAGAACCATGTTCAGGGGTTGTCGCTTCAATTATGAATTATTGTGTGTAGCTTTTCTACTTGTCAAAGAAGATTATTATTATTACTACTACTATAATTTATTTTATTAATATCTACATGTTTCATGCAGGTCAATGATGTTAGACTTCGCACTGCTGGGGAAGCTTCTCAGCGCAGTACAAAAGAAGATTGGGCAGAATGGATGAGGCATTTTAGCATTGAACTCCTGAAGGAATCACCTTCTCCGGCTTTACGAACCTGTGCTAGGCTTGCACAGTTGCAGGTGTGATTGTTGTTCTTTTTAACCTTTACTTATCTGGAATAGGGATTCTGATTTTTAGTTCTTGCAGCCTTTTGTTGGGCGGGAGCTGTTTGCAGCGGGATTTGTCAGCTGTTGGTCACAACTGTCTGAGACTATTCAAAAACAGCTAGTTCGGAGTTTAGAGATGGCATTTTCTTCTCCAAATATTCCTCCTGAAATTCTTGCGACACTTCTTAACTTGGTATGGTTTGCCCTTTCTCTTCATTATCCTTTTAATTCCATTTTTGTGTGTGTGTTGCATGTCTCTTTTATAAGACTGATGGTTTCTACTAATGATGTAAACGATAGGGCTAACAATGGGATTTCTATTAGTTGAATGCATGCCTTCCCAAAATATTTTGTTGGGTGCATCTGTTTTAATAATCTTTTTTTTTTTAAAAAAAAAAGAGTAAGATAAATACAAGATTTACATTGTTGTTAATGATAAGCAATATAAGTATTGAAATTAAAGTAAGTGTTGAGATGGAATTAATATATGAAAGTTGAAAGCTTTTTGCATAATTAAAATGTTTGAGACCTCAAAAAATGCTCACTCAATTTGGCCCACAATGATGTGGTATCATATGTGTCAACTTTTGATTTGTCACAGTCTCAAGTACATGTGCTCAACTCCCTTACCACATCATTGTGGGTCTAAAATTTGGGGTTCTCTTTGCATAATGCTCGCAAACTGTCATTGTGAAACCTGATAAAAGATCTTTACTTCGATGAGCAAGATAAATATTCTGGTTGCAATCATCCCAGCTGATTGGGAGGATACCCCTCTTCGATGTTATACTTCACTCCTTTCACCCATCCTATTGATTTTAATGCAATAGTCACTATGGAGATGTGCTCCAATGCAGTTTACATTGTGTAGAAGGTAAAAGTGTTTCAGTATAATTCAACTTAATTTCTATAAATACAACTTCCAGATGTCCCTTGGGTGTTACATTCTGATTCCGTGAAATGTTGCACTGATTTTCTGTAATTCTTTTATAGTTCATCTTAATTTCTATTAATAGAAGCTCCAAAAATCCTTGGGGTGTTGCATTCTGATTCCATGAATCGTACATGCTGATTTCCATCACACTTTTTGCAATCAGCAGAAATTGAATTCTTAGTTTACCTAGCTAAAGTATGTAATATCCCAATGAGAAACAAAATCGCAACATTATTGTGCAGCAATTTGTCTTTATTTATGAGGCTGCTATTATTTTTATGGATTTAACTCATTGTTACCTATGAATACATAATTATCTTTCAGGCGGAGTTCATGGAACATGATGAAAAACCTCTTCCTATAGACATCCGTCTACTTGGGGCTCTTGCAGATAAAGTATGCTGCTTGCTTCTGAAACCTTAAAAACTATCTTGGTTCATCTTGTGCATTCATGGTGTCCTTACTTTTCTACTCTTCATTTCAGTGTCAAGCATTTGCAAAGGCTTTGCATTATAAAGAGATGGAATTTGAAGGTGCACGCTCAAAAAAGATGGACGCAAATCCTGTTGCTGTAGTAGAAGCGCTCATACATATAAACAGTCAATTATGTCAGCATGAGGTGTTTATTTGTCTCTCTTGAAAGATTAATTTTGCTGAGCTTGTAATATATGTTACTTACTCCATCCCATTTCAGGTGGCATGGTTGACCATGCACACAAGTTGAAAAAAGCATCTTGAATAAAAGATTTACAAAATATCTTTTGTTCTGTTTGAATAACCTGTTTTGGAATTTGAAGAAGGGTAATTTGCGACTGATGATTAAACTTTTGAATTTTTTAGCTTCTTCACTTAGCGGGACTACGAAAAATGGATGGACTTGTAAACTTGGACGGATGGAGTTTTTATAACGCTTCTCTTTGTTCCTTGTAATATTTTCAA